>OY997381.1:434545-613170 GCA_963921505.1 Phakellia ventilabrum
CAAATGGTCCAGTTCCTCCGCCTGGCTGCACTCGTACCTACAGGTGGATTACCGTGAAGGAGCATTAATTGGAACGGCTGTGAAAGTTGCAGGTGCAACCTAATGGTAGACTTGCATAAATCCTACACTTAGTAGCACCGTTACCCCCTAGCAACCACATAAATTGTAGTACTTCTTAATAAAACCAACTTCGGAAACTATATATAGCTGGTTTCATTATCAAGATATGTACAGTAAAGGTTTGCAATTTACAATACATTTTCAATGGAGAGGTTTTCAGTTTGTATGTCGCTGGCTGCAAGCGACGTAAAACTGGATTGGAGAGACTGGTAGCCTCATACCCAGTTGCAGACCATGCGGAATTTTTTTTTTTTTACAGTGTGGCCTGGGAATGAAGCTAACGTGTTGCTCCACTGAAAGTACGTGTTGCTCCACTCACCTGGCCAGGAGATTCAACAGCTATCATAGAGATGCATGCATAAATGTATGTACACAGTAGAAACCCTACACCATGGCCATCCTGATTAGTAGAAACCCTACACCATGGCCATCCTGATTACTAGGGTGTCCTTACAGTCTATACTAGCCTTATTCCCAGGCCACACCCCCCCTCGAAAAAGGGGGATGTGGCCTGGGAACGAGGCTAAGTATGTACTAGTGAGGTGCATAAAAGCACTGATTCTTTTGGTGTACGGAGAAGGTAGTCTCAGCTATAGAGTTGATTGGTACATTTTCTGGAAGTGAACCATGCAATCATGCCCACCTCATCCTCATGAGCCTGATGCGGTGCCTGGCCTCCGCTGCCTTCAGCTGCCCCACCAGTTCACTGTTCCTCTCCAACTCTATCAGCTCTGCCAGAGCAGGGCCATGTCCTCCCCGCCTGAGGAGGAGGACCAATTAGATCTCAGCTTCCACTATAGCTAACCACCAGCAATAATTCTCTGCCGAGTATCAAGACTCACTCTCGCTGCATCTCTCTGACCCCCCTCACTCTCTTCAGGGTCTCCAGCTGCCTCTCTTGTATGTCTTTAGACACCGGCTGGTACTGCATGGGAGAGATCGACAGAGAAACATGCCGGCAATGATATTAGCAACCTGAGAACCCAGGGGCAAGACAAGTTTTGTTTGTCTGCAGCGAACACAAACTTTCGGTCTCTTTTAATGGGGGCCAAGATCGGAACTATTTTCCTCTGCAATCTTGGCCACCATCAAAACAGATCAAAAGTTTGCGTTCACTTTAGATAAACAATTGCCCCCGGGTTCTCAGGTTGCTAATATCGAGCTCCAATCTCGGCCCCCCATAGCTGATGCGGCCTGCATGGATACTGGTTGCAAAACGTCCTACACCTTTCGGTAACACCTCTTTGCCAGGTTAAAGCAGGAACACTAATTAACGTGCCCCACTTACAGCTGGCAGCTTTCTAACAAGTACATTAGGTAGCTGGGGGGTGTGCTGAGTGCTAAGATCATAGCAACAGAATGGACTCACGGCCATATAGCGGCTTCTCTCTACTGGGGTGAGCTTATTGAACTGCCTCTCTGTCAATTCTTTCCAGTTCTTCGGCTCATATTTCTCTCGTCTCCCCCCGCCCTCCCCCTCTCCCGTCTTCTCGGCCACTTGTGCCTGCTTCTTCATCATACCCTGAGCAAGACGGATACTATAGATGAATACTGCAGTGATACTAGATGAATACTATGGGGATACTAGATGAATACTACAGAATACTGCAGGATATGTCTGGCTTGGGAGCGTTCACAAACAGGTTTGTGTCTCGCTTAACATCATTGCAACACCAAGCTCACCCCCCCCCCCCCTCCCCTCCCAACTAAAGATGACATTATGCTACAGGGTCTGCCGAGAAGTTTATGAAAGTATCAAAGCAGTTACGATAGCATCCCGATGTTAATACAAATAACTTTACAAAACTGTACAAAAGAAACGCTTATCAAGCAAATATCGAGCTTAACGTCACAGGCCTTAACCCTCTCCACCCTTAGCATCAGATTGACGTTCAGCGTGAGCGAAACCTGTTTGCGAATGCCCCCCTCAATGATAATACTTGGCCAGTGCACAACTGTTCTTACCTGTAGCTTCTTGGAGAATCCTCGCTGGCTGCGGGCGGTGGGATGGGTGAGTCCCGCAGCTGGGGGGCTCTTGACTGGAGGGAGGGACACTCGGCCACTTAGGGAAGCCTGCTGTACATGGGTATGTGTATGTGTGTGCGCATTACTTCAATTACTCCATACTTGACCATTTAAAATACGTATCAACTCACTTCACTTTTTGGTCGAGCGCTCATGTTTGCCGACTAACGTTGCCACAGCAACTAGCCCAGCTGTTTAACCCTTTCTTCCCCTGTCATGTGGTCTAGTCTGATCTGTAACCTTTAACCTTGAGTGGGCGTGTGACGGGATCTGGAGCGTGTGGTCGATCGGAGGGTGACATGGCTACTGCAGGGAGAGAGGAAGGCTTCATGGTGCCGGAGCTCCGGCGGGAGCGGGAGAGGAGCACCCTGAACTTGCCAGAATTGACGCAATTTGTCGACGGTGGAGAATTTATCTCTGAAAAGAGGCGAAGAATTTGTGAGTGGTACAGAGACGGGGGGAGGGAGTGCACGGAGTGGTGGGTAGAAGTGCATAAAAATATCTGTTGTTGCTTTTCTGCAAGCACACATGCTGCAAACAAATTATGTATATACATGTCTCCTGTGTCCTGATTCCATGCTATTTTGTTTCAATTTCATTCCAGACAATATTGTGATGAGTGATCCTGTGTTCCGGCAAGATGACCGCTACTTCCTCAGCACCGAGGAAGCCTTTGACAGGGCGATGGAGAAGTCCGTGCGATACGTCCGAGTGTGCAAAGAAATGGGGATTACGGACAACGTAGAGAAAAATCTTTTTAAGAAGTAAGCAGAGGGAGGGGTGAATCAAAGGGGTTTAAATATGTGTGACTGGATGCTATTGTATTAGATGCAGGTCAAAGTTTGACCAAAATTAGGTCTCAAGTTACATTTAACAGTGTACTGGCATTGCCTACTGAGGCTTCCCTTAAAATCTGAAGCCAGACCTTCATCACTGGATTCTTTTAATGTGGACAGCAGCTGTGAGTGGTACCCAGACATTCACACACCCACACACAGACCATTGGCCACCACAAACATGTCAGTTGCCACACACTAGCAAGTGATTTGGAAGAAAGAGTGTACTGGCAACTGGACGCCTCCGCACGTGTTTCTGGAAATGTTTCCACAAACAATCCCGTGCCCTGCCCCTAACCTTACCCTAATTCCATCCCATCCATTCAGTTGCAAGAACTGTACGTTCTCGGGCCCCACTCCTCAGCTTTCCTCACACGGAGCGTGAAAAGCTGGGGAGTGGCACCGTGTGCATGAGAAAAGCTGGGGAGTGGAGCCACACCGTGTGAGAAAAGCTGGGAGTCTGTACCAGTTGGTTCTGGCGCCCTTCCCCAGTGAGTCGGATGGACCATCAGCCTCCCAGTATGATGATGGTGGAGCCTGGAAACGAGGCTAGCCTAGAGCTGGTCTCGTCCCAGGCCCACATCCCAGCTTTTGTCCCAGCTTTTGCCGCTTGCAGTGTTTTGCTATGAGAACAAAAGCCAGCTAGCTAGAATGAAGGTTGGTTATTGACTTGTATGAGCGAAGGGTACGTATGATGATGGAGTGAACTAGCAATCTGATTGGGAAAAGGTAAGGGCGTTGATTTTTACCCCCAGGCCCTTTCAGCCAAAGGCTGGTCTCCCAGGGGGAGGAGCGGTAAAGAAACACTTTACCTGGGAGGTAACTGGTGGGATTCGAACCTGTGCATTTGGTCCACAGTCAAATGCATTAACCACTTGGCCACGTGTCACCTCCATTGGTCAAGCAGTATCGTAAATCTGCAGATTGAGGTTGGGTTGCTTGAGTGAGTGTAGTCTCATACCCAGGCCTTCACCCAGATTTTGTCTCACAGCCATGGAGGAACTGCTCCCTGATCTGGGCCAGGAAGCCCCAGGCACGAAGCCACTTGGAGTAGCTCCCCACGCTATTTAGCTAGTTGGGGTTTAACTCCCTTGCCTCTGTTACTCCTGTACGTGGTTGTACCGAGGAGAGTCCTCTCTTCCCTGCAGTGCTACGGGGGAGGAGTCACCTATTGGTCTGCATGAAGGCATGTTCTTACCCACAATAGAGGTTAGTAAGTCATGTGATAGTCATGTAATAGTCATGTGACTTTCTCTACTTGCAGATATGTGGAATTTTCAGACCACAATGAGTTCCTCTTCATTCCCACGGTGCAGGGTCAAGGGACGGAAGAGCAGAAGGCAAAATGGGTGCCACTGTCTCGAGACTACAAGATTATTGGAGCTTACGCACAGACAGAGATGGGACATGGTGTGTGTGTGTGTGTGTCTGTAATGCATGTGCGATGCCTTGGTATGTGGAGTTTAATACGCTGCGAGGCCTTTTATTGATGCTCCACCCCACACCCCTCACAGGCACTTTCATCCGAGGACTGGAGACGACCGCGACCTACGACCCCTCCTCCCAGGAGTTCATCGTCAACACCCCGACCCTCACCGCCATGAAGTGGTGGCCTGGAACGTGTAAGCAAGACTCTGTAGCAGATTTTTGATGCATGTAAAAGGTCATGCTAAGAGCTGGGCCTTTCCGATGGACTAGGGGGCAGTATAACATGCCTTTCCCTCCAAAAGGCTATAATGGTATAGTTTGTTGAGGAAGGGGTCCATTGCTGAATGTAGCAAGGACAGTACGTTATCTGAGTGCAGTTGGAGCACATGCAGATCATGTGCAGCATTGTTAAGCTTGTTGTAGCCAATAGTGACAGCTGCATTTTCCAGTCTCTATGAATATGTCATTAGTACATGTATTTATGAGTAGCTGAGTAGCTCAATTCAGTTACTAGCAACACTGCACATTACTGGCTGGGCTAGTGCATATATGGCAGCCTGAAGTTGGTGATAAATCCAACTATATCAGTGTGTGTACTTTAATGTAATGTTGTGGGTGTGATTTGCAAACTGCATCTCCTCTCCTCCAGTGGGTCACACGGCCACCCACGCCATCGTCCTGGCCAGGCTGATCACCAGGGGCAAGGACCATGGCATTCACGCCTTCATTGTCCAAATAAGGAGCCTAGAAGACCACACCCCTTTACCAGGTGCAGTGTACATAGCTTGGGTAGCATGTATACTGTCATCATATATGACTTGAACCATTTAGGTCCATGTGATTGCCATCCCCCCCTAACCCTCCCCCTCCCCCCTCCCCGTCCTCCTTACCCTACTTTGTTTTGCAGGTGTCAAGGTTGGCGACATTGGTCCCAAGTTTGGCTACTTTGGGATGGACAATGGCTACCTAGAGCTGAGAAATGTCCGCATCCCCAGAGACCAGATGCTGATGAAGTATGCCAAGGTGGGGCAAAAGACCCGTGATAGTGGATTCAGTGTAGTCACAGGTTGCTATTAGGTCAACCAGCGTTTATGACCAAGGGTTGGCTCTAATAGACCTTTATCCATTGGGGGGTAAAAGTAGGCACTAAATTGAGAAAATACAAGAGAACGTGTTTTGATGTATTTTCTTGCATGAAAACATAAGAACATGCTTGTTTCCTTGTAATTTCTTGTGCTTCAAGCAGTTTTACCCCCCATTACATCATAACGGATAAAGGTCTATTGAAAGTTATGTGACTTCATACTGTATGGGTCGCCATCACTATCACCATAGTTTTTGCTGGCTGGTTACGAAATGTCATTCTCCCCTCACAAGGTGGCGCCCGATGGATCCTATTCTAAGCCTCCCACGGATAAGATTACCTACGGCACGATGGTCCAGATTCGCTCTGGGATTGTCATCATGGTGGCCAAGGCTCTTTCCAAAGCCATCACCATAGCAACCAGATACAGTGTGGTCAGGAGGCAGGGAGAAAGTGAAACAGGGTAAGGAAATACTTTCATTAGCCTTCAAGTCTTCATTTGGATACTCGCTTGGGAACTATTGGACATCTTTTAGCTATCATCATGATATCCTCTGCATACTATGTGCTCCATATCTCTCTCAGTGTACGAGAAAGACAGATCCTGGACTACCAGACCCAGCAGTTGAAGCTGCTGCCCCTGATTGCCTCGACCTACGCCTTCATCCAGGCAGGGCTCTACATGCTCAAGTTACACTTCCAGTGCAGGGTAGAGATCGCTGAGGGCGACTTCAAGTCTCTGCCAGAGGTGGGCACACTCTAAAGCATGCCCACTCATGAGCAGTAGCTGTATGAGCAATTCTAGTCCTTGAATAATAAGGACAACAGTGTTTCTGTTCCGTCCCTCTAGCTCCATGCTACCAGTGCAGGTCTAAAGGCTTTCAGTGCTGACGTCTGCACCAAAGGAATGGAGGTATGTGTAGCATGGCCATTATTGTATATTACCCCTCATATTCTTGGATACTCTTGCTCACCTCTCTGCATAACACACATCCATCTTTTGGATACTCTTGTCCACTCCTGTATATTTTCCCCCTTCCACAGCTGGCACGCTTGGCCTGCGGTGGCCATGGTTACTCCCAGGCCAGCGGGATACCCTACGTCTACGTGAACCACGTGGCTGCCAGCACTTACGAGGGAGAGAACACGGTCATGCTGCTTCAGACAGCCAGGTGAGGAGGGAGGGAGGGCAGCGTCTAGTCCTGGGTGATTATTAGCTAAATTGCTACACTCAGGAACTTTTAAGTCAATCAATTGCTTATGTATGTTGATTTTATGAGACTGCCAAGCTGATTTATTGAGGACGTACACACACACACACACACACACACACACTCCCCTAGATACCTTCTGAAGCAGTTCTCACAGAAGCTGCCCATGTCCAAGTTGTCGGTCAACGTGGCCTACCTCGGCTCCGACTTCCCCGTGCACAAGTACTGTGCCGTGAAGACCTCAGGCCAGTTCACTGACCCTCACATACAGCTGGAAGCCTACAGGCAGAGGGCTAGGAGGTGGGTGGGGCTTGTGATCATGTGACCTATAGTGGATGGGGTCAGCAGTCATGTGACTATATTGGGTGTGTGGATGATCATGATCTCAATTTTTCCAGGATGGTTACCATGGCGACAGCCAACTACCAGCGGGCCCTGGGGCAAGGTTGTAGCCATGCAGAGGCATGGAATCTGTCCTCCATCGATTGGACAATAGCTGCCACAGTAAGCAGCTACTCTACTTTGAAGATCAAGGCCATAATAAAGAATACTGCCTCCATCCACTCAGGCTCACTGTCACTATGTGGTTCTGAAGGCATTCCACGAGTCTGTGCAGTCGGCAGGCTTGTCTCCTAGCAACCATGCCGTCATGGAGACCCTCTGCAGCCTATATGCAGTGTTTGGCATTGTTGAGTATGCTGGAGAGTTTGCAGCTGTAAGTGCATGTGGGGTGGGTTGTTGGGGGGGGGGGGTGCATATCACAACTTTTGAGCAGCCTATAGTGATTTATAGTTCACGATTTTAATACTAAGCACATTTACTGCGTCTAAGACTCAAAATTCACTTGCTATGTTGATGGGTCCTATACACACACACACACACACACACACACTCACTCACACACTATAGGATGGCTACATGAGTGCGTCCCAGCTCTCACTGGCCAGGCAGCAGCTGTACTCTCTCCTGAAGGCCGTGAGACGTGAGGCTGTACCCCTCGTTGACGCCTTTGACATTCCAGACGAGATCCTGAACTCCGCCCTCGGTCGCTATGACGGTGACGTCTATAAACACCTCTATGAGTGGGCACTGAGGGCACCCAGGAACAAGAAGGAGGTATGGAGATGTACAAGCACATAGACACTCATACACACACATGCACACACACACACAGACACGATCTACTTTGATAATTAGCTCATATTTCCATACCAAGCCATCTTTTTGGGCTTAGTCTCATTCCCAGAACCTTCCCCCACAAAATAAGAAGAAAAACAAAAACAGATCCTTTGACTCTTCCAATTAAGACCCTCTCCAAGACTCCCTTTCACACTATCCTAACAGAGCTAGAGGAGCTAGCTGGCTGGACTGATGTTATTACCTTCTCCATTTCCTGCCAGGTCCATGACGTGTATCACAAGTACCTCAGAGGGTTGCTGAAGCAGCCGACCTCCAAACTCTGAGCACCATCATGACTATAACTATATTACTGGGCGTTTGTTTTTCTTCACGAGTGTATGTGTGTATTATTGTGTGTATACGTTCACTGTATTTATTGCAAACTGTGCCTGCCACATTTGAGTTTTTGTTAGCAATCTGCAGTTGTTTGCATGCACGTACAGCAATACTCAGCTCACTAAGATTTTATCTCGCCGCCGTTGGGGGCTGGGAAAACGCGACTAGCCCTGAGTGGGCGTAGTGTTGCAATGAGTGGGCGTAACCGTGCAGTCAGGCTATGCAGACGAGAGACATGGCTGCTGAGGGAGGCTTCATGGTGCCGGAGCTCCGGCGGGAGCGGGAGAGGAGCACCCTGAACTTGCCAGAACTGACACAATTTATCGACGGCGGAGAATGTATCTCCGAAAAGAGACGAGAGATGTGTGAGTTGCATCATGTCTCATGAGACTAGGGAGGGGAGGATCTTTTTGAGTGCTGCAGCTAGCATTTTTCACGCGATACGCATACAAGGAAACTTCCTTCTGCATATTATGCTGCAAGCATAGACACAGAATCTATCTATGCTGCAAGTAGGGGCTGACCTAGTCTCGGGTACCCAGACCCGTCGGGTCTGGGTACCTGAGACTAGGGCTGACCCATTATGCCAACAATACTAGCCCGAGTCCAGCACTGAACAGAATGCAGGTACAATAGGTAAAGAAGTAATTAGGGGGCATTACTTGATTGCTCAATCGTGTGCGTCAGTAGCAGCCGATTGTTAATCTCACGGGTCAACTCACTCGCATGGAAGAGTGGCTCCTCCATGCAAGTGATTTTTTTTTTGATTTAGGAATTCCGTTAACAAAATTCCTTGGAGGATTTATGTGGAAACCAATATTTCATCATCTAGTATTTTGGCTCTAAACTGAAGGCTTTGTAATGAGCATGATAGCCATGTGAGCAAGCATAATAGGTCACATAATCGGGAATAGGAGCATAGCATAATAGGTGAATTTATAGACATAATGTGCTGATCCCTAGCTGCAAGGTATGTAGTCTCTTCCAGATTCCATTCCATGGTGTTCTGATTCCATTCCATTGTGTCTTGATTTCATTCCAGACAATATTGTGATGCGTGATCCTGTGTTCCAGCAAGATGACCGCTATTTCCTCAGCACTGAGGAAACCTTTGACAGGTCGATACAGAAGTCCGTGCGATACGTGCAAGTGTGCAAAGAACTGGGAATTACGGACAACGTAGAGAAGACCTTTTTCAAACAGTAAGCAGAGGGGAAAGAGGCAAAATGGCAAAACTGTTCCTAGATCTCTTGGATCACGACTCCTTTTTAATGCACCCCTTAGCTCATTTATAAGCAGTTTTGCTGTTGTTCTACGCATTTAGCTGCTATGCTTAACTAGTCGACTTACTCAGCCTGAGTTTACCTTGCAGCTGTTTTTTTTCTTCTACGATGAGGATGGTTGAGGTAGGAGTTTACCCCCGGGGCTAAATACATCTTTCCCTGCAGTGCTATCAGGGAGGCATTGCCTACCGATCTGCATGAAGAGATGTTCTTACCAACAATAAAGGTTAGTAAATCACATGATAGTCATGTGACTATCCTCTGCATGCAGATACACATCAATGAGTTCCTCTTCATTCCCACGGTGCAGGGTCAAGGGACGGAAGAGCAGAAGGCAAAATGGGTGCCACTTGCTCGAGATTACAAGATTATCGGAGCTTATGCACAGACAGAGATGGGACATGGTGTGTGTGTGTGTGTGTGTGTGTGTGTGTCTGTAATGCATGTACGATGACTTGGTATATGGATTTTGATGCTGTAAGGGCCTAAGATAATCTTCCAGGTGTAGCTCTCACTCCCATCTCGATCCCCCCCCTCCCCCCCAACACACCCCTCACACCATCACCCAGGCACCTTTGTCCGAGGACTGGAGACGACCGCGACCTACGACCCCTCTTCCCAGGAGTTCATCCTCAACACCCCGACCCTCACCGCCATGAAGTGGTGGCCTGGAGCATGTACGAATGACTATTCTACGTACATACACAGGCCTGGTTACTTAGATTTTTTTTTACAGGTGTTTGGCTCAAATAGTGGGAAAAAAAAGAGCTCACAGTCCAGCTAGGGATTGAATTTGTAGTGGGTGAGGTTTAAAAACTTTTTTCTCTCCTCCAGTGGGTCACACGGCCACCCACACCGTCGTCCTGGCCAGGCTGATCACCAGGGGCAAGGACCACGGCATTCACACCTTCATTGTCCAAATAAGGAGCCTAAAAGACCACACCCCTTTACCAGGTACAGTGCATGCACACGTGTGGGTAATAATGTCATCACATAAACTAGCGACATTTGGAATAATTGCACTTCAATTTACAACCTGTAATTGCCACCCCCTCCCCCTCCCCTCCCCCTCCCCCCTCCCCTCTCCCTCCCCCTCTCCCTCCCCCTCCCCCTCTCCCCATCTCCCTCCCCCGACTCTGCAGGTGTCAAGGTTGGTGACGTCGGTCCCAAATTCGGTTATTTTGGGGTGGACAATGGCTACCTAGAGCTGAGAAATGTCCGCATCCCCAGAGACCAGATGCTGATGAAATATACCAAGGTGAGTTGGTAGCGTATACATAGTGTTGGGCAATATTTCGGTAATATTCGTCAATATCTCCTTGGCAATCTCATGAAACGGACATACAAAAATGATAATACAGTGTCGTCTGATCAAAGCATAGAAATGTTGTGATGCAGTTCATTTCATTATCGTGGGAAAGCTTTTCTAATATCGGCCGACACTAGTCAATAGAGACCCTAGCCTCGTACCCCCCTCGTGGACTGGGAACGAGGCTATAGAAACCCTAGCCTCGTTCCCAGGCTCTAGTGGAGGGGAGAGTAGCACGCAAGAGCCTGGGAACGAGGCTATAGAGACCCGTGATGGAGGATTCAAAGTCACGTGCACAGGTTGACACTAGATCTACCAGACATTTATGACCAAGTCTCCTTGATAAGTTGGAGGGTTGAGATTTGTTGGATAATCTTAAACTCTAATCGAAAGTCGTGTGACTTCCTCACAGTAAAAATCATGTGATTTTTGACCACACCCACTCTATGAGTCGCCATCACTATCACTCTAGTTTTTGCTGGCTGGTTACGAAATGTCGTTCTCCCCTCACAGTTGGCACCCGATGGAACCTATTCTAAGCCTCCCACGGATAAGATTACCTACGGCACGATGGTGCAGGTTCGCTCTGGGATTGTTATCATGGTGGCCAGGGGGCTTGCACAGGCCATCACCACGGCAACGAGATACAGCGTCGTTAGGAGGCAGGGTGAAAGTGAAGCAGGGTAAGGAAAAGATTATCAGCTTGCACAACTTTGGGTATCTTTCACCAGCCTTCGAATCATTCCTTGGATACTATTTTGGGAACTCTATTGGATATTCCACGCCTCCATCTCTCTCAGTGTACGAGAAAAGCAGATCCTGGACTACCAGACCCAGCAGTTGAAGCTGCTGCCCCTGATTGCCTCGACCTACGCCTTCCTCCAGGCAGGGCTCTACATGCTCAAGTTACACTTCCAGTGCAGGGCAGAGATCACTGAGGGCAACCTCAAGTCTCTGCCAGAGGTGGGTGCACTCTAAAGGATGCCCACCCCCGGGCAGTGCAGGGAGCGGTTTTAGTCCTTGAATAATAAGGACAATAATTCTGTTCCGTCCCTCTAGCTCCATGCTACCAGTGCAGGTCTAAAGGCTTTCAGTGCTGACATCTGCACCAAAGGAATGGAGGTACGTGTAGCATGGCCATTATTGTATATTACCCCTCTTACTCTTTGGTTATTCTTAGTATATTTCAAGGAGGATCTCGGTTGGTTATCAGTATTCATACCGATCGGGTTCTCTTTCTACCAACCACAAATTGGCTCAAACATTTGATGATATATTTGTGAGCCAATTTAGAAAGAGAACCCGATCGATATGAATTCTTAGTATATTTTAGGATACTCTTGTTTATTACCTCTCTGCATAACACAATCCATCTTTGGATATCTTTGTCCACTCCTGCATATTTTTCCCTTACACAGCTGTGTCGCTTGGCCTGTGGTGGCCATGGTTACTCCCTGGCTAGTGGGATACCCCACCTCTACGTGAACTACGTGGCTGCCAGCACTTACGAGGGAGAGAACACGGTCATGCTGCTTCAGACAGCCAGGTGAGGAGGGAGGAGGGCAGCTTCTTTTGCTAGAGCTTTGCAGATTTGGTGGTTCTAGATGATATCAGTGAGCACCATGTTGACTGCCACGGTGTTCAGACTACATGTAGACTGTATACATAGTGTATTAATGCAGGTCCCGCAGTGGGCAGACCCCATTCCCATGGGTCGGAGGGGAGGGCCGGGACCCAGAGCTATGTCCGGGCGGTGGAGCCACGGTACTGATTACTTCCTGGGGCCCGGAATTCCTGTCTTGAACTGGCAGGTGGTAGTGGAGTTACATGTATGTATTTGTAGAGCTAGTTTAATCTATACACAGAGTAATAGTACATTACTACAGGTATCTAAATAAAACAGCTTAAATAACTATCTTAAAGTTAACCGCCAATTAAGTTAAACTAACGAGAAAATAGCCAATAGGTTGAGGAACGCTTGGTAAAAGACTAGATTGTAAAAGCTGCGTTCCTGCCTGTACTAGAGCTATTTTAATGGGGTTGACACTCAGACTGTATACATAGGGCATTAATGCAGGTGCCGCAGTGGGCAGACCTCATTCCCATGGAGGGCCGGGACCCAGAGCAGTGTCCGGGGGGTGGAGCCACGGTACTGATTACTTCCTAAGGCCTGGAATTCCTGTCTTGAATTAGCAGGTGGTAGTGAGTTACATGTATATGTTTCTAGAGCTAGTGCAATCAAGTGTGAACCTACACAGAGTAATGGTACATTACTACGGGTATCTAAATGAAACAGCTTAAATAACTATCTTAAAGTTAACCGCCAGTTAAGTTAAACCAACGAGAAAATAGCCAATAGGTTAGGGAACGCTTGATAAAAGACTAGATTGTAAAAGCTGCGTTCCTGCCTGTACTAGAGCTATTCTAAACTTAGACTGTATAGATAGGGTAGTAATGCAGGTGCCGCAGTGGGCAGGCCCCATTCCCATGGGTCAGAGGGGAGGGCTGGGGCCCAGAGCTATGTCGGGAGGTGGGGCCAAAGGTACTGATTACTTCCTAGGGCCCGGAATTCCTGTCTTGAATTAGCAGGTGGTAGCGGAGTTACATGTATATGTTTCTAGAGCTAGTTTAATCATTAGTACATTACTACAGGTATCTAAATAAAACAGCTTAAATAACTATCTTAAAGTTAACCGCCAGTTAAGTTAAACCAACGAGAAAATAGCCAATAGGTTGGGGAATGCTTGGTAAAAGACTAGATTGTAAAAACTGCATTCCTGCCTGTACTAGAGCTATTTTAATCGGGGTCAAACTTAGACTGTATAGATAGGGTAATAATGCTGTGGGCAGGCCCCATTCCCATGGGTCAGAGGGGAGGGCTGGGACCCAGAGCTATGTCCGGGGGGTGGGACCATGGTTCCTAAGGCCCGGAATTCCTGTCTTGAATTAGCAGGTGGTAGTGCAGTTATATGTATATGTTTCTAGAACACCAAGTGTGAACCTATACAGAGTAATAGTAGATTGCTACAGGTATCTAAGTAAAACTGCTTAAATAACTATCTTAAAGTTAACCGCCAGTTAAGTTAAACCAACAAAAAAATGGCCAACAGGTTGGAAAACGGTTGGTAAAAGACTAGATTGTAAAAGCTGCGTTCCTGCCAGTACTAGAGCTATTTTAATGGGGTTGACGTTTAGACTGTATGCGTAATAATGAATGATATTATTGCTTGTGATATTGATTATCATAACCATCAAGTATCACAATATGATGATATTATTGCCCAATTTTAGGTCATTCTTTCAAGGTTACGTTTCATTGCTGAGGTGTATAAAAGGTTTTTTCACACACACATGCACACACACACACACACACTCCCCTAGATACCTTCTGAAGCAGTTCTCACAGAAGCTGCCCATGTCCAAGTTGTCGGTCAACGTGGCCTACCTCGGCTCCGACTTCCCTGTGCACAAGTACTGTGCCATGAAGACCTCAGGCCAGTTCACTGATCCTCAAATACAGCTGGAAGCTTACAGGCAGAGGGCTAGGAGGTGGGTGGGGCTTGGATCATGTGATCTATAGTCATGTGACTATATTGGGCGTGGTTAGTGATCATGGCTTTCTTTAATAATGTTCTCAACTTGTTTCATCTGTGCCAGGATGGTTTCCATGGCAACAGCCAACTACCAGCGAGCCCTGGGGCAGGGTTGTAGCCAAGCGGAGGCATGGAATCTGTCCTCCATCGATTGGACAATAGCCGCCACAGTAAGCTGCTACTCTACTTTGAAGACAAACAAGGCCTTAATAAAGAATACTGCCTCCATCCACTTAGGCTCACTGTCACTATGTGGTTCTGAAGGCATTTCATGAGTCAGTGCAATCAGCAGGCTTGTCTCCTAGCAACCATGCTGTCATGGAGACCCTCTGCAGCCTATATGCAGTGTTTGGCATTGTTGAGTATGCTGGAGAGTTTGCAGCCGTAAGTGCATGTGGGGTGGGTTGTTGGGGGGGGGGGGTGCATTGAGCAGCATATTGTCTTCTTTCCTCGGGCTATTGATGTAGTTCATAAACACAAGAAACGACTCAATTGTAATAATAGCTCCATCACTACTTAAGCGTGCTTGGTTGGTCTTAAGCCTCACAACTCATGCTACTTGCTACGTTGACTGGTCTTACTCTACAGGACGGCTACATGAGTGCGTCCCAGCTCTCACTGGCCAGGCAGCAGCTGTACTCTCTCCTGAAGGCTGTGAGACATGAGGCTGTACCCCTCGTTGACGCCTTTGACATTCCAGACGAGATCCTGAACTCTGCCCTCGGTCGCTATGACGGTGACGTCTATAAACACCTCTATGAGTGGGCACTGAGGGCACCCAGGAACAAGAAGGAGGTACCTCCCCTTCTGAAACTATCCTAACAGAGCCAGAGGAGCTAGCTGGCTGGACTGATGTTATTATCTTCTCCATTTCCTGCCAGGTCCATGACGTGTATCACAAGTACCTCAGAGGGTTACTGAAGCAGCTGACCTCCAAACTCTGAGCACTATCATGACGTCGACATTATTGTTTATTTCTTTTCATATCATGAGTACATGATTGTGGTAATTAATATATACTGTGTATATCATTGCTTTGTGGGCAATAAATTTTAAAACATACCTACTAACCAACTTACTGCTGCTATTGTAATGCTGTATAGGTTTTTTTAGCCATATACTAAAGCATGAAGCTCAATATATACTCAATCGGTGAACATTTTTCTTCTCTGAGATATTAGACCTTAAACTGAGGTATTATTTTATGAGTCTTTTTAGGGTAGTAACCTAACCCTAAGTCCCTGTACATTTGGCAGTAGGGCCTCAAAAGTGTATTTCAAATGGCCTGAAACCTTGAGTATCACTCACGGACATACTAATCTATATTTGACCTAAATATTATTACCAACCCCAAAATATTAAATTGCCATTTTTGCTCATATTACAGCCATGTGATTGTTGCATTAATAGATTACAGTCATCAGCTGAGACGCCAAACGTACAGCAATTTTTCTGCCCATTCAAGTTCTTTTACAATGCCATTCTCTGTGTTTTCAAATTGTTTGTATGATGCCATTTCAATGTAATAAATTTTTAGAGAAGAATCCTTTGTTGGAATGTTCATGAGTGCCTGCTCTATGTATGGCTCAGCTTAATTTCTTTATGAAGACGTTTTAGTATGCATGCATGATGCCTTCGTCAAAGTCAGCTGATACTTGCCAGAATCATGTGATGAAGTTGAACACCGGGTCTTTTATGACCTGCAGGTGTATCCAACCTCATGAAACTGGCGAGACATCGGCAACATCCACTGCAGGTGCCTACTACCATGGGACATTGTCAGGTCAAATACAGTAACCATTTGGGGCTAGGCTCACCTAAGTTCAGAAGGTCTCATCTGCAGCAGTGTCCGGGAGTATAGGGTAGAGACAAGGGAACCCCCACTCCCATTCAGAGCTTCCTCCCTGAACAAAAGCTGATCAAGCATGGAGTCACACATCAAAAGTAGCTAGCTATGTCTGTCAGCCTATTCCTACCAATTCACAATGCTAAAAAGAAAGCCTATACTGAGAGGCTCAATTTGTCATATGAAGTGCCTTAGACGCCACCATATTGCCTCTCAGGGCACTCAAAATAGATATCATTAGCTACTGCATTATGCAGGCAAGTTTCATTATTATGAGGTACGATGCACTAGCCTCATTCACCCCAACGTGTTAGTACTGCATGGGATTAATGGTAGCAGGTGCATATATAGCTAGCTATACAGGACTAAAGGATGAACTTCAACAGAGCAGGTAGCATGAAAGCTGTAGTAGAGGGAGCCTTGGAATGGGCTATGGTACATTAATAATTGGTGCTTATAATTATTATTAATGGTGATGTGATTGAGGCAGTACTGTAGTTTGTATGCTGTACATCCTGCATATATTATATATTAGTATGACTCCTGACTCAACAAAAGAAAGTAAGTCTGATAGTGATGTGTGAACCTATCGAGGTTCAGCTCTTGAGGTTCAACGCTTTACAGGTGCAACCTATTGAGATTCAGCTCTCAGACGGTTGGGGTTTATTGGGGCGAGCCTGAGCGAGCCCCACACTAGCGAGTCGAATTCTGCCCCCGTGTCTATATGTATATATATATATATATATATATGTGGTGGACTGTGGTACGTACGTATACCGAATCTGTGTACAAAATTCTATTTTTGCGTATTATGCATTACGTAACACCGTTACGTAAGCACCGTTAAAAACTGACTGCAGAAACTGTACCTGCAAGTTGCAACTAACTGGAAAAGTGACTGTACCTGGAACTAACTGAAAAACTGACTGTACCTGGAACTAACTGAAAAAGTGACTGTACCTGGAACTAACTGAAAAACTGACTGTACCTGGAACTAACTGAAAAAGACTGCAAAAAAACTGTAGCTGGAACTGACTGAAAAACTGGCTGAAACATCTGCTTTTACATTTTCCTGTTGACCAACCAAATTCTCTCTCTTAAACTGCCTAGTTAAAAAAAAACAATCTCATTGGTCAGTTTACCTCTAACTGCCCCTATGAAACTCCCAGCAGACCAACTGGACTAAACCGGCTAATCCAGTGCTTTTGCCCCAAGGAGTGAATGCTTCAAAGAATTATTCACCAACCCATTTTGCACATGATTGGTATGTTCACATGCCAGGACAAGCATATACATGTACCAAAATTATTTAAAATCATGTTGCAATAACTCCATGCATGTATACTGTGCACTCGCGAAGGCTCGCCCCACAATGTCCTGCATTTGCCTAGTAATGCTAAATTTGACACACGTTTGACGGATTGTCGAAATGGTGCGCTCGTTTGCAGACTGGGGTTCGGAGCGTTATCTCCCCAAGGTGATCAAGTCGGGGATCGGGCCTCCCTGTACACATATTGATCTTCGACTTTCTACGACCTAGTAGCAGAACGCCGGTTCTTTCTTCGGATCCCGAAGCTGAATGGAGACTGGGCACGTTGTGGTGCCCACCGTGATTCCCAGTCTCGCCTATCCAACGCTTCTGGGGCAGCCATACCTCTACAAGTATGTCTGACCCTGCAGGAGGGATGGGAAGCTCACTAGGCGTTTTTTTTTTCCGTTTTTTTTCTTCTCCAACTAGGCCTGGGAAGAATTATTTATAAGTTTGGCTATCCAGGAGGGAGGGAGGCTAGTTGTTGTTTTTTCAACTAGGCCTGGGAAGAATTGTTTATAAGTTTGACTATCCAGGAGGGAGGGATGCTAGTTGTTTTTTTCTTCTCCAACTTAAGTTGTTTCTCTTTATAGAAATACCACGAATAGTCATCTCTCTATCAGTACTAAGCCTGGGAAGAATTATTTGACCGTCCAGGAGCTAGCTACGGGCTTCTTTTCCCCCCCTCCAAGTGAAGTTGTTTCTCTTTATTGAAATACCACAGATAGTAATCAATACTAAGCCTGGAAAATTGTTTAGAAGTTTGACCGTCCAGGAGGGATCAGAGCCAGGCTAATTTTTTCCCCTCCAACTTAAATTGTTTCTCTTTATAGAAATACCACAAATAGTCATCTAAGGATGGGAGGCTCACTAGGCGCTTTTCCCCCCCTCCAACTAGGCCTGGGAAGAATTGTTTATAAGTTTGACCATCCAGGAGGGAGGGAGGCTAGTTCTTTTAAAAAAATAGAAATACCACGAATAGTCATCTCTCTATCAGTACTAAGCTTAGCGGAAACACTTTATTCCAAAAGGCAAAGTCATCAGGGTCAACTGAGCTCTGGAGAAAATATAAAGGCATGTGTAATAAAGTGACATCAATATTGAGAAACTCAAAACAAGGATTCAGCCACAATACCATCAATGCAACAGTCTGATGGTACATGTGCAGACAATACCTGGACAATGCAAACATGTTGAACAATTACTTCTCTAAACGCTTCACTACCTCATTGCCACCCCTATATGGCTCCTTTGAGTCTGCTGAATACCTGGAATTGCCATTATAGTGCTATGTTATGTGTTGCGTTAATTTCAATAGAAATTTTTTTCTCTTTTTTTGAACTGCTGTAAATTGTATTGTTTTGTGTACTTAAACTTTTCTTTATTTCTGTTTTATTTGTTTTGCTCTCTAATTTGTTTTCGTGGTTCGTTAACACTAACCATATGCTATTGGGACTCTGCTGTACATGTTTTGCCTGTTTCAGCTTTAACATTTCATCGAACCCACCACAAGCTAGAGCTTATAGCTACTGCTAGTGTGCTTTTACTAAATGACTTGTCATTCCAACTATTTTGCTAGTATTCAGTGGTTGTAGCTAATGAATAATTCAGTAGCCATCAACCTGTCAGACTTGAAAAAATTTCACCTTAATAGTGCTATATAGATAGATGGCTATTTGTGGTATTTCAAAACTTAATTGAAGAGAGAGAAAAAGAAGCCTATAGCTATAGCTCCTGGATTGGCAAGCAATTCTTCCCAGGCTTACTACTGATAGATAGATGACTATTTGTGGTATTTCTACAAAGAGAAACAACTTAAGTTGGAAAAAAAATAAGCCTGGCTCCCTCCCTCCTGGACGGTCAAACTTCTAAACAATTTTTCCCAGGCTTAGTATCGATAGATAAATTACTATCTGTGGTATTTCAATAAAGAGAAACAACTTCACTTGGAGGGGGGGAAAGCTAGCTAGCTCCTGGACGGTCAAATAATTCTTCCCAGGCCTGGGAAAAATTCACGAAAAATTTGGACCCCCCAAATTGTACGTGTTGTGGCAAACATCACTTTAGCTCTACTATGAACAGTGCATGGCCACAGTCAATAGGGCTAACAAACGTTGACGCTCTGCTATGAGCAGTGCATCCGTTACATGGAAGCGCTGGGGATACCGAGCTAGCCCCACCCCCTCCCTTCCCCCTCCCCCACCCCTGCATGAGTGGGCGTGTGCGACCGTACTGACATGGCTGCTAAAGGAGGCTTTATGGTGCCGGAGCTCCGGCGGGAGCGGGAGAGGAGCACCCTGAACTTGCCAGAACTGACGCAATTTATCGACGGCGGAGAATTCACAACCGAAAAGAGGCGAAAACTTTGTGAGTTGCATGAAGAGGGGGGAGTTGTTAGCTAGCTTTTTTCACGTGATACAAGAAGTCTATATCAATATTTCCTGCTGCATATAATATGCTACTTCAAGAGTTTAGTCTCTTGTGTCCTGATTCCATACCATTCCAGACAATATTGTGATGAGTGACCCTGTGTTCCGGCAAGATGACCGCTACTTCCTCAGCACCGAGGAAGCCTTTGACAGGGCGATGGAGAAGTCCGTGCGATACGTGCAAGTGTGCAAAGAACTGGGGATTACGGACATCGTAGAGAAAACTACTTTGAAGGAGTAAGCAGGGGGGTAGCCTTGTTCCCAGTCCTCGAAACGAGGGTAGCAGAGGGGCAGTATGGCAAGGAGGCCTGAGATCCCCCCCCACTCCCCTAAATCTATTTAGGCCACACCCACTTGATTTTTTTTTTGTTGCTGGAGCTACCTTAATCACCAAATTAACCCAGGGGGCAGGCAAGAAAATAGTCATTATTAAATTTTGTCCTCAATGTTCACTTTGTCCGCAAACCACTCTTTTTGCAGCCTTGATAGTAAGTTTCTACATCGGAACTGCTCTGCTCTGCTTAGCCTCGTACTTCGGACTTCCACTCCCTCTCGCAGCCATGGAGAAAATTGGGGAATAGCTTTCTCCATGGCTGCGAGATAACATGGAGGCTATCATTTACCCTGACCCATTGCACATGGTGCTAGAGCCAGTTCTTCCCTACAGTGCTATCAGGGAGGCAATGCCTGTTGATCTAAATGAGGAAATGTTTTTACCGACATTAGAGGTTAGTAAATCACATGATAGTCATGTGACTATCCTCTGCATGCAGCTATATACATGCCAATGAGTTCTTCTTCATTCCCACGGTGCAGGGTCAAGGGACGGAAGAGCAGAAGGCAAAATGGGTGTCACTTGCTCGAGATTACAAGATTATCGGAGCTTACGCACAGACAGAGATGGGACATGGTGTGTGTGTGTGTGTGTGTGTCTGTCTGTCTGTAATGCATGTACGATGACTTGGTGTGTGAAGTTTGATATACTGTGAGGCTTAATTTCTATGTTGCATTTCTTGTTTCTCACCCCTCACACCATCACCCAGGCACCTTTGTCCGAGGACTGGAGACGACCGCGACCTACGACCCCACCTCCCAGGAGTTCATCCTCAACACCCCGACCCTCACCGCCATGAAGTGGTGGCCTGGAGCACGTAAGCATGAGAGTTCTACATCAGTTCGTCGTAGGAGAGAATAGCCAGCCATTCCCACTCAGACTTATTTTGCAGCTGTTGGAAGAAGCTCGGGTCCCAGGGGACCTTACGTCTCTTCCTCTCCTCCAGTGGGTCACACGGCCACCCACGCCGTCGTCCTGGCCAGGCTGATCACCAGGGGCAAGGACCATGGCATTCACGCCTTCATTGTCCAAATAAGGAGTTTAGAAGACCACACCCCTTTACCAGGTACAGTGTGTGGATAGTCTTGTGTTTGACTGCCGTCAGCTTTCATACAGTTTCTTGTTTCTTGTAAGTCTTGTGAGTAGATTGCAGCTTCTAGTCTTGTCCCCAGGCCATACCCAGGGGTTTGTGGCCTGGGGATGAGGTTATGCAGCTTCTTGCTAATCATGTACCTCCAGACTTATATACGTTGATGAGCCATTATTTAAAAAAAGCGAGTCAAGGGGTATTTTTGCCATTGGTCAAGTGGTGAAGGACAGTTTTTGTAACCTGATATTGCAGTTAAACGGTCAAGAGCCTTTTTGCAGATGTAAATTTTGGTACGGTCAAGCAGTCAAGAGCCTTTTTGTGGTATGGTCAAGCGGTCAAGCAGCAAAAATGACGGTCAAAATTTCATGACCCCGGTCTTAGCTGTGACTACAGTGCATATAGGAGTGCCCGCCCCTTGTTGGGGCTGACTGACAGTAGTGTGTGTGACCTCCATTGTTAGAGGAACAAATCTCCCCTGGCTCTGCAGGTGTCAAGGTTGGTGACATCGGTCCCAAATTTGGCTACTTCGGGGCGGACAATGGCTACCTAGAACTGAGCAATGTCCGCATCCCCAGAGACCAGATGCTGATGAAATATGCCAAGGTGAGTTGGTCAGTGGGTTTGGCCAGTATTAGTGAGTGAGGACTTAAGGTCATTGAGAGATTTATGACAGAGTTTTCTTGGGGTAGGTTGGGATTAAGAGTCATTGGATAATCTCCGACTCTATTTAAGCAAAAGTAATATTAAGTTTATTATATGCATCCATAGCTATCACTCATTCAATTATATTTTTGCTGACAGCTGTGTACTGTCCTCCTTACTTCACAAGGTGGCGCCCGATGGAACCTATTCCAAACCTCCCACGGATAAGATTACCTATGGCACGATGGTACAGGTCCGTTCTGAGATTGTCATGGATGTAGCGAAAGCCCTCGCCATGGCCGTCACCACAGCAACCAGATACAGTGTGGTCAGGAGGCAGGGAGAAAGTGAAACAGGGTAAGGAAAAAGATCATCTTTCATCAGCCTTGAAGTGTATTCAGGTATATCATTGGAAACCAGTGTGCGAGAAAAGCAGATCCTGGACTACCAGACGCAGCAGTTGAAGCTGCTGCCCCTGATTGCCTCGACCTACGCCTTCATCCAGGCAGGGCTCTACATGCTCAAGTTATACTTCCAGTGCAGGGCAGAGATCGCTGAGGGCGACTTCAAGTCTCTGCCAGAGGTAAGTACACTCTCCCCTGAGCAGTAGCTGTATGAGCCAATCTAGTCCTTGAATAATAAGGTCAACAGTGGACAGTGTTTCTGTTCCGTCCCTCTAGCTCCATGCTACCAGTGCAGGTCTAAAGGCTTTCAGTGCTGATGTCTGCACCAAAGGAATAGAGGTAGCATAGCCTTGCATACTATTGCGTATTGCTCCTCTTAATCTTGGATATTCTTCTCTACCTCTGCATACTTTTGCATATCTTTGGATACTCTTGTACACCCTTTGCGTAATTCCTCTTTCACAGATGTCTTTGTCTGCTGTTATGTTGTTTCCTTTCCTTTTGTAGCTGTGTCGTTTGGCCTGCGGTGGCCATGGTTACTCCCAGGCCAGCGGGATACCCTACGTCTACGTGGACTTTGTGATAACCAACACAGTCGAGGGAGAGAACACGGTCATGCTGCTTCAGACAGCCAGGTGAGGAGGGAGGGAGGGAGGACAGCTTCTTTTGCTAGAGTCTTTGCTTGAGAGCAAATCGAAGATACGTTGTAGGAAGCTGTCAATATTTCGTGGTTAAGTCCTTACACACACACACACACACACACACACACACACTCACGCTCCCCTAGATACCTTCTGAAGCAATTCTCACAAAAGCTGCCAATGTCCAAGTTGTCGGTCAACGTGGCCTACCTCGGCTCCGACTTCCCTGTGCACAAGTACTGTGCCATGAAGACCTCAGGCCAGTTCACTGACCCTCACATACTGCTGGAAGCCTACAGGCAGAGGGCTAGGAGGTGGGTGGGGCTTGTGATCATGTGACCTATAGTGGATGGGTCAGCAGTCATGTGACTACATTTGGTCAGTAATCATGTGTTCATCAGTGAAGTCAATATTTTTTATGAAATAATTGCCCAGGATGGTTGCCATGGCGACAGCCAACTACCAGCGGGCCCTGGGGCAGGGCTGTAGCCAGGTTGAGGCGTGGAATCTGTCCTCCGTCGATTGGACAATAGCTGCCACAGTGAGCAGCTACTACTCTTTGGAGAAAGTTTATGAATGAAAGAATGCATCCTCCATCCACCAGGCTCACTGTCACTATGTGGTTCTGAAGGCATTCCATGAGTCAGTGCAGTCAGCAGGCTTGTCTCCTAGCAACCATGCTGTCATGGAGACCCTCTGCAGCTTGTTTGCGGTGTTTATCATTATCGAGTATGCTGGAGAGTTTGCAGCCGTAAGTGTGTGTGGGGGGGGGGGGGGGGGGCACATTACAGCATATTTATGGGAACAGCATCTCCTAGGCTGTTGCCATGTTGGTATTTAAAAGGGCCAACAATGACAACTTTTGAGCAGCTTGTAAGTTTTCTAATGTGGGTCAAATACAACCCAGGGTTTTAATGATGTTAAGACTCATAACTCAGCATGCTACTTACCACTAACACACTACAGGATGGCTACATGAGTGCGTCCCAGCTCTCACTGGCCAGGCAGCAGCTGTACTCTCTCCTGAAGGCTGTGAGACGTGAGGCTGTACCCCTCGTTGACGCCTTTGACATTCCCGATGAGATCCTGAACTCCGCCCTCGGTCGCTATGATGGTGATGTCTATAAACACCTCTATGAGTGGGCACTGAGGGCACCCAGGAACAAGAAGGAGGTACAGAGATGCATAAGCACACAGATACACATACATACACACACACAGACGTAGTTACAGAGATACTGCATGGAAAAGCAACTGGTTTTCCATTGATCGGTCTTCTCCTCTGCTTCTAGTAATATATAGAGCTGTTTGTCAGTGTCTTATTCCTAAACTCCAGCCTACAATTTATCAGCGTCTTATTCCCAAGCTCCAGTCCAAGGTTTATCAGCGTCTTATTCCCAAGCTCCAGTCCAAGGTTTATCAGTATTTTATTCCCAAGCTCCAGTCCAAGGTTTATCAGTGTTTTATTCCCAAACTCCAGTCCAAGGTTTATCAGCGTCTTATTCCCAAGCTCCAGTCCAAGGTTTATCAGTGTTTTATTCCCAAGCTCCAGTCCAAGGTTTATCAGTGTTTTATTCCCAAACTGCAGTCCACGATTTGTCAGTGCCAGGTTCCATTAACGAATTTTTTTTGCGTCCCTTCACAGTACCATGTGTGGAGTGCATCCTCTTAGATAAGGGCTTAGTCCTATGCTTCCCTTCTGGAATTATCCTAACAGAGCCAGTGCCTCTACAGGTGGCTGAAGTAGTTTATTTGTCCTCTCCATTTCCTGCCAGGTCCATGATGTGTATCACAAGTACCTCAGAGGGTTGCTGAAACAGCCGAGCTCCAAACTCTGAGCACCATCATGACATTACTGGATGTTCATTTCTTCTTATCATGGTTGTGTGTGTGTGTGTGTGTGTGTGTGTGTGTTGCGTTTTTAGGTTGTGAATACTAAAACGTCTATTTAGCTAACATAATTTTTTTTATGAAATCCGAATAGCAAAGCTTCATTGATAGCTAGGATCTACTATCACAGGCCTCCACCCATGCAAATACAATGCTAATTATTGGTTGTTATGGTGAGGGGACGTGGTACTTAAGTGTAGCTGTAGGCTTTTGGACATAGGGGTCTGATGTTATAACAACTGCGCATTTTATCTACATGTGGTAGTCCCAGGTGGAAAACAAACATTATTCCGTTTCATTTCTTGATTTTATCACTGCATTCAAAACGCTGTATCTCTGAACTTCCATTAAAGGAGGGGCTCATACACTGCAAAAGGTTGCTGTAACCCAGCTAGGGTTATCTGAGTTGCACAGCAATTTGCATGCAATTGGATTTCTTGACCACTACAGGTCTCTACTTTCAGACAGAAAGTACACAATTAAGCTAAGTCACATATCGCCACGTATTATACGTGATACCTAAAGAAATGTTAGAAATGAAGGCACACGTATAACATTTCTACGGCTCCTGCAATTAGGAAACGTCACAAATGCAGCTGCACTTAGCATTCCTCTTATAGCCACCTGTAATAGGTGACTTGGCTTAATTGTTTACTACCTATAGATGTCAAACATTGTAATTGATCTCTTTACATGTGCATTCTTTGGTATTGATAGTGAAACGTTAACTCAGGTAGCTCATGCGACTTCTTTCTCTGTCTGTCTGCACCACACAACACATGTTCAGTGACTGTTGCTTGTGCAACACACACACACACACACACACACACACACACTTCTGTACATATAATAGATAACTACCATAATATTATTATGTCATATTTTAACTTACTGTCATTAAGTCACCCATTCTCCTGTACTGTAGGCCAGTAGTTTTCGTCGTAGCTACTCCAGCATCACTGATAGGTACAGTTCCTGCTCTACTGTCCTATTACACAGTTATTACGTGCATAGACAAACAAAACAATTAGTTACCGCACAAACTATACTGTAACATAATTATATGTATCTGCAGCAAACTCCAGAGGCTTCCTGGAATTCTTCATGATGTTTCAGTGTATTAGGATATCTGGCTTCACTTTATTGTATAGCACCTTAAACGTTTGGCTGCACAGTTGAACATGCATATTATAACTGAACTAATTTACTTTTATGGAACCTGAAACTATGCACCACAAAACTCGACTAA
This sequence comes from Phakellia ventilabrum, assembly GCA_963921505.1. Lineage (NCBI taxonomy): Eukaryota > Metazoa > Porifera > Demospongiae > Axinellida > Axinellidae > Phakellia > Phakellia ventilabrum. The sequence continues at coordinate 460,784 of OY997381.1, forward strand.
TTTAATTTAATACTTTTATGGAACCTGAAACTGGATGTCTGGCTTGATCTGTAGCTGTATGACACCTTAAATGGAATGATGCTTCTTGGCTGCATGTTCAATTCATTTTAAAAGCATGCATGCATGTGGAATCTCATGTAGACATATATAGATCAATTGTCTGTACTCTATTATAGGGAGTCTGGTCCCCTCATTAAGGAATAGCTGTGCTTTATTATGAGTCTTTGTGAAACTTTGTTCTTATTAATGATGGAATGGCCCACATTATTACAATTCCATTCAGGTCAATTTTTTTAAAGGAAAACAATTTTTTTTTGCAGCAACATACCATGAAACTCATGACTTGTAGAACTAAAGAAATCCCCAATTGTGGGTCTAAAAACTTCTCTGTGTGTGAACTATAGCTCAAAGATACACATAACTGTATTGCTGGAGACCATCCCTTGCCCTCCAGTACCCTCCAGACTGTGTGTACTGGAGGGCAAGGGTAGCTCCAGCATAGAGAACGCTTTCAGCCCCAAACTTTGAAATTTTCTTCATGTCCACCATCGTAGGTTAGACACACTACTAAACTTGGGTGGCTAGCATCTTCCCTAATAAAATTGATTTGAATTCGTAATGTAACATGCATGGGACTAGCTGAAAACTCACTGGGAGGATCTATCCATGCTGCTGCTGCAAAAAATATAAATTCCATCGAACCCACTGTACACATAGCTACATTCTTTAGCAGTGCAGATATAGCTACAAATTATTAGTACAATGTGCAGTTTATAGTGCTGATACAAAAAGTTCCAAATTATCCTGGAGTCTTAAATCTTAAGGCTAAAGTTATATCCTGAACCATGCAAAATACATTGTGTGGCAAATGGAATTTTAATATGACTGTCATGTAGACTAGACTTGGACTGCATCTACTGCTGTGAAGGTGCTGGGTTATAGTGGTTACTATAAGCTGTGTAGTCTGGGGACGAGTGGTAGCTCAGATATCGGGTAACACTGGCTGCTGTGAAGGTGGTAGATCAGTGATAGCCACGTAGTCTGTGGATGAGGCGAGGTCAGTGATAGGCATATCACCAACAGTGGGTGACACTGGCTGCTCTGTAGCTATGAAGCATGTGGGCTGATCATTGTAAGGTGGCAATGGCTATAACTGCTGCTGTGATAGTGTTGGATCAGTGGTAGCTGCATAGCCTAGGGGCGGTTTAGCGTAACTAACAGTGGGTGGCACTGACTGCAACTGCTGCTGTGTAGCTACATAGCCTGGGGGCAGATCAGTGTAGCTAACAGTGGGTGGCACCGGCTGCAACTGCTGCTGTAAAATTACTGGATCGGAGGTTGCTGTGACACGTCTCCTTTTTGAAAAAAAAAGGTGGCAGCAGTAGGAGATGATGAGTATAGCACATGTACAAACGAGCGCAAGACCAACAGCAACTCCAACAATGATAGCAAAAAATATGAGTACAATTTTAGCAATCTGTAGATACAAAGAGAAGCATAATTGTAGTGAACATAATACAGTGCTCCATTAATTTATATACGAGATGCAATTACGCCTATATCTACACACTTTTAGCCTTTTAGAGCTACTCTCCTCATAGCTTTTGTTATAGCCGTGGAAAGAAAACAAACATTTCTCCTACCTGGCCTGTGGAAAAACCTTTTTTTTCCCCACACAGCTGTAAAAAAAGCTGCAAGGGGAAGCCTGGGTATGACCCCGCCAACCCCCCCCCCCCCCCCCTTAAAAGTTTAACTACTATCTGTGAGCATTTCAGCCACTGGTCACAGCCAAAACTTGCAACTTCTTTCTCTCTGTGTCTGTCTGCAACACACACACACACACACACACACACACACACACACACACACACACACACACACACACTCCTGTACATATGATACATAACTACCATATTTTAACTTACAATCCCACAGTCACACATTCTCCTGTAGGCCAGTAGTTTTTGTCGTAGCTACTCCAGCATCACTGATAGGTACTGTTCCTGATCTACTGTCCTATTTCACAGTTATTATGTGGATAGATGAACAAAACAATTAGATACCGCACATACAAGGTAGCTATTACATCGTTTTAACCCATATAAGGTTAACTCAGTTGCATGTCACCACAGAATGTACAGTTAAGTGCACATTAGTAAGATCACTTTACTCAGGGAAACCCAGCTACATCACGTTTTTGGTGGGGATAGCAACAGGCTGCATGGGAAAGGTATGTGTTGTTAATTGGCCTTTCTATATATATCGAAATTGGAGAAACATTTGTGTAAAGTGATCCACTTGTTTACACAGTGTTTTGTAGACATGCAGCAACTCTTGTACCAACCTGTTACTATCCCCACCAAAGAAAAATGATATCTGGGTTTCCCTGAGTTAGCTAGTGATCTTATTGAACTGCACTTAGCTACTCTGTGCATTCTGTGATGCTAGTGCCACAACTGAGGTAACCCTGTATGGGTTAAAATGACCACTCTCCTGTGTAAAACTAAAGAACCCCCCAAATTTGGGTCTAAAAACCTACCTATGTGTGAGTTATAGCTTAGGTTGGTTACCTAAGTTGCAAATTTTAATTTTTATTGCCAGTAGCTATATATTTCATGCGCACTGTCTGTGAATACATTAACAATTCTGCTCAGACCATCATCCATCTATCAGGTGATGGAGTTGCTCATTCACATTTCCGTGTAATGTTATAATTATCATACCAGCAGCTGTTTTGGTCATGGTCACTGGGTACTCTCCCAATATGAACATTCATAAGGCCCCACATGCATGTTTATTATAATCATAGCCCACACATGATCTGAGCATGAATGCATGAACAGTAGGTATTTACAGCAAGTAGAAATATGGATAACAGACTTAATCACTCCCTCGTGCTTAATAATACCAGCTAGTTTGCAAATCAGGTAAGCAAACGGTGGCAAAAACAAACCCTTAGCTTTTTCAGTGTACTGCTTAGTTAGCTATATGACTACCTGCTGTTGCACAGTTCAAGTCTAATTGAATGTGATACACAAGACTGGATTTCCTTGCTTACAATGACATCACTTACATTCACTATGCCTTGCGCAGTAGACTAACCACCTCTACATGCAGAAGTGTTTTGCTACAGTACTGTGATTTGAGATAGTATGAAAATTATTATTAATAAGTAGTCATTTGCAGACTGTCCCTCTCGTTTTTCTCCACAGCAGTTCCTCCCACTCTCATACCATATGCATCTCACTTCATTCTGCAAAAAAAAAGTCATGGCACTCAAAGCGGTCAATATAATAACTATAGTAGCTATGCTATAACCATCTCTGTGCACACATGCACTATAGTAGCAGTGGTGTAACCAACAATTAGTGGTATTATTTCTTGAAAACATACTGATACAGTAGCTAAATCAAGTTAGTATGAATATATTATATGTACGTCTCATTACCCCCTTTCTCTCCTCAGACCTCAGTAGTCATATGCACTGGCCCACTTCATGATGCATTAGTACCGTGTGCACTATTTCTGGTCTTGTGTATTTCACTTACTTCCTACAAGGCGTCTATATGATACATATTATGCACTATAGCTCTGGCTATGTAGCTACTGTTCCCTCGTGAATCAAATTAAATCCAGTCACTTATTGCGTGCTCTCAAATGTGACTACTTTTAATATCGACCGCTTTCCTCTCACTTGGCACTGCGGTTACCCTTGTAAACAGTGCCAAGTGAGAAGAAATAAATAATAATAATAATAATTGATACAGCCCACCTCTGGCTACATGGTTTCTACAGGCCACAGTTATATTGTGCCTGGAACTATACCTGATACATACACAACTGAATGACGGTGATACAAGATAACATTACATCATTCATACTAATACAACACATCAGTAGCCATGGAGACTGGGGGTGGCTTCGTATCTGGTAGCACTGGCGGCAACTGTTGCGTCAGCTGACCCCCCCCTTCAGAATATCCTGGATCCGCCCCTGTAGCAGCCATCGTATATGTGTAGCCTGGGGGCAGGATAGGGTAGAGCGGTACTGGCATCTGTGCTGGACCAGTAGGTGCATGGACTGGTCTGTTGTGCTGCTCAGTACGCCTTTTGCTATGAAAGCGGTAGCAGCAGAATGCGATGATCGCGACGGGAATAACGATGGCCGCCACGAAACCAACAACTGAGCCAATGATGATGGCTATGAATACACCGATAACCTGTGTATATATATATATAGAAAGAGAAGCAATATTGTAGTATTTCTGAATCATATTATTTGAATTTTGTACACACAATCCTATAGCTAGAAGTTTAGCTACAGCATATTAGCATGATTGACAGGCTCAGATGCACAGTGGGTTAACCCACGATGAAATACCAGAAATTATGTGAATCGTGCTCCCTTTTCCGTACCTCCCTCCTTCCCTATACTGCACACACACACACACACACACACACACACACACACACACACACATGCACACACACACACACACACACACACACACACACCGTATGCACACTCACAGGTCGGTAGCTACCATATTTAACTTACCAAACCTACACCGTTACACATAGTCTGAGCCGCCAGTTATGTGGATAGATAGACGAGCAAAACAAGTTACCATAATAACAATGTAGCTAAAGAGATGTACACCTGTGAGGATAGAAATATGAACACGTTAACGTTACCACATGTAGCTGTACAACAGCTGCAGCACAACAAAAACGCAACTTATACACACCCATAAATATTATGGCAACTTACCATCTGACACCCCAGCCACTAGCTATTACACACTGAAGGAAAAAACAAACTGAGGGGTTGTTTTGCCACCGTTTGGTCAATCAACTGAATTGCAAACTGGCTGGTGCTAAGCTCCTGGAGGTAAATAATTTTGTGTCTGGGCCATAATTATATTGAGGAAACGGCTGGTATGATAAGGAAATATGAATAATTCGCTACACAATCACCTGACCAATTGTCACCTCAGGAATCAATAATATATTCACAGATGTACACAAAATAGCTGCTGACAGTAACTTGAGGGGGGTGTGGTGTGTTTGACATATCTTAAACAAAATAAGAAGAAAATTCTGTGGGTTTGAATCAACCATTTAGAACAGCGGACAATTAAATTAAGCCATTATTTTATAGGCTATTAGCTTTCAAAGGCTAGTCTGAAAACCAACAGTTGACTTGAAGCATTCGCACAGGCTCTCATGAGAATGAATTTTCAGTCGACCATCCTATAATTTTGAGAGCATACATAATTATGATCATAACGGACATCCCAGCCACTAGCTATTAGCTACACAGTAAATAAACAACTGAGGGGTTATTTTTTCCTGTATTTGGTCAACCAACTGAATTGTGCAAACTGTCTGGTGTTAAGCTCCAGGAGGTGAATAATTTTGTGTCTGGGCTATGATTATATCGAGGAAACGGCTGGTATGATAAGGAAATGTGACTAATTCGCTATGCAATCACCTGACAATGGTCACCTCAGGAATCAATAATATATTCACAGATGTACATGAAACAGCTGCTGATGATAACTTGAGGGGGTGTGGTGTGTTTGACTATGAAAACCAACAGATGACTTGAAGCATTCGCACAGGCTCTCATGAGAATGAATTTTCAGTCGACCATCCTATAATTTTGAGAGCATACATAATTATGATCATAACGGACATCCCAGCCACTAGCTATTAGCTACACACTAAAAAAACAACTGAGGAGTTATTTTTTCCTGTATTTGGTCAACCAACTGAATTGTGCAAACTGTCTGGTGTTAAGCTCCAGGAGGTGAATAATTTTGTGCCTTGGCTATGACTATATCGAGGAAACGGCTGGTATGATAAGGAAATGTGACTAATTCGCTATGCAATCACCTGAACAATGGTCTACCTCAGAAATCGATAATGTATTCACAGATGTACATGAAATAATATAGCTACTGACGATAACATGAGGGGGCGTGGTGTTTGACTTATACCTTAAATGGAAATTTAATAAGCTCAAAATTCTGTAGCTGTAATAATTATTATAGAACCATTTAGAACAGTGGGACATGCATGCAATTAATTAAGGTATAGGCAATTGGCTTTCAAAGGCTATATAGTCAGAAAACCAATAGTTGGCTTGAAACATGCAAACAGGCCCTCAAACACCTGCACAGTACGTGTACTTCACAGGGCAACCAAACCAGCATATATCTTATGCATCGACACTCAAAAATAAAAACAACTTCATGCAGAACACGACTCGATCTCATGCCCTTGGAAGTGGTACACAGAAAATGTTATTTAGTAGCTACAGCAAAATAAACAGCCATGGGGTAACATGTACAAAAGGCAATACTTGTAAGAATACACCCTAGAATGGTAGCAAAAAAGTCTCAAAGTACACACTCAGATTGGTAGCAAAATAAAGGAGCTTAGGAGCCAAAACAAAGCATCTACATGTAAAAATGGTAACAACCAAAAAAATTCTACACCAAATACTTCTTGCTATCACTACACAGTGTCAAAGCGGCCGGATGCTTGAGAATGAAATTTAAGTCGGCCATCCTATAATTGGAGAGCAAACTCCACAATTACATACTAAACCACCAAACTAATATTAAAAGTTCCCACGTTGAGATTAGCTAATCATTGTCTTCCTCAAGTGGAGGCCTGTTCCCATTCTGCGGACCGCGGCGTTCTCGTCGGGAGCTTATCCCCCCCGAGAGGTGTGCCTGGGGCTCGGACAGTTGTCGGTTCATTGCGATGCCTTGAGTAATCTCTTTCTTGGATTGCGACCTCGCGTAGAACTTCTTGTCAGGACCCTGGAGCATGACAGCCTGGAGGGAGAGAAGAGAAGCAGTGTATCAAATTTAGGAGAGAATCAGAAGACGATCGTAACTTTGTTACAGGCCACGCCTGTTCTATGGATCGATCTTTTCCACTATGATGTAACTGGGGGAAAAAGTAGGCACTAAATGGAGAAAATATACGAAAATATGTGCTTTCCTGTAACTTATATGAAAGCCAGCTGTGCATGTGCATGCAATAAGTTTCAATACGGTTGAGCTTAGCGCTGGTCGGGGCTGACCACCACGTGATCACTGTGGGTAGAACCCTACCCTATGCAGTGCCCACAAATAGCTAAAGTTAAACGTGCAGGTGGGCCTGGGGAGCGACTGAGACTAAGGCAGTCCCATACACTCTGATAGGACATCTTGTTGCTAGGGAGCCTATGAGCTTAGCTAATACCACTGATGTCTTCAGCTTCTCCAATACCTGATCAGGCAGTCTCTTGATGGTGATGGTACCAGGGGGCTGAGGCCACGCCTCCCCGTCAACTTGTATCGGGAGAGTCGTCAACACTTCTATCTTAAACTGTGTGTGTGTGTGGGGGGGGAAGGGGGAGGGAGGAACAGATGGGAAGAAGAGGGGGAGGGAAAGAAAATACATTGAGTACTTACATGCAACCAGGGAATGCATCCATAAAAACCTTGAAACTTACTAGCCTCGTCCCCAGGCTCTCCCCTTGAAGAACGAGGGCGAGCCTGGTATCTTTTCTCACGTGATTAATTAAATGTAGGTGAGGACTGATCGAAAGACGACAGCGTTTCTCCACACTTTGCCAGCAACACTACTTCAGCGCTCAGTCTGTGGCACCAACGGGCCCTAAAGATTAGCTACAAGAAGGCCTTTCCTCAATGTCGGAGAACTGCAACTGTGTTCGCCTACGCGCAATGAAGTCCTTTCCTCAACGTCACTCGTGTGAGAAAAGATACCAGACTCTCTCCCGTTTTAGGGAGGGCCTCGGGACGAGGCTAGAAACTAAATTCTCTACCTCTTTGCCTTGTGCCAATCGTATGCCATTGCGAATGCCACTCCTGATCTGGCCCTGTAGGAGGATAGAGTCACAAGATGTCACATGATGTGTAGTCCAGATCACATGATTAGTCCTCTCAAGTCATGTGATTTTCACTCACAATGTGCATGACTCCAGTCACGCCCACCACTTCCATCAGTCCATCATCCAAGGCTTGTGGCTTAAAACCCTGGAACAAAATATTTTTTCAATATGTAACTATCACATGCTACTATCCCTGCTAACATCGAACTGATATGCGACTATCACTTGTCCAACATAAGACTGTCTTATCACATGTCCAATATGTGACTATCACATGTCCAACATACGATCATCACATGCAAGAATGGTAAGTATCACTCACTGAATCACTTGGAGGTTCTCCCCAAGGATCTGTACCGGCACCCCAGCTGTATACAAGGAGGGGGAAAAATACACATTTGCAACCTTTGACCAATCAGACGATATGCACAAACAACATCTCAGTAAACTATCAGTATTCTAGGGTATCCTAGAAGCTTTACTAGAAACACACGGGTGATATGTTTCTCACTCATACCTAGAGATGTTAAGGAAGACAATGCCCTCCAAATTAGGCAGATCCAGTTTCTCCCCATCAGCCTAGGGAAGAGCCACACAACCAAGGTGAGCGCTAAGGATTTGGCAGACGCCCCAGCTGTTTCACAAGAGCTCAAAGTAAAGACTCACGTAGACGTTGATGTAGTTTTGCAGGTGAGAGGTCTGGTCTTTGGAAATCATCTTTTGGAGACCGAGCTGAAAGTAGACACCTTTGTTATGGAAGCTGGAAGGGGAGGGGAGGGGAGGGGAGGGGAGGGGAGGGGAGGGAGGGAGGGAGGGCAGCAGGGTGAAGGAGGAAGAGAGTTTGTACATGTATGTCACATGACTTTCTACATGTAGCTATCATTGCATTTAAAATTCTAAGGCCAATCTTGTCCAATTTCCTTTGGGTAAACACATTTGCCGCCACACTACTCTTATTAATACCCACCAGTGGTACCCCTACGGTTTTTCTATTGATACCCACCAACCAGAATTCTGTTATTAATGCCTGCCTGCCACAGTTCTCTTATTAATGCCCACCCGCCACAGTTCTCTTCTTAATACCCACCGGCTGTTGAATTTTGCCGGGTTCTCTTCCCTGGCCAGATGGAAGTCCAGTGCAATGGCTGCATCAAGTCCGATTCCCATGTAGTTGTTCAACACCAGCGAATGTGGTTCCACCATAGGTTTGGCAGTGTCCTCTTTGCTGCCACCGGCGGCCATTGACGGATCCTCCGTGAAAGTCAAGTCCCACCTGGGGATGGGGATTACATACATGGCTTTAGTTCCAAATGGTTTGACCACACCCGTCACACGTACGACCCACCTGTCCAGTTCCATAACATTGGCGTCCTCCATTCCCAACAGAATGGACATCACTTTCTCCCCTGAGTAGCCGGCTCCCCACTGAAGGGCACGAGCGAGGTCGTTGCCTGGGAGACAGAATGAAAGAATAGGGCTACAGACCCTCTTGATGGGTAAGGGTGGAGTGAGGGGTGGGTAACAACTGGAACTTGACTACTACATGTACATGGAAGATAAAAGTACGTGCACTTCTATAACCATCTTTTGACGATAAAAGTAGTTTGGCTAAATTGATATAAATGCTGGATGGGTGGGGAGAGTTGGCATGCCATGAAAAGCTTTCTAACCCATGCAGCCTCCATTCCTGATTCTCAAGGTCAGGCATCCAGCAGTAACTAAGGTTTGAGGGTTACTGTAGAGTAAGGGATAGCTGAAGTAAAGAGCTGATAAGGCTATAGAGGTTTATACATGTAGCCAGGCGTTTGCTGCAAATTGCCCGGGAGATAAAACCCGTGTGTTGGCACAAAGCTGGCCAGAGCTACATGCAGGGTTAGGGCTAGCTATGACAACCAAAGGGGAGGCGGACTTTGAGCACAGGGTGGGGTCTTATTATGATAGGGCTCAGGGGAGCAGAGCGGGCTCTTGTTAGGGCAAGGAGTAGTGGGTGGGCTCTTATTAGAATAGTGCTCAGGGCAGTAGAGTGGGCTCTTATTAGGGCAAGGGTAGTGGGTGGGCTCTTATTAGGGCTAGGGCTGGACTCACCTGTCCCGAGGGGTAGCAGAGCACACGGTGGGCTCTTACAAGCGAGGACGTCCTTCAGCTCCTGCAGTGCGGACAGCACCCACCCAAAGGTGCCGTCTCCTCCACCAATCAAGATGCGAAAGTTGGAAATGTCACGGAAGGCGTACAGCCTAAGTGGGCATTATAAAGAGAAATTATGCTTCAACTATATAGGTTGCATATTCACACACATATACACATAACTGTATGTTCATGTATACACATATGCATATAGTCATATATACACACACTCAGTCATGCACATACACCTTCACATCCTCACACACGTACCCTCACTTCAATCAATCTTCACACTACTTTCACATCCTCACAAGTACCCTCACACCATCCTATCCTCATGCATATGCACACACATACACCCTCACCCAGGCAGCAGCCCTCCTCCATGCAGCCATAACCCTCACACCCGCCTATCCTCCTCACACCCCCCCCCCCCCACACACACACCTAGCTTCATCTAGGCAGCAGACCTTCTCCAGCCATACACACACACACACACACACACCCTCAGCAGCCCTCGATCCTCCAGCCATAACCCTCACACCCTCCTATCCTCCTCATACACACACACACCCTTACCCAGGCAGTGGTCCTCCTCCAGCCATGAGGTCAAACACCTGGTGGGGGTTGAGGTGCCTCCGGAACGCTGACAAAAGCTCCACACCCTGGTTACCACCGCTCTTGCCGTTCACAAACACCAGGAGGGGCTCTTGGTTCAGGGAGACCGCTTCCGGCTAGTGAGGGAGGGAGGGTGAGAAAGGGAGGGAAGGAGAGGGAGGGAGGGAGGGAGGGAGGGAGGGAGGAAGGGAGGGAGAGGGGAGGAAGGGAAGGAGGGAGGGAGGAAGGGAGAGAGAGAGAGAGGGAAGGGGAGGAAGGGAAGGAGGGAGGGAGGGAGGGGAAGAGGGAGGGAGGGAGGGAGAGAGGGAGTGAGGCCTTTGTGTGAATTAGTAGTAGCAATTTTAATACACACAACTTTCCGCTCACATAGATCGTCGGCAGCATGATGACTTTGGGGCGAGAGGGCGTCTCGTCCAGTGCTGCCGAAACCTTCATGGCGAGGTCAAAGGTTTGGAATTCCAAAAAGAGCCCACTCATTGTCGGGCAAGCGGGTCCGATTTTGATGCGATCATACGGTATGTCCCCAGCAGACGACTGAGAAGGAGCTAGCAGAGAGAGAGACAGTGACATACATTTGAATCTCCTCTACCACATACAGTCGGTTGAGTACATGTACATGTAGCTGCTGTGAAGCTTCAGTAGCTCAGCTGGGGATTGAACCTAGCCTCGTACGTAGGCCTCCCCTCGTAGCTTTTTTTTAGCAGCCGTGGAAAAACAATGCGGTGTTTTTTGTTGTTTTTCCATGGCTACAAAAGCGCTACATGTACATGTGTGAGGGGAGGCCTGAGTATGAGCCTAGATTGAACCCGGGACCTTTTGAATACATGGACTACATCTGTGCCCCAACTTTTCTTTCCTTCCGGTCAGCCACCTATGCCACATTGTATACCAATTTACTCGTAGCTCCCATCTTTCTCTCAGTCCTAGTCCACCAATACTTTTACTGGGCACGCCCCCCATCTGTCCACGCCCCCCCGTCTGTCCACGCCCCCCATCTGTCCACGCCCCCCCGTCTGTCCACCTATGTCACAGACAAACAATGTTTGCGTGATGAGGCCCCCTCCCCCCCCCCCTTCCTTTCCTTCTTCTGCCTGGGGGAGCCTGGGAACGTGGCTAGCACTGTGGTCGAATCCCTAAATGCCCTACACACCCACCGCTTCCCCCCCTGCAACTCACCCTCAGAGACGAGCTTCTTGACGTACTCCGTGTACTTGTCCTTGTCTCTCAGGACGTCCTTGGGGATTCCCACAATGTAGAGGATGGTGAGCCCTCCCTTACGATGGCGGACGTAGTACCTCTGCTGGTTGCATATCGTCAGCGAGTCCTGGGGAGGGGGAGGAAGGAGGGGAACAAGCAGAGGAGGTGCGTCAACACTTGAATTACAAATTCAATAGCTGCGTAGCCTTGGTTGTAATAGACCTTTATCCGTTGTAACAGGAGCCCATAACCCAACATTGAACTAGTGATTCCTGTTGTTGAATGGCACCTGCAAGAAAACTCCGAATGCCTAGCAGTTATGCATGGCTGGTAAGTAAATTATAGCGCTTACATAGCACTTACCATATAAGGAGTTTTGTGCAAGTGCTATTTAATTGACAACATGCAGGTGGAATATCAGCATACGTACATACACAAGTTTAATGTTCCTTCCCTTTTGGTTATGGGTTCCTGGTTGTAATGGGGGGTAAAAGTGCTCGAAGCACAAGAAATTACAAGAAACAAGCATGCTCTTATGCGGATACATCAAAGCACGTTCTCTGTATTTTCTCCATTTAGAGCCTACTTTTACCCCCCAATGGATGAAGGTCTATATATATTGTCAGCTACCCCGTGATATACCAGCACTGCAGCAAGGAATATAGTGATGTCATCGTACAAACTACCATGGAGTATGAGTTTGGGACCACTACTAAGGCTACCATTAAAGATCACAATTAAGACCACCATCTGGGTGTGGGTGGCCTGCAGGGGTGCTAATACACTCACACACCTTCCGAATTTCCTGGAGCTTCTGCCACGGGCGGTGGTCGTTGTCAAGGAGACGCTCCACCACACCCCCTTCCTGACTGACCTCTACCAGGCAGTAGTCGACCGGATTCTCATGCTGGATTGGGAATGAGGATGTAAGGTCTAAAGTCTCGTCAGGCATAAGTTGCTTCTGCAGACTACACCATGCATGGGCATTAAATAGAGAGAAAATCCTAGTTGCAGTTGCCAACCTCCAGGCCAAACTTGGCCAGCGCATCCAGGACAATCTGCTGAGCAGTCGTAGCATTGGTGACTGAGATTGTAACCTGCATGGAATATGAGGAACAAGAATAGGAATCAGGGCATGATTGGTTTGGAATATGAAGAACGGAACTGGGACTATATACATTACATGTATGTACATAATCCCAATCAACACAAGCTTGTTAGGAAAATGTAGATTAGGACTACGATATTAACAGGATGTGGTTAGCTTGAAACTCAAGAGAACAAAACAGCAAAGGCGTGGAATGTAGTAGTCACCTGTTTGATGGATGTCTTCAACTGGCTGCTGTTCACCTTGAGTCGGCCCTTCAGTACGGCTTGAGTCTGGGATCGTAAAGGACGGCAGATGCATATTGTGTATTTTTGCAAGTACATGTAAAAAAAAGGATTGAGAATAATAAGCCTCAATTTCGAGGGTGTGGCTACATAATGGACGAAGTCAATCAGGGTTTCATACGGGGCAGGGGGGGGGGGGGGGCACTGTGAAAGTTTTCTTGATACCCAGTAGATTACTAGTAGCTACATGCATGTACATGTAGTTTCAAGCATTTTTCGGACCCCAGAAGCCACCAGAAGCAACCTCAGAGCATGTAAATTTCAAAAATGGGGGAGCATACCCCCATGCCCCCTGGGGGGGGGGGGGGGGCGTGGCCCCCGTGCACATCAGTTTTCCCACCCTCACCGAAAAATCCTGTATGAAACCCTGCCAATGGACACCTAGTTGCCATAGGGTCCTCTTTGAGATGAGCACCACTCGTTACTTCACCGCAACCAACCTTACTCCGGATGTAGAATCGCAGCGGCCCGTAGCCAACCTGAGGCAGAGTGTAGGGCAGGTCGGAGGGCACGAGAGCTTTCTCCTGACCTTTGGCACTGTCGATGACGTCCACCAGAATGTAGTCGTTGGGGGAGTCGGAGATACCGCACTTGCGCAGGGAGATGCTCTGCGTGTGTGTGTGTATGTGTGTGTGTGTACATGTACATGTGTGTATGTCAGGCGTATATTTGTTGGCTGGTACTTGGCAACCAAAACTTTGACTTTGAACTGGCGTAGATGCATCAATAAATATCTGACGCATCTACGCTGCACGTATGAGTCCCGCCCTTAATGGAAGTTCAGAGATACAGCGCTTTGAATGTAGTGATGTGATTGAAATACGCAACGGAATAATATTGGATTTCTACATGGGACGGTCACACATGTACATGTATGTACGGTAGTACACACCAGCAACTCTCCCGCAGTCGTGTTCTTGTGGATGTGCGTGGGGTGCATTGTGGTCTTCTTCCATTTCCTGAAGTCGGTCTTTCCGCTTCCATCTATCACCACGCACGGACGACCCTTGGAGCCATATTCGTCTTCTCCCTCCTCCTCCCCTTCTTCACCTTCTGCATCCGGTTGATCATCTGTAATATGTCATGAGAATTACATCACTATGACATCACTCATAATGATTACAATAATTACATCACCATTACATCACCACATGAAAATATCTACATTACATCATCATGCTTACCACCTCCCTCAGAAGTGCCAGGGGTGTCAGCATCGGTGTGAGACTTCAGCGATGTATTGTAGCTTATGGCTCGGGGGACCACGACCATGTGCCAGAGATCACGGAAGGTACAGACACGTGTCTCCTTCTCTTCCATCTCCAGCACATCCAGGCAACTGGTGTGGACCTGGGAGGGAAGGGGAGGGGACGGGGCAGGGAGGGAGGGGAGAGGGGGAGGGGAGGAGGAGGGGGGGGGAAGGGAATGATAAATGCATGATGGCTTTCAAGTCATTGGTACGCCTCGGTCAGCTCACCGTTATGCCACACCAGCCACAGCGGAAGCCAGAAAGACAATCGGAAGTGGAACAGTTCTTGGCACACACGTGGCAGCGGGCACCGGACGGCAGGTTGCCCTCGATCCAGTGGTGCCGGTTGACAGCCTAGTGAGAGAAGGGTTAACTTAATAATTAATCTATGTTAAATTAACCCCTTTTTCAATTAACTTACTCAGTTTATCTCAAAAGCAATATACATTACAGTGTAAATGGTTAATTGGATAATTGGCTTAAGAGGGTGGAATGAATAGACCCTTTACCATTATGATGTATTGGGGGGTAAAAGTGAGCACTAATTGGAGAAAATACATGAAAACACGTGTAAACAAGCATGTTCTTATGTTTTCAAACAAGAAAAGTACATCAAAGCACATGTTCTCATGTATTTTCTCTAATTAGTGCTCACTTTTACCCCCATTACATCATAATGGTAAAGGGTCTATTAAGTATAGACTTGCCGCCACGGCTCCAGAATATGTAGCACAGCGTTTGCAGTTGTTGAAAGCCTTGGACTTGCAGTTGACATGGGAATAGAACTTGCAAACTGTGTGTGTATGCGCGTGTGCACATTTGTGTGTTCATGTGTGCACATGCACGCGTGTGTGTGTGTGTGTGTATATAGGTTTGCATCAAGTATTCAACAAACATGTAATACTATTAGCACTATATAGTGTAACTGACCTGTCATAATGTATTCTAGCAGCTAGTATACACAGAATTACATTATTGCAGTTTTTAATCACAGCTGGGTTGGGCTCTCCAGTGTGAAATGCGCAGAGAGCCTGGGGACGAGGCTAGTATAAAAGGGTGAAATGTGATATCCTGGCTGAGTTCCAATAGCTTACGATCAATTCCACCCTGAATATCTATTTCAAGTACTGATGTGATAAGCCACCTTGGTAAGGTCTTGCTGCTAATTACATGCAAGAAAAAAATTCCAAGAGCAATTTGTGGTGCAACCACATCAGTGCCCTCTTGCACAGATTGTATTTTAAATAATTATGGTTGCTTCTGGTTAATTAATTACGCTGCTAAAAATCTCCTTTAGTCCTTATTTCATTAGCAAGGAGCCCTTATATTTCAGGGGTCCAGATTAGAGGGGTTCCAATATCCTTATTTTAGGGGTCATGATTATAGGGGTTTCACTATACTCCTTGAATAAGTGCCCAGGGGGCTCTTATATAACCCCAACAGTAAGAAATTGAGTGTACTGCCTATAGTACAATTAGTTGGTTGCATATAACCTTCGCTATCGTCAATGTAGGGTATATCTTCGCAGCTAGCCATTCAGACTTGACTGCAAGTTGCATATATGGCCAGGGTGTAGCCTGGGTACGAGGCTAGGGTGTAGCCCAGTCTTTATAAATGTGAACACATTGAGGAACTAAAGCAATTCAAGTGCATTGTCAGCACCAAAAAGAAGCAACCCGTGATTAGGTTACTTTCATCCCCCAATTTTATTGCCCCGCCTGGTAACAGCCCATGCTGTTGGGGACAATATTACTCACTACTACTTCAGAGCACCTTGTACCAAGTGCACATTGAGCTGCCATTCTCCTACGTGTGGCAGGCAGTCTCAGGTAGAAAACAAACATTATTCTGTCACATATTCCGATCGTGTTGCTGTGTGTGAAGTGCTGTATTCTCAATGTAGATATGCCCACTGACGTTTAGAGATACAGCGTTTCAAACACAGCAATGTGACCAAAATAAGCAATGAAATAATGTTTGCTTTCTACCAGGGACCATCATACATAATTTTCTGTTAGCTGGAGACTGCATGCTAAAGTGCTAACTGGCAATTTTGTCGTACACTTTTAGTTAACTGCCCAAACTTGTCAAAATGGGATTACATGAATTCCCTCAATGCAGCCTCGAGCTTTGGAGATTTACAATCTTTGGCCATTGGGTAGCACATGACACTGACCTTCACAGATTACTCCCTGGCTATGGGCGCTCATCTTCTTCCGGCAGATGTTGCAGAAGGCCTTTCGCTTGATAGCCAGAGGCTTTGTCCACTTGTGGGCTACGGGGTCCTGTGTGTGTGTGTGTGTGTGTGTGTGTGTGTGTGTGTGTGTGTTCGTATGGTTAGGCTTAGGATGCTTTTCTATGCTGAGAAAATCATGATGACAATTGCAATGTGACCAGTATAATTTTCAGCATGTGAACTCACTGTAACCTAACTGTCAACTGCTTAGTATAGCCTACAGAGGTCAGCCTGAGTGAGCTGGCTTCCACATGGTTTCTGTCCAAGGTTATTAGTTCAGCATACCATATCCGGCTTCCACATGCCCAGCTACAATGTACATGTGGCATACGGTATACAGTTCTCTGATAGCTGACGGTACGAGGCAATGAAGTCAGAAACACAGAGAAGGGAGGACAAGAACAGCATCATTTATGTCTCGACTGTACATAGCAACTGCTGGCTGATCGATGCTCGTGAAGGGGAGTCACAGTACATTCAGAGGTAGCACAAAACTGAAAATTATGCCAGGCAGCAAGAAACACCAGACAAAACAATTGCAGCTAGGCTGCTTGCTACACAGGTGCCAAAGTGTGCAAAGAAGTGAGGGAGGGAGGGAGGGAGGGTGGGAATGAAATAGAGAGTGCCAATTGGCAAGAAGAATAGCACAGACTAGAGAGCACCAGAGACTGAAAGAAGAGTGGGAGGTAATGAATTATTACATGCACACAGGCTTAATTGGGTCGCCATGGTGATCCATGACTACCAGACTACAGGCACCTGATACCACCACTGTTATGGCTGCTTAATTACCCAATGAGTTGTCCATGGTTACCACACTTATAATATGTTTTTTGGCTAACACTAGACTACCATTATTTTCAGTATACTGTCTATAGTGAGCCTGTCCCTCATTTTCATACTTACGTATATGTACACACACACACACACCTGGATTTGTTCACACAGCACATGTCGGCATGGCACTTTCAGATTCGGGATGCATTTCTCGTGCGATATAAAGTTGCAGACTGAGTGGGAGAGGAAGAAGAGAAACATCAAATTAGCAAGACCAAGGAACGCGTTTAGGGGTCTGTGCCTTCACTGAATAACTGGTCTGGTAATGTGCGTCGATATAATTATTGGAAGTACGCAGGCGCACACTGCCTTACCTCAGCTATATAAAGACTGGCTTTCAGAAGAACAATATTTTTGCGCACAAAAAACATATAAAAAAAACAGCCATGGCCGCTAGTGGAGAGACAGACTGTGCTGCTTGCATACAGCGCTCAGCAGCTAGCACTCAGCTGGCTCCTTAACAGGAGGCAAGTGATCTTGAAGCACAAGCTGGAATCTTGATTAGCGTTTGTGTATACACTATACATGGCTTTGATTAGCACCAGTCCTTAAAAAGAAAAATGGCTTCCTATTCTACCGGCTGTTTGGAAGCCCTCCACTATAGCAGTCGTGCGCTGTCTCATATCCAGACATCCATACCCTCAGTGTGAAAGAGCATCCTAATCTGACTAATAGGTTTATCGAGCTAAGCGTCATAGCAACGTTGCAGCCGCAATCTGATTGGAGCCTGCGATTTCGAAAGGGGAACGGCGCTTTTGATGAGACTTTTCATTCTAGATACCAGAGGCTCCTTTGGAGTCGTGCCCTGGGCCCATACCAGATGCCCTGGAGTCGTGCCCCCATACCAGACACTCCTTTGGATTCCTGCGTACTTCTGTCTACATTTCTGTCTCCAATTACACCGAGCCATTCAATGCCAGAGACATAACACTAACCTACTGCTTAACATACAAATTAAACAGCACCCTTCGTTACATGGGTCATCTGGTCCCAGAGAGATGTCTTGATTAGAAAGGCCAAGCTCAGAGAATGAATATCCTTATGCAGCAGACTCTTAATAATAGGTGTACATCTTATAGGGTCTGAGATATTTAGCTGGCTACCGTATTCATCCTAATTATAACGCCACCAAAAAATAATTCAGAGTCGGCCCTGGTGCCATAGATAGAGCACAAAAAATACTGTTTCGTAGCTTTGGTGGTGCTTTAATTAGGGTGGCACTTCTAATTAGAATCATACGATAACACAGCTTGGGAAGTTCTAATTATAAAGCGCCAGCAAAAGAACATACACGGTTAAGGTTGGTACTATCATTAGAGTAAAACAATTACACTATACTCGCAGGTGGCACTATAATTAGGATAAATACAGAGCTTGCACAGCTGCAATTTCTCTAGCCTTGCATCCCTCCAGCTTTTTTTTGCTGCAAGCAGAGACTCAGAGTGCTGCTTTTGTACTGCATGCAACAAAAAACTAGAGGGAGAGGCTGGGGACCAGGCTAAAGTTTCTCCCCGCCCGTGAGTAAGGCGCTCACCGGTACACTGCAGCCCTTGCCCCTTGATACCCCATAGCAACTCCGTGCAGTGGTGGCAATGCGTCATCTGGAAGAAAGTCTTTCGCTGGAATTCGTGCCCCAAGCCATGGCCCACGGTAACGGCCTCTTCTTCTGTGAGAGGGAGGGGAGCCTTTTCTCCAAACAGGTTCGGCGCCGAACGTCCCTTTTCTAACTCATGACTGCGCTCCTTGAAGCGAGCTCGACGTCCTGAATCTCCGGTGCCCAACCTCTTCTTGCTGTCTTGCCTCACGGGAGGAGATTTGTCAGCCATTTTCAAAGCAGCAGCAGCAGGTTAGCAAAATATGCCGGACCTCGGAGGAGCGCCTAGCTCGCAGCTGCAAGGGCTGCATAAAGCGATACGGTTTGGAACTCGAAACGATGCGCTTCCCGTTCCGTGTTCTATGACGTAATCGAAACAAAAATGGCCGCTCAGGGGACAGGCAGTACGTCCCCAGATGCTAGCAGCCCAGCAGCAGCCACAACGAACGGGGGCCCAGAGCTTATGGTATCCGAGAGAATCTCCTCGCGCGACGAATGGGTGAAACTGAACATCGGGGGCAAGGTGTTCCTAACTACGAAGACCACCCTCTGCAAGGAGAAGAACAGCTTCCTGGCCAGGCTCTGCCAAGAGGACCCGGACCTTCCCTCACTCAAGGTGGGATTGAGATGATGCTATTTCATCATAGATAATATGGCTGCCCATATTACATATATCAGTGATGTGCAGTAAGCCTGTATCCGATACCGAAATATGCTTCCGATACAAGGGGTAGTCACTTATGCATTACCTGTGGAAGCATTTGTGAACGGGATCAAGAAGTTTGATTGGCGAAAATCATCTTTGATCGCTTGATTGATCCTTCTGAACATCTTAATTGCTTGATTTGCGGGGTTCAAAGGACAAAGCGGTAGCCACACCCTTCTTAATATTGGAGAAAAGCCGTTGATCAATTGATTTTTGTCGCTCAGATTTCATTGATCCTGTTCGCAAATGCTTCTACTGGCGATATGTAAGTGACTACCCCTTGCGATACAGATACCGCTATTTGAAGGTTACATCCTGCTGCTGCTATTAAGGCTGTACCGATAATATATTTTAAGCCGGGAAAACTGCTATCTGATGGTATAAGGCATGGATCGATGCACCTACTGGAACCCTTTCATTGCAGATCTTGCAAATCACTTTGGAGTTGTTGTCATCACAGACGCTGAATGCACCCAAATCGAACCTCATGAGCAATCAGTAGCAACCCCCAAGGACTGACGCTCAACTTCTGACTAACTTCTAACTTCTGAGACCACATGCTACATCGCATGCTCGAGTATTGGCTGTGCATAGTGCTGCTTAATTCGATGCTAAACAAAGGATCAGTATCAGTGCAGCCTTAGTGTAGTATCGTTCCCAGCCGACTTTTCGCCCTCCGTCGGGAAAAGTATGTCTGGTAACCCCCCTATTCCATTTTGGTTCAAGTGCGCTGGAATATTGGCGCATTGTAATTTAACGTGTGACGTCACGTAAGATTGCATTCCTGTCAATGCGGGGTTAACGTGCAGTGTTCAACGTGACGTAAGCAATGACTACGTGACGCAGCAATGAATGAAATACCGTGAACCGAAACAGAACATGGGGGGTTACCAGATGTACTTTTCCCGACAGAGGGCGAAAAATCGGCTGGGAATGAGACTAGCCTAAATGTGCCGGCATAGATAATAGTAGAGTATGATCTGTAGACTATTTATGACGCAGACCTGTTCAGAAACTTAATCTCAACAATTTCCAGGATGACAAAGGGGCTTACCTGGTGGACAGAGACCCTCGCTACTTCCCTCCCATTCTGAACTACCTGCGGCACGGGAGGCTGATCATCGATGGAAACTTATCAGAAGAAGGTTGGCGGTTGGGCAGCATAGCGGTGGTTATATTGTGACGGTAACCGTGTTCTAGTCTTGTGAGGCAACTCATGCTGGAGTCGGGTCAGCCTGGATATAGGATAGCAGTTTTAATGGAGCTACCATGGTATGGAAGTCATCCATATTAACTGTGATTTGTCAGTAACTTTAATCTCATATATTTGGGGGTTGGTTAATCATGTATGCCCCCAACTTCATGTATTGTTTTGCATCATACCAACCTTAATGACCACAAGCGGGGGGGGGGGATTTTGGTTTTTGTTTGTTGTGGAGTATTTTACTTTGGGTAGCTTACCCCCCAAAAAAGCAGCAGGCTGGGAATGAGATTGGGTTTCTCTCCTGTTGCAGGGCCTCGTTCCCAGACTGTGGAATGAAGCTTGGGAACGAGGCTAAAGGTTCTAATTGGTCTAATGACAGTTGCTTGTCTTTTGTTAACAAACAATCCACTTTACACTGTAGCTAGGCGTGCTCAATCAATTTGAAGGCTCTCCCTTCCTTCCTCCCTCCCTCCCTCCCTCCCTTCCTCCCTCTCTTCCTCCATCCCTCACCTCCTCCATCCCTCCCTCCTTTCCTTCCCTCCTCCTTCTCTCTCCTTCCAAAGGTGTTCTTGAGGAGGCGGAGTTCTACAACCTGACGTCACTTGTGGCTATCATCACAGAGAGAATGAGATCCAAACTAAGTGGGGTCAGTCGCGTCCACTCTCCCTTGCACTGCTGTTTGGCATCATATCAGCCTTGTTCCCAGTCTCCACTCCCAGCTTCTTTTTTTTGCAGCAGGGAGTGGAGACTGGGAACAAGGCTAACCATGGATATAGCTGGGGAGAGAGCATAGGTACCGTGGTCCCAAGAGTACCGTGGTCCCATTCCCCACCTATACGCTATAGAATTCTGTAGCCATAATTGAAGCATGACTCAGCCAGCTAAAGGAATGTCCACTGTATACAGAGATATGCATAATGTCGCACATTCTTCTGATCCAAAGCAGTCAAGTCAATCACCCGTACTCGCTATAGCCTTGAACCAGGCCTTCCTCACCCAGACTTTATCTCGCAGCTGTGGAGAATTTTTTCTCCATGACTGTGAGAGAAAATCTGGCCCGATTTTTTTTCTCCACGGCTGCGAGATAAAATCTGGGCCGTGGAGAATTTTTTTCTCCATGGCTACGAGATAAAATCTGGACGAGGAAGGCCAAGCTCAGTAATTCATGAGTCACTGTTGATTCAATCACTCAGATCAGTAGACTGATTGGGGTACGGTCGGCTGTGCGCTGGGACAAACCTCTGTTAATCCATTGACCAGCCCACTGCCCTCTTTGCAGAAGGGGGCGGAGTAGCATAATTGGAGGTGTGGTCTCGTGTCCTTCAAGTGCCACGCCTCTTTCCCATTCCTGCAGTTTAACCTTGACGACCATAAGCAGGTGTACAGAGTTTTGCACTGTCAGGAAGGGGAGCTCACACAGATGTTGTCCACCCTCTCGGATGGCTGGAAGATGACGCAGGTTTGCCAGGGTTGGACAATAATCTCTGCTGGTTTAATCCTGACCTGGTTCCCATATCTCAGGCGTACACATGCAGTAAGACTGTGTACACTGTGATTTCAATAACTAGGGTGTCGCCTTAAGCTTCCACACCGGTCACTGTCGGTCATGTGACTGGTTACCATGGCAATGTAAAACCATACATACCCCTAATGAATGGTGACTATTGAAATGTGCCAATCTTTTGGAGCTATTTTGAAAAGGAAATTGATTAATCTACGGTACCACGAAGCCTGTTTTGCCATTTGGCTACATGTGTGAGTTACAGCCACCTTCATTGAGTTGTACATGTACTAACACATGTAGTCAAAACATTGCTTTGTGATGATGGATGTTGCTCTTTTCTGAATATTCCAGCAACGTTCGGCCTGTTTCTCGGTTACACCTGGCTTGAAAATTCTGCATGGATGTTCGTTGCTGATGATTCTCCACCTCACGTACAGTTTGTAGTTTGAGGCTACAGCGATAATGAAATATTAACAAATAGCCTCTGGCAATCCATATTTTGTTCACTTCTTTCGCCGTCTAGGCAATGCAAAACTAAGTCAGCTTGTCAGTGGATGTAACTTGGCCCAGACTATGTCGCGTGGTAACATTATCATGTAATCATTGCACACGTGATATTAATTTTGTGGACGCACATGCAAACATACAAACTCGAAAACTATATCTCGCAATCTTTGTACAGGTTGTGCACTTTGCGTGCACCCACCTGTTTAAAACAACCATAATTACTTGTACTCTCGTACCCAGGCCTCCCCTCGCGGCTTTTTTCGCAGCCATGGAAAAAAACGGCTGCGAAAAAAGCCGCGAGGGGAGGCCTGGGTACGAGGCTAAATTATTTATACATTGTCAGGTGATGATCACGTCACATGAGAACATTTCGATTAAACTGTCTATGAGCCTATAGTTGCAAGAGAATAAATCACCTGATCTACAGAACGGTCATGTGACTATTCACCTCGTCTTTAAGCACTTCTCCCATTGTCTCACCAGTTAACAATAGGGCAGCAGCTGCTTTGAGTATGCTAACTGCATTCACAGAGCCATTGCAGTGCCCCATCAGAGGACTGGCCTGCTATCACCAGAGGCTCTAATCGGAGTAGTATACACAAGTGATGCAGTGATAGCTCTAGGGAGGCCTTGTCAGCCCAGGCAGGAGGTTATCAGTCCGTTGCTATTGGTACAGGGTTTATAGCCCACTTTTTCAGCCAGGTCTTACGTCATGGTCTCTTGGGATTGGATTTTAGGGTGGGTCCTTGTTAGAGGTCACTCAGTTCCCAGGATCACACTTAACCCCTTCTCTCCTTCCCTGCATGGCTCACACTTAACCCCTTCTCTCCTTCCCAGGCTCACACTTAACCCCTTCTCCCCTTCCCTGCATGGCTCACACTTAACCCCTTCTCTCCTTCCAAGGCTCTTGGTGCATGTGCATTTTTGCTGAGGATAGTTACAGTTCCCGTGCAATGCAATCCTGTAATAGCCTCGTTCCCAGGCTCCACTCCCCAGCTTTTCTCGCACCGTGTACAGAGCGAGGAGTGGAGCCTGGGAATGAGGCTACCCTGTAACAGAACCAGGTATCTTTTAGCAGCTCCTTTTGGGGCTGTTTGTGTCGTGGAACGGGGTCTCCAGCGCAAGATGGAGGACTTTTGTTGAAACTCTTCCTAGCACATGCTTATCAAAATAATAATTAATGTACATGTATTATTAGTTTCACCTTCTCATGTTACAAAAGCTGTTTTTGCTTTTATCTCTCAGCTGGTTTAAAGTTTTCTTTCCGTTTTCTTTGTTGCTACAGCTGGTCAACATCGGGTCTCAGTATTCTTATAGCAGCGAAGACCAATCAGAATTCTTGGTGGTGGTTTCCAAGGAGTTTGATGAACCGCCCAGGAGTGCCGACGTCAAGCCAACAGACAAAGAAATGGTGAGTCACATGACAGTTATGCGTTAATTGGGCCAGTCATGTGATAGTCTACTGAGCATATGATTAGCCACCTTGCGATGTGTTAATGGAATTCAAAGCACCATTTTATTAAATTTTTGGGTCTGGGGAATCCCAAGTTGTCAATATTCAGAGCCTGGCTTGAGGTAGGAGAGACTCAGATAACGTTTTTGGAGTGTGGGATGAAGCAAGACTAAACACATGAAAGAAATCAGCTGGAGTTTCACTGGTTGGTTTGTATTCATGCCAAGAGTCATGCTCTCCCTGGCAAAAACAACAGATGAATAAGGCAGCGCTCTCGCTGTTGGCCCCTTACCGAGACCACAGTGAATGGTGTGGTAAGTGTCAGCTGGGGGCAAAGTGCTAGTTTTCATAGTGGCACGAAGCAATGGGAAGCGTTCTTTGTGACTGCACCCACAGCCGACCTTGATTAGAGCGTATTTAATTAGAGTTGAGCGCAGAGGAGGTCGGACATGCTCATGTATAAATAGATGGTTGATTATGTAATCCCATTCGCTTGGCAGCTGAAAACGACAAAGGGGCTGTATTTGGAAGCTTCTCACGGCCGGAAAGTATCGGATGGCACAGTGTACTGCTTGCTGTAATTTTAAAAAAGTTGGCTACAGTAGAACTACAAGTGTTTTGAAGAGAAACACGAGAGTCTGACTCACTCTGAAATCTGACGGACTGAGGATTTCTCCAGTACGATTGCCTTTAGTATCTCAATGATGAACGTTGTGAGCGACCTCCTTGGAGTTGAGAGTGATGGCTTGGAAGTGTGTACTTTTAATTAGAGTGGATACAGCTGTTTAACTTATCATCCGAGCATGGCTATCAGGCTTGATATACCCCCCCCCCCCCCCTCTCTCTCTGCCTGCAGGCTATGAAGCAGCACGGCTCAAGAATGTGACAGCGAAAGACTGATATTGTAATAGTCTGTTTGTTTGTGCACACAATGCACATGTATCACACATACTGATGGCTGTACGGTCCTTGCCCACGTAAGCAATCATTCTTTTTATACCCCTGGGAGCTTACATCCTCCTAATCACTTAAAAGCTGTTATGCTGAAATCTAAATTTACGTGGTTACAAATTTTATAGTATCCCTGCTATTGTTGGTTATATAGCTACATGTACATGCATGGAATGGAGGGGGCCAGTGGTTGGGTATAAACCAGTGCATGTGATCATGGATTCAGATTCAGATCCAGAGATCTGGCTACATGTAGGCGTTTTAAGAAGCCTGTTACTTTTGTAGCATTTCCTAATGGTGTGTTGTCTGGCTACTTCTACATACTCCTCATTGTCATCCCCGGCCTCTGTTGCTCCAGGAAGTATGCCACACTGTCATGCCTATAACCGATATGTCTAGAAAGCACATCAATGGGCTTTAGCTCAGGGTTAGCACTTGGTCTTGGTTTATACCACTGGACTGTTGCATATACCCACAGTACAGTTAGGTAGCCTCATACCCAGCTTTATTTTCACTTCCAGTAAGTTTTTACTGCATGGAAGCAAATGGGATGGCTGGGTACATACGAGGCTAACAGTTAGGTGCGTGTGTGAATACCTTTCCAATAAAAAAATGCCATTGGTCTGCAAGAGGAATTTCCATTGCTATGGCAACTGTACTCTGTCCACTAGGCATGGAGGACTTCATTGAAGTTTAATTTGAAGCAAGTTGGAAATCCCTCATATTCTAAGTCTGAGATTTGCACCTCTACATCAAATCTTCCATAATCACCTATGCCATCAAACATCCAATTTACTTCAAACTTGAAAAGAACCCTCCATGCCTGCTGGGCATGGAAGTAGTTACCATAGCTACTAAAATCCCTACATGTTAGATGTAGTGTGTCTATAGCATGAAACCAATGCCATTAGGGCCAATGTAAAGTATAAACAGCCCCACCTGTAGCTATACTCGTGGGATTTGCTTGTACAGGACATACTGAGATACAGCTTTAAAAGCAGATTGGTTTATAGCCTGGGGGTATTGATGATGCCCTTGGACTGTGCTCCAAGACATTAGGCTGCCAGTAGCTTGCTGCTTATGTACATTGTACTTGTAAATTTTGTTTAGGTGTTGGTGACGTGTCCAGTACAGACACCTCATAGGAGTCCAGCTGTAGGCAATGAAGAGTCAAAGAAATGACTTGCAACAAAACATGTCTATACATGAACACAAGAAATATTATACAGAAATCATACAGAATGATACAGAGACATGGAAATAGCACAGACAGATAAGATTTCTGACTTTTTCTAAAATCCATTCATGGAAGTTTTTTGAGGTTTTTTTTCTTTTGCTATGAGGGGGGTCGATATTTGCTTTAATACAGAACAGTTGAATTCTTTTACTACATACTGGACGATCCATGCCAGGGGGATTGGTTCAAAAGAGACCGGAGTCTATATCATAAAAACTCTCAGTCTCGGGTCACATGATCATTTAAGCGGACATTCCTTCCTACTATAACTACCTGGTTACAATGCTCTACATCATTGTATTGAGGAATTGTTTTACTACAAGGTACAGAGAGTATTAAAAAAAAACTTAAACTAGATCGAATAACTCTCCAATGCCCTCTGTGGCGTCTAACCCGAAGCAAAAGTCAGCATCTTGCAAGGGAGGAGAGAGGCTCTCAAAGCTTAGCATGTCGCCCGCTCCCAAGAGAGTGTTCGAGTCCAGCTGTTTCTCTAAACTCTCACAGTCTATAAATCCTTCAAAGTCGTCCCCTGTTGCATCTGCAGTAGAGCTCAAGGAGACGTCTAGGTCCTCGTGGTGATGCTGGACGTGGGAGAGGGTCTCTGAGTGGGATCTAGGGACGGAGGGGATGGTCTTAATGGGGGTTGAGGTGGACGTGGTGTCAAAGTCTGTGGGTGCAGGGGAGTGGGTTCTGTGGTCTTCGCCCTCAGGGCATACTAGGACGTCTATGGGGCCGTTTGTACTCTTTAAGTGCATGGTGTAGCTCTGGGGAGAGAGTGGGGGGTGGAAAAGAGAGAAGGAGGGTTAGAGAGGGGAAAGCAGTATGAGCATTCAAAGGCCAGATTTGGAAACTATTACGTGACGTGTTGTAACGTCACTAGAGGACACACAACCGCTGGAATCTTTGCATGTTCGATGCACATCTTCCGGTTACATCACGTGATAACTTCCGAATCCGGTCATTTTGGCTCTTTGGTAGACAAGGGTGGGCTTTAATTAGGGTAGACAAGGGTGGGCTTTAATTAGTCTAGCAGTTATGGTATCTTCACAGCCAGGGCTATGGTAGGGAGTGTTACCAGCCTAGCCTCGTGTCCAGGCCCACGTGCACGATGTGCAGGGTGGAAGGGTGAATCTTTGTGTGGGCGAGGACAGCTGCAGTTCTCAGACAACGAAAGAAGGCAGGGAATCTACACTTCTTGTAGCTACTATTTAGAACCTGTTTACACCACAGACGGACAGTGTTTCAGTGCTCAGCCTGTGGTATAAACGGGCTCCGAAGAGTAGCTACAAGAAGTGTAGATTCACTACTTTTCATGGTTGTTGGAGAACTGCAGTTGTCCTCACTCACGCAAAAACTTACCCTTCTACCCCCCATGCATCACATCTGTGAGAAGAAATACCAGTCCCACAGCTAGCTACAGCAAAATGTGCACGTGGGCACCGGGCCTGGGAATGAAGGCACCAGGCCTGGGAATGAGGACACCGGGCCTGGGAATGAAGGCACCGGGCCTGGGAATGAAGGTACCGGGCCTGGGAATGAAGGTAGTAAGTATCACCACAAGTGTCATGGTTAGGGAGGGCACTGTATGGTGTGTACCACTCACAAGAATGGGTTCATGTACACCACCTTACAAAGAAGAAGGGTATCAAGTGGTGGAACCACACCTAACAAACCCTAACACACCTGATCGAATTATCTGGCCAAAACAGGCAACTGGTTGTGATTATCTCACAGGATACAGGCATTTGACCACAGCAGACCCATTACTCACTCTTTGCCTAACAACATGTCCAATCCCCATCACCACATGGATCGTCCTACAACATTTTTCAAGATGGCATCACCAGATAAATGCAGTGTTTCCTGCTTTGAGGTACGTGAGATTGAATACTGATGTTCTGACCCTTGAAAGGAGACCGGAACTATCGAAGTCTCTTCGCCCTGTGTTCAAGGGTGCGTAACTGTCCAACCTCCCACCATACGATAGAGTAGAGCCCTTAGTATCTCGACCAACACCGGTGGAATATGGGCTGGCTGTATGGCTAAAACACGGCACGGTTGCAAAGCAGTCTTGTACCCAGGCATAACTTATATTACCAGGCATTATCTCATAATTCTTCCACAGTTAACTACTTCCTCAAGTAATTTCTAAGCTATGGAGCTACGAAAAATGGCAGAAACTGATATCTCAATGCCGGATTTGAGCGACTTCCAGTGCAAGCAAAACTCTATCTACTTTCCGCGAAGTCACTTGCCTAAGGGCGAAGCACTACAATAGGCCACCTGAGTTCACAGGCCAACAGACGCTACACAAATACTACCGCCCACTTCCAGTCCACGGCTAGTAGCACCGGCACTGCCCAGCTTACACAAGCCTTACCCACACACAGGAAAACACAACACTCAAATGATTCCACTTTACTGTGTCCACCACCAAAGGGATGGGGCAAGCCTCTCTGGGAAGGGAGGTAGCCAATGAAAGGAGGTAATGGGGCGAGTCTGCTTCCATGGGTGTGTGTGTGTGTGTGTGCATGAGTGGGTTGGAGTCCTCAGCCAAAACTGGGGCAAGGAGATGCTCCATCAGTCCAGCAGTGGGCCTTGGAGTTAATTGGTCAGCTCTGCTGCTTTGATGTGGTGCAGTGATCAGCTGAGAGGTGTCCAGCTAATGCATTCCTTAACCTTCAAGGCTTCAATGTCAACAGCTTTTGTTTTCACAAGAATCAAATATCTGGGTAACTATCCTTGTTAGCCAAAATGGAGTGATGCAATAAGTCACACACTAGGCCAGGGGGAGGCCAGCAGGGGGTTGTAGGGGGCCAGCAGGGTTTTGGAGGAGGCCAGCAGGGGGTTGTAGGGGGCCAGCAGGGGGTTGTAGGAGGCCAGTAGGGGGGTTGTAGGGGGCCAGCAGGGTTTTGGAGGAGGCCAGCACAGTTTTGGAGGGGCCAGCAGGGTTTTGGAGGGGGCCAGCAAGGTTTTGGAGGGGCCAGTAGGGCTAGTTTTGGAGGGGCCAGCAGGGTTTTGGAGGGGCCAGTAGGGCTAGTTTTGGAGGGGGCCAGCAGGGTTTTGGCGGCGCCAGCAGGGTTTTGGAGGCGCCAGCAGGGGTTTGGAGTGGTGTGCCTATAACAGCAAAGTGTACTTTCGAAGGGGTAGGACTACAAGGGGAGCACAAATGGAAGTCCCTCCCCTCCACCCCCAAATGAAGTCCTGCTTAGCTTACAGCTCAACTCTATCGCCCTCGACCACCTCAGTACTATAAAGTGCCTAGCACGGAGATCTGAATGAGACAGACGCCAGTGTTGGCATAGACACAGAGCCTATCTTCATTAGAATATTTCCTCTACATACGGAGTTTACTTTAATACAGATTTCTTGCCACATTTCGTAAGCGTACTACAGGTATCATTATCCAATATCAAAGCATGTTTTAACGAGATCACAAAGTCACTGAGTACATCACTCAAAACCAAAGTGTGTTTCCATAGCGCACTGCCACAAAACAACTAGCAAAGGTCCTCCCTCGGCATAGCTCAGCTGTTGTAGTTTATACTGCCGTAGTGATATGGCTGTGGTATTAGTCATCTTAGATGCAAGGTTGAGTGTGTATGGTTGGCTATTGATGGATAGGTATGGATGTGGGAGTCGTGGTTGTTTCTGCGATGTTTTCACCTAGAGGAGTACACATGTCTTTGTAGCTGAAAAGCAAGCTTTCTGACCATGCATCATTGGAGGCTGTTTCGTATGCACCGTGAGCACCACGTCACGCGGCATCGGGGTTGATACGGTCGTAACAGCTGTGTACGCATAGCTGACACCCTGGGGGGCGGCAAACACCACCACCTGGGATATCAACAGCTTCTAGCTCCCGGAGCTCGATCGTGGCCGGTAGGATTTCACAACGAAGAAGATGGGAGGCGATGTTCTAACAACGTATCTCAAGCGGACACAGCACTTTTCATATCTTCACAACCAGTGGAGCGTGTTCTTCTAACACTACAGTACACTAGATACTCTGTAGCTTAGCTTTCCTTACAACATGACAATTAAAATAACGATCAACCCCTCAACACACCAGAAACAAATTGGTACATCCTTCTTTAAACTCCCAATACAAAATGCTCCTCAGAGTTACACCCACAACGCAGAGTTCTCCTTACCTCTGTGACGTCACACTCCAGCACGGTATCCGGCGGGGCCTTTATCGCCAGCACGGTCTTGTCAGAAAACTCAGGTATGGTTCTGAGGTCCTTGTAAGTCACTGCCAATCTGACGAGCAGTTAAGGAGAGATACTACGCACATGAAAATTATAACCTCTGGACGGTAGACCTAGGTACGAGGGATAATATTTCATGGCTGCAATTATTACATACTCTGCAACTGAGGGATGAACTTCGGGCGGAAGGTCTGGGGTATGAAGTTGGCAGCCACACGGCTATGGACCTATTTCACGAACCACTACCTCATCAAAGCTGGGAAGGCTTGGCGTGAGGCCTACAGCAGCTCTCTACAGCAGTGCAAAAAGTAGTATGACTGGAGACTGTTAGTACTGTGGTGGTATGTCTGAACGACCGGTAAATTGGAAGTTGTCAATCACATACACGGAGAAAATGCTTCTCTGATGGATGTCTTAAACACAGAGACTTTTCATCAGCAGTTTATTTAACTACCACTCTGGTATACCTCGAAAACAGAAAAAGCAACAGATACTTATTATCCATATTTTAACCATCAGAAAGTAAACCTACGTGTACTCTATTTCTTGGAAGAATCACCAAACACAAAATTAATACTCTCTGAGCTAGCACATGTACATGTAGCTAGCACATGTACATGTAGCTAGCACATGTACATGTAGCTCTATTCCAAATATCTGCAATATGTCTATTCCAGTAATCATCACTAATCCCCCCACCATCACTGCCACCTGCACAGCCCAAAAATAAACCCACTCTGGCATAATGTTCGAGGAAATCGGCAAAATTTTGGAGGATACTGCCAGTTTTCCTGGTTCTCTGTGATGAGGTTGAGCTCCTGCTTGCAGAGCTGGATGAGGTGGTCGAGGTGTTCCTCCTTCTCCGCCCGCTGCTGCGACTCCTGCTTCAGCGCATGAATCTTGTAGATTTCTTCCGGGTCCAACGCTCTGTGGGAGTGTGTGTGTGTGTGTGTGTGTGAGAGAGAGGAAAGAAGGTTAAGATGATGTGTGGCTATAACAATTCTGGATAAATTATAGCCTGGTTTTCACCCAGCCCTGTCCATCACAGCCCCATTGCAAAGTACCGCCCACTTGCATCATTACATACGGTGTGTACAAGGGTGTGCTTTAATTAGCTACCACTCATCGGGAAGGCCAAGGAAGCAGTGATTACCGTCTCTACTGTGCGCACAAGAACAACTTCCCATCCGTGTGCGCATGGCTAATGCTATTTGCTGCCCACCAAGATGGCACCCTAGCAACAGTTGCTAGATGACGTACGACGATGTCCGTGAAACCTCTCTATAGTAACTGTCTTCCCGTGCTGCTGAGCCCAGCAGTGTCCCCAGAAGCCCTTGTTATTGTATGATGCCTGCCGTGATAGCCTGCCTTCCTGTACAAACGTCTCCCCTGGAGATGTCTCTCCAGCTCATTACATCGTCACACACACCACTTGTCTTTCTGTTTCCAGCGGGACTTACATGCACGTACTGTAATGTTCTTAGTTGGTTGCTCATAATGATAGTAAAAAATCTGTCTTTGTACCAACTTAACAATAAACTTCATTTTCCTACGTTTTGTGAAAGAACACAACATAGCATTGTGGACAAAACATAGGCAGCTGAAGTCAAAAAAGACCCCAGAAGCAAATGGTACAAAGTCCAGAGAATTTTACTATCACTATTACATGCATGTACTGTCCGTCACTGGAGGCTGAGGGGCCCGTCCTACACACATACAGTCTCATAGGATGTGATCTCACACAAGAATCAGCTGTTACGCATCCACAGGTAAAATGATATCATTTTACTGGCAAACAGCCCCTAAGAATGTGTCGGCAGAGTTTTACTCTCACATCATGTCCAATGATTCCTATATCTGTGGTGTACCCCATTGTCCACCTTACCCCCCTAGAACCATAGGACCGGGTCATGAAATCAATCCTCGATTCATAGTTATCGCATTCATTCCGTCTGGTTTTATGGGAGGGAGGTAGGAATGCCTCGGGCTATCTAGGTGACCCGTGGCCACCTGTGGTATCTCGCTTCCTCTGTCTCTCTGGAGAGTGTGGTAGCTGCCGCTTATTTTAATGGACAGGTGTAGCGGTTCACACCAGCAGGTTAATGCATTGCTACTGGGAGCGACGGGCGGGCGGTAGACTGCAACACAAAAACTTCTGCATAATTTATAGCAGAGTGCAAGGGGTTAACGCATTTCTGGGGTATCCAATCAGATAGCAGAAAATATGCTAAAGCAGCAACTAGTGATGTCACTAATGGATGGAGTCTAGTAAGTGTCTGTGGGCCCTCACATTAGCTGAGTCAGAAAGGGGGTGGGGGCCGGTACGAAAGCAGTTGGGTTAAGGAACTCAGAAAACAAGGTTGATATTCCATGTCTAAAAACCAGTCGGGTATTTTTACATAAATCCAAAAGTGCACACAACTAAACAGACAGACGTGGGAATGTAAAGCAATCCTAGTACCTCGCGAGTGCGCCCGACTGGTAAAAAAATCACCTCAATTGTGTAGTACTGAAATGCCAAATACATAAGAATACAAAACACACTGTTACAAGCAGTTAACTAAGATTTCAAGAAAGGCCACGACAGCATCAACTGGCTATATATGCTCTTTCTATTCCAGTGTACACTGATATTCCTGGTGAGTGAGCCCCACATCGATGCTGTCAATGGGGTTTGCATCTGCCGAAGCCGGGAGATTGAAGCCAGAAGCAGTAGACTCACCATAGTTGTATGCCGTTATTAACTTTTTAAACCGACCTCACCAACCTTTTTAAACCGACCTTTTTAAACCGACCTCACCCGCAGTTGGAGAGCGTCAGTGGCCAATGGCGAAGGGAAATGTAAACGCAGAACAGGACGTCCACCATCATCGGGTGCAGCGGCAAAGCTGCATGTGGCACTCCCGGGTAAAAAAACAAACATTATTCTATTGCACATTTCAATCGTGTTACTGTGTTCAAAGCGCTGTATCTCTGAACTTCCACTAAGGTCAGAGGTCGTATATGTTGTGTAGAAGCCTCAATAATAAAGTAATACTT
Source organism: Phakellia ventilabrum (assembly GCA_963921505.1). Classification (NCBI taxonomy): domain Eukaryota; kingdom Metazoa; phylum Porifera; class Demospongiae; order Axinellida; family Axinellidae; genus Phakellia; species Phakellia ventilabrum. Next base: position 494,754 of record OY997381.1, read on the forward strand.
GTAGCATGTATGAACCCTGTCCTTAACCGAAATTCAGAGATACAGCGCCTTGAACACAGTGACGCAATTGAAATACACGATAGAAAATGTTTCATTTTCTACCCAGGACTGCCACATATACGTTCATACCTAAACACGATCGACATGCTACAGTCACAATTCTCGGGAAGGCTTAGCCCCACAGTGCTTCACCAGTAGTACATGCAGTAGAGCATTTGATACTGTGACCACCAATGCACAGCCCAATCTGTAGTCACAGCTACACAACACTTCCTGACATAAAAGACAATGAGCCCCATGCCAGCTTGTTTAGAGAGATTCTTGAAAGGATTTTACACCCAAATCTTGGCAACTCCAGCCCTAGAGTGAAGGCCCTCAGGCCACAAAGGGAAAGTACTGCATCACCCAGAGAACAGTGGCTTCACCTGGAATGACGCCTATTAGAAACAATATTTAGAAGTCACACTAGCAGTGATTGTATTACAGTCCTTATCTCCACACAAATGCCTTCCTGTAGCTTCCCCCCAGCTTGATAGGGTAGACCTAGGAACATTTGGAATGGATGGTACTTACGCTTGCCACGAATCCTCTGTTCACCACACCAATGGCACCACAGACTGGAGTTTATACCTCCTGACATACATGTACTTTCTATTTCCCCTGCAGTATTAAAAATACTAAAGTATCACTTTTAGTATATAGAAGGAAATTGGGCAGAAATGTTTGAGAACCAGACAACGTACATACATGCAACTCAGACTCGGAAGATTGTGCTGCTGAGGCCAAGTACATTGGGTGCGCAGCAGAAGGGTCTTGGATCTCTAGAAATCATGCCAAAAAGTGGCTTCAGAAAAGGAGCAGGTAATAGGGTCAAAAATATTCCAATTTTTGATGCTTTTTTCTCCGAACAGCAATGTGATCAGCTCTAGTGCAAACAAGAATTGATACTAAAGTACCGTTTTGCGGTGTCAAGTAAAAAAGACTCCCGTTCCATTCCATCTGCACGGCTTTGTCTCGGTGTAGGAGCGCCTGATCACTGATGGCGGCCAAACACCAAACACAAGTGGCTCACTCTATGAGGTATAGACTACAACATGAAGTCGGCTAGCAAGCAAGCAGCACGCTTGGCCTTACACAAACCGCAAACAAGACTGATATTTCTCTTTCATATCTAAAAACTAGCTGGGAATTGTTCACATAAATCATCCAACTGAAGGCTGCAGTGAGAACTAAATAGAGCTGTAGAATGGATCAACTTGGTTAGACTGTCATTTTTCATATGGCACCCAGCAAAAGTGCTGACTTGGCAATTTCGTAGCGCAAACAAACATCTACCTATCACTTTTTCGCTAGGTAGCTAGGCAGGACATAACTAAGCTAGCTCGAAAGTGTCTTGAGGCTACAAACTTCCAGATGTGCTTGTGGCTATACTGGCATAGTAATGTTACTTAGCGTATGTGATAAGTACAGACGAATAGACATGTGGGAAATGTTAGTACCAGCCAAGCGTGAACTTCGTGCGTGCCTGGCTGGTAAAGACAGTGCTACAAGGAAGCGTCTGTTATTTCTAAACAAGAGGTGAGTACCAAATCAGTTCAAATCCCACCCTCTTTTTTGTTTAAGGGGGCTGCTAAAATATAAGCTGTACTACTTGCCCCTTGCAAGCTGACTGATTGATAAGAGCGTGCATCCCAGCCAGTGCTCGTGGTGAATAGCACCCATAGGGATCACAGGCATTTTGATAAGAATCATCAGCTGTTGTGGGCCCATGAATTTCCAGTTCGAGACCCAACCCCCTTTCTTCAGGAAAAATAAACGCTGCAGTGAAGCACACACACACACACAATGGCATTTAAAGGATAGGCTAGGGTTCCAGACGGAATATAGTTTTGTTTTCTTCCCCCATCAACTACTATTACACAACTGCAGAATGTTAATTTATGGCACACGTGCCACACCGCGGGCTCAGCCCATCCCGAGAGCACTGCATAATGAAAACAAAGACGCTAACACCCCATTCTAGACTCTTTAGCTACGGCTAAACTGCTTTACACCTTGCGTCTTTAACACCACAAAGGGCCCAGGCGCACTTACTTCCAGCGAATGTGATTCTTCGAGGCCTTGGAGATCAGTCCTACGCCTTCTAGTACGTTCGTGATGTCGTATATCCTTCTCTTTTGGACATGTAGCGTCTCTGCCGCTTCGTTCAAGTCTAGCACGCCGTCCGGAGAGGCGTGCAATAGGTCGCAGAACTTCTTGGTCAGCGTCCCGAGGGAAGTTTCGGGCCGTCTTTCGCCAGTAGGCGACTCTGCGAGGGGGAGACGAAGGAGGTAGCTGGCTGGTATACAGGGTGGCTAGATGGAGGAGTCACAGAGACTTACCAGCTGGGCAGGTCGAACTGAGTCTCCTTCTGGTCGACCTGTAGCTAGCGCTAGGTCCGTCCATCTCCAATTTTCTCTTTGCCTGAGGAGGGGGGAGAGAGGGGGGTAATGTACCATCGGCCATACACGAAATGGCTACCAGCACTCAGAGCAGGCTGAAAGAGGGCACAATAAGGCGCCAAACCTGGCTGGTTCCATTGTGAGCAAGTCTCTGATCCATCGGCGTTTCGCTGAAACTCTGAAGCCGAGTAGCCGAGCCGGTGGGGGTCCTTCCAGGATGGCGCGTGTCAACAGCTGTAGAGTCTCTGCTGGTCCTTCTTCCAGACATTCTTCGAGAACAAGGTCACTTTTAGCCAATTACTTCCCTCTAAAACGGTGCCTGCAAGCTATCAAAAGTCTCCAATAGCTGCTTGACACCACTCGGTCAACTATGCACCATCTGATAACGCGCCAAAATAAAGAAATATGCAGTGAATATTGACCCCATATGTTTTCTGGTGCCCAATCAATATTATTAGCATACTATTTGGGGGTGGTGTCTCTTCCTGCATGGAAGTTATTTGCTGGTCTATGTGCTCATCTACTTCTATTGGGCTATAGAGCAGCGTGCATTCTAAACTAGTGGATAACTAAAGCAAATGAATACAAACTGACCCTAAAATTCTCTGTTTGTAGGCGCAGAGGGCAAAGAAACGAGGACGTAAAAAATTGGGGGTGTGGCCGTGACGCTTGTAGGTTTTCAAATTTCCCGGGAAAGGCGCGGAGACTTATGCGCATGCGTACAAGCGCAAGGCTAGATTTTTATGCGTGCATGGCGCCGTATTTTGTCAAAGTGAATTGCAACAAGCATGGCCATGACTACTGTCAGAGGCAATAATGAATGCATGTCAAATTCTCATGCAAAAAAACAGAGGGCCCTGCACAAAACACTCAATCTCCTCCAGGCTCAGCAATAGGCCACCAAAACAAACTGTTACCATGGTGACCAGACTCCGGCTGAAGAATGCGGTGATATTTCCCATGAGGCTCCTTGTTTGTAGTCCTGGACATCGCGAGCCAAGATTCTTTTAACTGCTACAAAATTGCTTCACGTTTACAGTTTCCTTAGTTCCACCTTCGCACCTTCGGCACTCATCAGCTCCTGGTTCCACACATACATAACTTGGCAAGGGACGTTGTACAGTCCTAGTCTCGTGCCCATGGTGCGAGTAGAGGACTGGGCACGAGACTAATAGGGCCCAAGACTAAAGAAGAAATGATGAACATGCAAGATTGTGCCACAGATGGCCAGTCAGCTGCAATTGGAAGATCAGATAGTGGTTAGTAATGTGCCCAAGTGACAACAATCAATGCAGTACAGAAAGTTTATCAACGGCCAAAAAAAAAAAGTCATGCTACTTGTACATCACCACAAACAAGCAATATTCCACGAACATCAGATTCTATATTAAAGTACGGTTGTCTCGATTTCTCTAAGTGTTAGTCCCTCTCCTACCCACGTGGTCGACGTTCAGCGTGAACTTGGGGGAAAACAGATGACCCTGGTCGAAATACTCCTCGATCTCCTCCAAACTGTGACCTTTGGTCTCGGGGAGGAAGAGGATGATGAAAAAGACGCTGATCAACATGACGACAGCAAACGACCACCAAGCAAACTTGGGGCTGAGCCTCTCCGCATAGGTGTGAAATTCGAACGTCACCAAGGAGGCCAGACTCCAGTTGAATAAGGTGGCGAAGCTTGCAGCGAGGCTCCTCACTCGAAGGGGCATGAGTTCCGACATCATGAGCCAGGGGATGGGGCCCCAGGCTAGAGAGAAAAAGACGATGAACAAGATTGCCCCGAGGATAGCCAGCCACCCTACGCTATGGTTGCAGATAGCCGGAAGATGATGGACAGGGTGATCGGTGCTGTTGCTGTTGCTGCAGATTGACTTGGAAATTAGAAACTCAATTCCGAGAAGAGTGCTACTTAGACACATTCCAACACTGCTGATGATCAGCAGTATTTTCCGACCCAGCTTGTCAATTAGTAGCACTGCTACGAGCGTTGCTATGATCTGGACTCCACCCACCGAGAAAACAGAGATTAGAGACGCGTTAGACACACCGGCGTCGCTGAAAATGGACGCTGCGTAGAAAATGGCAGCATTGATACCGCTGAACTGCTGGAAAACCATAAGGAACAACACGAGAATGAATGGCTGGAAGACGGATCGGTGCCTAAATTCCTTTATGAGTTCCCAGACGGACAGGTCCCCTTGCCTCTCCTGCGCTTTCTGCATGCCACGGATCTCCTTCTGAGTGTTGGCGTCGGGTCCGCGAAGGAAGTTAAGCACTCGGTTGCCCTCCAAGTCTCTGGAGTTGGCGTAGAGCCAGCGAGGCGACTCTGACGTGAAGAGCATCAGCAGTTCAAATACAGCAATGACTCCAATGGTCGTCAGGGCAACGTGGTAGTAGTCAAAGCCATTGGATTTGTCGGCAATGGCTCCCAGTCCGTAGGCATAAAAGATCCCAATAGTTATAAAAAGCTGGTTGCAAGCACCGAAGAGCCCCTTTAGTTTAGGGGACGATATCTCCGCGATGTAGACCTACGTGTGGATTGGAAAGGAATAAAGTTAAAGCCGTCACTCAGTACTTAAGATGGCACTGCTGTTAGTGAAAAGAAAAAATCTACACCGCATGGAGGTCTTAGAGTGTACTAGTCACGTGCCCAGATCTCTAGTCGATCGCTGCTAAAGAACGGTCTGGGGACAGTAGAACACGCTGCCGACCTTTGAGGGGCATGATCAAAGTGACGTAGTGCAGTAATTCTCTGGTGTTCTGCTTTGGGAGGTTCTGTACTGCTTCTACAACCAATCCTTCGATTAAACTGATTGAAACAGCAGTCACTGCAAGCTAGTAATTGTTGGCAGCAGATACTACCGCACGTGGTACTATGAAGTAATTGTTTCTCTAGCTTCGCTCTGATTGGTCATCCCTCACACCAGACATCCACGTCACAGGGCCGAGTGGCATGTTCTATTGTCCCCAGACCGTTCTTCGGCTGTTGACGAGTAGAGGTCTGGGCATGAGACTAGTCTTACATACAAACATACATCAACGGGTGCTAATACAGTACTTCTAATTATTAGTTACTTACAGAAACCGATAAGATGAACCATCCGCCCGAGAAGCCAGTAATGAGTCGGCCGACGTAGAGAACAGCTAGGAAGCCAGCTCTCGTTCCCATAAAATGGGCATAGGTGATCATGAGCCAACCAATCAGGGCGGGGAATCCCCCTATCATTAGCGCTGGCTTGCGGCCAAGCCATTCTGAGATTGGGGCTGCAACCGGTCCTCCAAATAGAGCCCCCAGAGCGCCAAACCCCTGTGGACAAGACGGAAGAATGAGAACAAGCACTGTACAACTATGATGTAATGTGTATATTATTAGGTCCGGGCAATAATAAGAATACGTCTGCATGGTTGTCATAACAACACTGATCCAAGTGGCAAATAAAAAATGGAGAAAGGATGTGTGTATAATAGCCTCCCATGAACTTATGCTAATTAAATAAATGTACCCTCAGGAATTTCTGCTGCTATGACAACAATAATTACTTGTATATACTGTTACATGTTTCAGGCTTGTTTTGCAGGCATTAAATGGAGTAGTTATCAAACTTACACATATTTTATATGGACCTATATGAGCTAGTGCAAATCCCTCACCATATACATTGTAAGATAATTATGTATAATTTAGTGAGAGGTAATATCCACTTCATTTAATTTACTCCAAATTTGAAAGATGACCTGATAAACACTAAGTGCAAGGCACTACTGTTGCTATAGCAGCAAAAATGTCCTAACCAAATATGGTATAATATTATTGTCCATGTACATAAGCACACAAACATAGCTCTATAAAAACATAGCTCCATGAAAGTGTCGCTAGCAATCAACTCACCCCAAACAGATTACCATGCCCAGAGTCCTTAAAGCCATGCGTCTCATCGTGCTCGTAGATCTTCACAAACTCCACGATGGTTTCAGACGAGTACCCGAGCATAACACCTACCAGGAGGGAGCCAATGCAGGCGATGATCGCATTAAAGGCCACAGCCCACACACGCTCCTTGCCGTGCCTGATGGAATCCAGAACGCTCTTTCCACCACTGCTGTTGCTAGTCTCAGAATCGTCTTGGATACCATAGGCAGGGGAGGTGCCTCTACCAGGTGAGAGGAGAGAATCTGTATCTCTCTCTCGGGACATTTTGCACTCCTGGGCCAAAGCTGTCTGAAACAGAAGGGACTGTTCTCACTTATACGGGTAGTTTTTGCTGCGGTAGACCTACGCTGGGGCTAGAAGAAACAGAATTGCTTTGTCAGTTGCTGATCGACGCTGCAGTTAGTTTAGAGTATTGTGTGCAGTCCTGTCGGTACAAAGTGATCACATAAGATAAGGAAATTGAGGAACACAATGTGTAATGGTGATCTGGCTCTGCCAATACACTCTAGCTGTTGCTAAAGAGTCCAATGCATTGCTGCTGTTCCTAAAAAGTCCAATGCATTGCTGCTGTTCCTAAAAAGTCCAATGCATTGCTGCTGTTCCTAAAAAGTCCAATGCATTGCTGCCGTTGCTAAATAGTACATACATGTATCAATGCCCAGCTAGCATTACACAGTATTTGAGACGAGGCCTGCCAAAGACGGGACCTCCATCAAGGCCATGTTTCACCGTCGCTAGTGATAGTTAAGATCTGAAACCCATTCCCTAATTTTTGAAAAAAGCATACTCAAGATAGTTCCGGTTCCATACCAACTACAATTAGGACCCTAGCTTGTTCTTATATAGTCCTGTACTCACACAGTAGACAACACAACATGCAAAATTGATGGGGTGGTTAAACTGATGAGACCCTCTCTGCTACTATACTGTAGATAAAGATTTAGTCACACCCCAACAGGCCAACTTTGGCCTATGACACATTTATAAAATTTACAGAGGCCAGTGCATCTACAGACCGCCTGATGAAAATTTTAAAGCCATAATCGTAGAATTTAGCGCTATAGAATGGTTATTAATTTACATTTTGTGGGCCCAGGTTAGGTGACTGCATGCACACACCTCCCCCACACCCTACCTGCCAGTTTTTATATATACAGCATCATCCGCAGGTTTATAAAATGGCGAGTAAAAAACGACTCACCTACAGAAAATATTACCAGCCACCCCCGAGGCTCTGGGCAAAGACTTTTTGTGGGCGACTGGTACATGGTCGACCCTAGGACACGTGACCGCGTACGTCGCAAATTTTACCTCACGTGCTCACCCTTTTGCGCGATCGCGTGAATAAAAGTTTATTAAATTGTTGTGTTGTGACAGATAGGCTGTATGCGGGTCACATTGATAAATAAATATTCTATTCTATATAAATGTTCGATAATCAACTGTAATTACTAATGTATACATCACTTACTAGTTACAATATAAATTTCTCTTTTGACTTTTGAAGACGAAAAGCCGGGGGTAAGACAGGGGCTCTTTTGGAAGTAAGCCTCAATTTGCTCCAGGCTACAGCCTTTGGTCTCAGGCAGAAAGAATATGACACAGAATACGCTAACCAGCATGACAATCGAGAAGGACCACCAGGCAAATTTTGGACTAATTGCACTGGCGTATGACTCGAAGGTAAACGTGATAAGAGTGGCACAGCTCCAGTTGAAGAAAGTAGTGACACTTCCTCCGAGGCTCCTCACTCGAAGAGGAAGGAGCTCAGACATCATGAGCCAGGGAATGGGCCCCCAGGCTAGAGAGAAGCCAATGATAACACCGATGGCAGCCAAGATGGCCAGCCATCCGATACTGTGATGACAAATAGCATGAGCACTGGTCGTCCCATTGCCGGTTGCTCCACCGCAGATAGTGTCTGTGATCAAGAACTCTATTCCTAGAAGACAGCTGCTTAAGCATACCGTGATGCTACTAACGATAAAGAGGACCTTTCTGCCCAGCATATCTACTAGAACGACTGCTATAAAAGTTGCAATTAATTGTGATACACCAATCGTTAAGGCAGAGAGTAGGGTTGGGTTCTTCACACCAGCCTCCTGATAAATAGATGCAGCGTAGAAGACAACGGCGTTAATCCCGCTAAACTGCTGGAAGAACATGAGCATAAGAACAAGGACAAATGGGTGGTACACAGCTCGGTGCCTAAACTGCAGAAAAAGATCTTTCACAGAGAGTTTCCCCTGCCTTTCGAGTGCTGCTCGGATTGCTGCTTCCTCTGTTGTTACATTGGCATTGGGGCCACGAAGAAGCTTCAGTTTCTCGAGGCCTTTTGAGGCCTCTCCTTGAGCGTAGAGCCATCGAGGAGTCTCACAGGTAAACAGCATCAGCAACTCAAAGATGGCAGTCACACCAACAGCTGCAAGTGAAATATGGAAGTACTGGAATTTGCTGTCCATGCTGCTACTGTCGGCAAGGGCTCCCAGTCCAAAGGAAATAAAGGCTCCAGCTGTGATAAAAAACTGGTTGCAGGCGCCAAAAAGGCCCTTTAGTTTAGCGGTCGCTATCTCTGCGATGTATACCTGTAGAAAATAGAGCTGTAATGATCGTATGTTATATTAGTGAGCAAACTAGCACATTATGTTCAGTACTCTCTAAACAATGAATGACTCAATGACCTCTCTTGCATAGAAGTTATATGGTGTCTTTCTGAGGGTCTTGATTGGCTGAACTGCTTTCCTTCTACAAATTAAGAGAGGTCATTACAAACTCCATTTCATTATGAATTCTTGCTTATAAAGTCTTTACTTTGATGTCAAAGCAATTTGTGCTTGGCAGAAAGAGATTCATGACTCGCTTGCATGTACATTGTAAATTATGATGCTTTTTATCCTGAGGAATTTGATTGGTTCTGCACTTCTTTCTAGATATATGTAGCTACTGTGGTGTGAAGTCAACTCTAGCAAGACACTGTGGCTTACTGAGACACAGAAGATAGACCATCCGGCCTGGAACCCAGTTATGATCCGTCCCAGGAGGAGAATGGCCAAGAAACCAGATTGGCTTGGGACGTAATGGCAATAGGTGATCATCAGCCAGCCAATTACACCAGGGACTCCCCCTAGCATTAGCGCTGGCTTGCGCCCGAACCACTCTGATACTGGCCAGGCACAGGGGGCACCAAGGGCAGCTCCCAGGGCACCAAATGACTGCAGAGAGAAAACCCACATGTACAGTGGAACCTCCGTACTGTGGTCACCCTTGGGCCAACATTTTGTGGCTGCATTATAGAGGGTGGCTGTATTATAGAGGTCCATAATACATTAGCAATATGTACGTTGGGACCCAACAAGGTGGCCTTACTTAGAGAGGTTGGCTGGTATAGAGTGACCACATTATAGAGGTTCCACTGTATAGAGATACGTTTTACCCTAGTGTAGGGTTTCATTCAAGCGCCCATTCTATATTTAGTCGCATGTGAGACTGCACAACAGTTAGAGTTACAGGCTCTTACAACTCTTATGCGCTAGGAATCACATGCATTTAGGCTTTGAGAACATTTCCAGCTGCAATTTGTAGCTATATAACAGATAATCAATGCTGCATTAAACTACCACTTGCCCCAAACAGGCTGGCGTATGTGCTCGTGTCCAGGAACCCATGAATGGCGTCACCCTTCTGATAAATGTTCTTCAGCTCAATGAGAGTGGCCGACGAGTAGCCCAAGACCATCCCACTGAGCAGTGAAGAGACACAGGCAATGACAGAAAAGCATGCCACGATCCAAACCCGTCCACCTTCTCCGGTACCATCCTCTGAGCTTGATCGGCTAGCATTTACTGTGGCATAGGTGGTGGTGCCGTAGGAGGGAGGCCGGCCTTTGCCTGGAGAGAGGAGCTGCTGCCTGTCACGATCACTTGTCTTGGACATATCAACTGAGGTTTCCAATGGCTCACTGAAAGATACTGCTTGTCACTTTCTGCAGCTGACTACCAACACAGGGGGGGGGGGATGGTGTCTACTACATGGTATGAAAATTCACAAAAAAAATTACAAACCTTTCCTCATGGGTGATGTGGGTACCGCCATAGATACAATAACCTTGGAAACACTGAAATGATCCGGCCATGTTGCAGTTTGTATGCTTATTTTGTGTACCTTGATCTGTAAAGTTTGCGTACCGCTAGTATGACTTTGGAATTGCTTTAATTAAGACTTCATACACTGCTCAAGATGATTTGTATCTAACTTGGACAATGGTGGCCATTACAATATAAGTAAATTATATTTATCAGCAGTAGCGTGGACTATTAATATTAACATCACATGATGCATTTCCAATCCTGGTATTTTAAAGGTTATGTAGTCTGTCACATATGTCTTTATGCATAGTACCAGGAGCCCATGAGCGTGGCGGTTCATGGGCTCCTGACTGTACAGATCTGCGCGAAAAGTTATTCACCAGCGCCATTAGCTCATGTGACTAGTAGTACACGCCCCTTTCGTCACTGGGTGATGCGTTTCCAATCGTAAATCCTGGTATTAAAGGTTACTGTATCTATGGTACAGCAGAAAGGACACCTTTGTTAGTGACCTAGAAGAAACCTGCAGAAGGGACCACATACATATACCGACTATGCGTAAAAACTAATGACCTCTCGCGTAGCCAGACCATCGCACAGCTGCGCGAGACTGACCTTTAGAATTTCTACTACTACAAATATCAAAATAACAACAAACACACGATTGCACTTACTGCAGGTCCTATGCTACCCCGTCCGTCATCGTCCGATCATAGATTTTATAAACCGTAGTATCTATCTATGGTCCGATCGCACAACGGTGAAAATTGACTTTGGTGTGATGTCACGACAAATTATGACGCCATAATTAGTCCGCATGCTGCGGAACATAAGTGGACTCTCTCACTCCTTAGGTGCAGCATTGGAGAGATAAGATCGATCAGTCCCTAGGCCTTGCACTCTTTCAAGTCCTGTTAATACAAGCAGTCCAATAAAGTCAGGCCCTTCAAACAAAATAGTTAGACGGTTTCAGGGCGGGGTCATTTGCAGTCTCCTCAGGAGTCTATAGGGCAGAGGGGGAGAGATGGAGGGAGAGATATGGGAAGGGGGAGGGGTAGTGGATTTGTATAAGCACACTGTAGCTAGTGTAATTATAAGTTTAACCCTAAAATTTAAATATTATTCACCCGGTCCAAGTGGCACTTCAGTCTCCTATTCCTGAGAGCTAGCTAACGCTGTTTTGAAAATACACTGGTCTTATGAGCTTCAGGGGATGCAGCAAGGACGTCTCTCACATCAGATACTGGATGGGGTGAGGACAGTCTCGCGTGGCCAGACCCTTCCCGCGGCGGGCCACGCGAGCCTAGGGTGAGGACTGAGTGGTAGTCTAGTGGGACACTGTTTGATAGTGGGACTGGCGGTCATGCATTCCTGACAGCTGCGTTTATCTTCATTTGTCAAATTCCTTTCCACCTCCCTCCCTCCCTCCCTCCCTCCCTCCCTCCCTCCCTCCCTCAGCTCCCAGTGATTCTCAGCTATGAATTCAAACTCGCCTTTGACCACCATGACAACTGGGTAGTGGATTGCTGTGGATGCATATTATATTGTAGCTACTAGCTATATATACCTCACTCAGACTCCCACACACCCATATATGCTCATGGGTAGCTAGGAGTCTGAGGGAGGTTCGCAGAAGTTTCTCATGTGTGTCTTGCATATCCTCTACCAGTAGCTACATAGCTAGGACTTCATATTTTGTACCAGCTAAACCAAACTGCATATTAAACACAAGAGAGCTCGAGATATCGATCTGATTTACGTACATTAACAAGCAGATTAGCTATAATACGATTATGTGATTGATGTGTGCATGCATGGCCCCTCAATGAACTAACCACCTATTGCATGTGTCCATACTGCTCCTACTCTCTGTATATACAGCTTCATTATTTCTTGAGATGAACTAACCTGGTTTGTAGCCTAGACAGCTGGTACACTGCGAGAATAATTATTGTAGTATTAGCTACCCACACAGGCACCTAATATTTTGATTTAAAAACTAAGTAGCTAGCTAAACATGATGAATGACATCAGTGAAAACCAGATATTCCACTGCCTGTCTATTGGAAAAGGGTGATCCTCCAAATGACCTGTGGCTATTTTACTCATTCAAAGTTTTTAGTACAGCATCAATATATTTATTCTGAAAGGTCAAAATTTAACATAATGATACATCAACACTGAACAATGGAAAAATTCAGTTTGAAAATCCCAACACTGCATGAGTATATAGAAAAAAAGACTGTCACAAATATTAATAGCTAGGCCTCTACATGAAGTAATATAAATGCAGATTTAGAAGAGCACAAAAATTATAAGCAAACTGTCATTTAAAGCCTTGAAGAAGTATAATTTTTTTTGTACAAACGAATCACCAACTATATAGCTGTAGAGAAGTTAAGGTGTGCTGTACAGAACAAAGTACTGTTTAGGATCAGTCTGTTGCCATGCATGGCTCTCGGAGCTCGTTTTCACGAATGTCAACCACTGTCTGGGTTGGGGCAGACCCTGACACAAACACAGCATCTGGTGGGTCCTCCTCATGCCCTGAGTCCACATCGGTCAGGGGGACTCTCACGTAATCATGTCTCCGGCACACTCTCCTCCACAGCCTGGTGCCTTTGAGTTGCTGAACAGAGTGGTAGACGACAATCCCAGAGAATGTGGTAAAGGCTATGCCAACTGAGGTAAGTGTAGCAGCATTCTGGTTGCCTCCAGTTGCATGGCGAATATACTGGGAAGCTGCAGAAAGGATGGCCAGGTTGAGGATGAATGAAGTTTCCAGAAGACTAAGGCACCACATCTTGTAGATTCTAGCACCGAGTATGGTAGGAAGTGTTAGTATTGCATTCGTAATGGAAATAATTGCTAGAAGGTTGACACTGGGATCTCCAAGAGCATTGACTGCAGAGATAAAAAATAGGACAAAGCGAATCAGAAGCATCACTCCAGTCCAATAGCGGTGTCTGTTGGTGTAGGGTGCATGGTAGGCATCCAGCAAGGGTTTAAAATTGCGTCCATTGATCCAAGAGAAGATTTTGAACTTTGCCTGGAGCCACTGGCTGAAGATTAGTAACACTGTGTAGGGGAGAAACAGAAAGGTCAGACAGACCACTGCAGCTGTGAATAGTGGGATGTGCTTGCCACTGAGGTATCTAACATTCCCATCATACAGCCACACAGTGATCTGTGAGTTGTTAGGATATTCCAGGGATGTGTAAGAAAGTGCAGCGATAACTGTACGAAGCAGTTTAGCATATGACAGCAGGAAGAGAGTGGCCAGGACTGCGATGGGGTTGCTACCAAATATTTTTGCTACTCTACCTGAGTAATAGCTTCCAAGAATTATCATGCCTACTAGAGCCCATATGTAGAGGGGAAAAGCAAACTGCAGCCATGATTTGACATATGCATCCATTCCATTGTATAAACAAATTTCAATTCCCAGGTCCAAATTCAGCCAGGCTATGAACACAGTAAGGACTTTAGATATGAGTACTGTAGGGACACTAGAGGCTTGAGGCTGAAAGAAAGTTGCTGAATTCACTGCTAGAACGTTTGCATAGAAGATCAGTCCATTGATGGTTCCAACTGCGACCGTCAGCCGCAGGACCAGAAGGAAGACCACTAGTGCAATGCCAGCAAAAACAAATGCAGCTAAGAGTGTGAGATAAGAGTTAGAGCACTGCAAGCAGCTGGAGCTACCCAGGGCAAGGCTCAGATTCTCACTACATCTTCCACACAGTAGGCCACTTCTGTTGTAGTTGCACTGCTTGTCACTGTCATCAACTGCCAAGTGTGTTTCTTCTGATGTGCAGTAATCAAATGGGCAGTGAGGATGAAGAATCACCCCTCTGGAATGATTGTCATAACCTACCCAGAACTGAGCATCGTGTTTTCGCAACACTGTTTGGTCATTGACTTGGCATGTGTTTGTGAACTGTTGAAGTCTGTCAGTGCAAATGCAAATTGCAGGTTGGGTCTGTGATAACTGAAATCCAGGAGGACAGTCTAGGATGTCTGTCAGAACTCTGAGAGTGTTCAACCTGGTGTCCATCTTTGTGGGTGAAGGATGTTCAGGTGGACACGGACCTTCTGCATACAGGGTCATTTCTTGTGTTGAGTGTTCTGCAGTAGACTGTATGGTGTACTTTAGAGTAGTACAATTTTGGTTTGTGTTTTGAATGGTTTCAGTTTCTTGAATTTTGCTATCAGGTGTGTCAATAACTTGTATCTTGGCAGTAGTTGGCCCATTTCTCTGCCCTTGTGCAATGACTGGAACCTCCAGTGTTCCCCCTGGGTACACAGGCTCTGGGTGGTAAGAACCAGTGCAGTCTGTTTGGTTATCCCTGCATGTGCAGATGTGTAGTGGGTCAGAAGATATATCCAGTGTGTTTTCACTGCTGGTTATGTCATCAAACACATTTCCACTGGTAGGACAGTAAACATTTGCTGGACAGTGAGTATCAATATTGTCAAGTTCACAGTTATCAACTGAGCCACCATGCACGTCAGCACCTGCCTCTACAGCACTGCTATTGTCAAAGTGAATTGTAATATTGTGGTCCACAAGAAATAATTTGATCTGTGAAGCACTAACCCGCATTTGCATTTTCTTTTGGATTTGAAAAAAGCAGTCACTATTGTACTCTGTACAATATGTAATAGGGTTACTCTCTTCAACCTTGATTGCACCTTGCTTTTGCACTGTTGCTGGTAAAGTACACATGTGTATTTTGTTGCAGGTAGAACTTAGAATCATCTGAAAGCAGCATTCCACCACCATCTATTGCTGAACTTTCCATGAAGGTAGTATTTTCCATAAAGTAGAATGTGCTTCTCGATGCATAGATGCCTCCTCCTCCTTCAGTAGCTGAATTGGCATTGAATGTTGCACTTCCACTAATGTTTGTATTGTGCACATACAGTCCTCCACCGTAGCTGGCTGTGTTGTTCTGAACTGTACAAACACCTCCCACAAGTTCGAATCGGCTATCCACTATGGTAATGCCACCACCATACTGAGCTGTGTTATTGGCAATAATATTATTCCCATTCAATATCACATTGCTGAATGTGGCTGCAGCAATTGCACCACCGGAAGATGCATAGCTGTCAGTGGAGTTATTATCAGTGAGAATTATGCTGCTTGCTTGCAGCGATAAAGTCCCCCCTGATCCAGTAGCAGAATTGTTGTAGAAACTGTTCCCTATGAGGCTTAGGGTGCTACCTTCTGTTATATAAAGTGCTCCTCCTCCCCAGCAGAGTTGTTGTGGAATGTGTTCCCTGTGAGGGTGAGGTTGCCACTGTCTACATAAAGTGCTCCTCCTCCCCGGCCTTCTGCAGAGTTGTTGTGGAATGTGTTCCCTGTGAGGGTGAGGTTGCCACTGTCTACATAAAGTGCTCCTCCTCCCCGGCCTTCTGCAGAGTTGTTGTGGAATGTGTTCCCTGTGAGGGTGAGGTTGCTACTGTCTACATAAAGTGCTCCTCCTCCCCAGCCTTCCGCAGAGTTGTTGTGGAATGTGTTCCCTGTGAGGGTGAGGTTGCCACTCTCTACATAAAGTGCTCCTCCTCCCCGGCCTTCCGCAGAGTTAACGTTGTTGTGGAATGTGTTCCCTGTGAGGGTGAGTTTGGCAATGATTACATAAAGTGCTCCTCCTCCCCAGCCTTCCGCAGAGTTGTTGTGGAATGTGTTCCCTGTGAGGATGAGGTTGCAACTGTATACAATAAGTGCTCCTCCCCCATAGCCATCAGCAGAGTTGTTGTGGAATGTGTTCCCTGTGAGGGTGAGGTTGGCACTGAATACATAAAGTGCTCCTCCTCCCCAGCCTTCCGCAGAGTTGTTGTGGAATGTGTTCCCTGTGAGGATGAGGTTGCAACTGTATACATAAAGTGCTCCTCCCCCATAGCCATCAGCAGAGTTGTTGTGGAATGTGTTCCCTGTGAGGGTGATGTTGCCACTGACTACATAAAGTGCTCCTCCTTGCCCAGCAGAGTTGTTGTGGAATGTGTTCCCTGTGAGGGTGAGGTTGGCACTGTCTACACAAAGTGCTCCTCCTTCCCAGCCTTCCGCAGAGTTGTTGTGGAATGTGTTCCCTGTGAGGGTGATGTTGCCACTGACTACATAAAGTGCTCCTCCCTTTGAGCAGAGTTGTTTGGAAAGTGTTCCCTGTGAGGGTGAGCAGAGTTGTTGTTGTGGAAAGTGTTCCCTGTGAGGATGAGGTTGCAACTGTATACAGAAAGTGCTCCTCCTCCCCGGCCTTCCGCAGAGTTGTTGTGGAATGTGTTCCCTGTGAGGGTGAGGTTGCAACTGTATACATAAAGTGCTCCTCCCCCATAGCCATCAGCAGAGTTATTGTGGAATGTGTTCCCTGTGAGGGTGATGTTGCCACTGACTACACAAAGTGCTCCTCCTTCCCAGCCTTCCGCAGAGTTGTTGTGGAATGTGTTCCCTGTGAGGGTGATGTTGCCACTGACTACATAAAGTGCTCCTCCCCTTTGAGCAGAGTTGTTGTGGAAAGTGTTCCCTGTGAGGGTGATGTTGCCACTGACTATATAAAGTGCTCCTCCCTGCCCAGCAGAGTTGTTGTGGAAAGTGTTCCCTGTGAGCTCAAGGCTGCTGTACTTTGCATATAGTGCTTGAGACTCAGCATTCTGAAATATGTTTCCTGTGAGGGAAGTGAGGATGCTTTTGTATACAATGAGTGGTACATTCTGAAAGATGGAGTATGTGATATTAGATATTTGTTCTGACTCTAGTATTGCTATCCCACCACCACACACACCCGAGATGAAGGCCAGCTTACTGATGTGCAATTCAGTGTCGCCTGCAAAGACAAAACCACGTTGGGTTTGCTGGTCACATACACTGACCATGATCCTACTGGTGACCTCTGGGAAGGAGGCAGAGTCTCCATGAAGGGTAAGCTGTGTAAGGTTTGCTAAAGAGATGGTCTGCTCCAGAGTGTGATTGCCAGGTAGGAACTCCATTTGTACATTTCCAGTGGAGCTCTTAAAGTACTGTTCAGTGGCATACTGAGAGAGGGTGTGGCAGGGCTCTCCAGGACATGGTGTGTCAGGTGTGGGTGTGACATAGTAGGTACTCTGAGCAGAGCATGCGGTGAGCAGTAGGAAAAGCAGTAGAGATTTCTGGCAACGCAACATTTGTACTGAGATCATATGCTCCATGGTTATCTTTACAGACCTGGATTTTGAATAAATGTACACATACATAAAAGAGTAATGTGTTACTCAACTATTGATAGCTACATCTAGTACTGAACTTTTATTATTTCAATGGTACACTGGTTGGCCAGCAAAGCCGGACACATCTATATTATAGCTAAATTGTATTAAGTCATAGCTAAGTATAATCTGAAGGCATGTGCATTCTGAACAAAAAAAGACAGGTCTCCAAGACTAGAGAGCAATGTAACGTAAACTACGTGTACACAAGTGTACATGCCCCAATAGCTAGTATCCAGTAGCTATGACGAGCCCCAAATTAGTGACTTGACTGGGGCACCCGTGTCTGTATGGGGATACGTACGTCTTAGGGGGCGTCTCCAAACTTTTTTGGTTCAAATCATGTTATTGTGACATTAAATCTTGACTCCCCCTCTCTTCCCCTTCATCCAAGGGTGTGTTACAATGACGTACTCATACCTATACTGCAGTGATTATTGTACAGAAAGCGTTCCTTGCTGCCCACAAGGATGCCAAGCAGGGTAAATTTGTATATTTCTGGCCATGCAAGCATGGTACATAATAACGTCATGGTCCTGTCCCCTGACCCCCCCCCCCCCCCCCCCCTCCCCCCCGGCAAATAGTTTGGAGACGCCCCCTTACCGAATCTGGGGTATAAAATTCTATTTTTGCATATATTATATATTAAGTATTCAAAAATGGCTTCTCTGCACTAAAAATAAGTCAAAAAAAGTTTTCGCAGCCTGTCGTGTACAAACCCCCATTCTCAGTTTGGCGAATATGTACAGACTATACTGACTACACCAGGAAGAATTAATAAGTATGCAGAGAGTACAGAGCATGAGGCCATGCAGACTAGCTACTGCTGCCTGGCCATGTGATAAGCTGTTGTGGCATATAAATGTACATGTAGCTACATATCATGACACGCATGTGATCATGTAGCTATTTATTGTTCTGACATCATAAATGTTTGGCTTGCAATCAAATTATTGTTCTATTATTCTTACATTCATTTTATATAACATATGTTCATTTGCTAATCCAAATTATGCACAGTCAGGCTCGCCCCGCAATGTCCTGCATTACACTAGTTACAGAAGGAAAAAACCAACGTGCTTACCTCTAGTGGTTTATATGACTGATTCTGTATACATACCAAATATATGCATTGTTATTACTAGTTATTCAATTCTACAGTTGTATACACTGCTAAATTTAAAAGAAATGTTATTTTAACAATGGATTGCATGGCTATCATTATCATTTTGTACCATACAGCCTTTGTAAGAGACTTGTTCTGCAGATTGTTATACCTTACACAGCTATGCATGCATAAACAAAAGAAACCCCTGAATGCATAATATTATAGCAAAGAAACAACAACCAAAAACATGCAAATTGTGCAAGCAAAAAATAAGTAATAAAGTGAGCATGCAAGAAGTTGATAATACATGCGATGAAATATTAGTCTAGACAACTTACCTTGTAATGCTTCTTGACTCAGTCTGCAGTGTAGACTTAGAACAGTACTTCAAATTACCATTACTATACACTGAATAAACTGACTCAGGGGGTTGTTTTTACCTTGGTTTGGTTATGGCTGGTATTCAGCTCCAGGGGGTGGATATTCACACACTGTTCACATATTTGTGCTCATACGTGGGCTATGATTATGCACGTGGGGATATTGTTGGCTAAAGAATGTTCATATTGGGAGAGTACCCAATGACCAAAACAGCCACCGGTATGATAATTATAACATTACGTATGTGAATAAACTGCTCCGTGGTCTGAGCGGGAATAGGTAGTGTATTCACAGATGGTGCATCAGTGAAATGGCTACTGGCAGTAAAAATTTGCAACTCGGGTAACCAAATTTGGTAAAAATAACCCCTAATTTTATATAAATGGTTAGCCTTGTCGCCGTGGCCTGGGAATGAGGCTAATAAATGGTATACTTTTTTTATAAGGTTAGCTGTTGCATAATTCAAAACCACTCTTTTTCACTAGAAATGTGAAATGAAAAGCAGTTTTGGAAAATAATAGTACATGAGAGCAGATGAGTCTACAATACCGACTCTCATGCTTGATGGTCATCCATGCATGCTGAATGCATACTTCTCTGACTGTTTCAATAGGTTGTTACCACCCTTGAGTGACACTGATATGCCACCAGAAGCTGTGATGTCTGAGGTTGATCCTACCATCACTGAGGAATTATTGTACATGTCCACTGGAGCTCTACAAACAGTGAACATCTCTAAATCCATGCAGTGGTCCATATAGGATTGAAGGCTGGATATTGAAGGCAACTATAGCCGCACCAATTTTTACCATTTCTCCACTCCTGAGAGTCTTTTTCAGATGTATATTTCATTAGTTCGTCCCAATCTGAAGTATGCCAGTCAAGTATGGAGCCTTTATAAGATCAAAGAAGTGAATTCAATTGAACTTGTTTAGAAGTTTGCACTATGCATGTGTGCTAAAAGCTATACCATGAGTTGTTACAGTTATTTTCTCTACCCGATCATCAGCAATGCAGGCTTTACCTGGATTCATGCACTATGTTTAGAATAGCACATGAGTTATTTTATTTTCCCAATGATGTATTTATGGCTACAGCAAGATGTCAACAGAATCCCTCGTTCATCAAACTCTCATGTCTGCAAAAATACATGATAAATGCTATGATTACAATGTACATATATGAATGCAGACCTTAAGTATGCTCGTGAATCAGGACTGCATGCGATATATGGTGGGTCATCATCTATTGTAGAATTCCCCTCAGCAATGCCCATGAGGATCACTGAGTGACCAAAAATATCTAAATAGGAAACTACCATCAACTCTGGGGCTATAGAATTATTCCCTAAAGACTATTGTATACTTTCTGGCCAAGCTTCCAAAATTCCTTACACCTGTGAAGCAAAACCAGGTAAGCCCCACAACTACTTCAGGGAATTAATATTAGTGCCAACTGGGAATCGATTGTTATGTTTCTAGATTGCTTCTAGTGGATACAGGACACTATAATTATATAGTTTGTGCTTGCAGGGTCCAGGTGACACAAAATATCTGAACAGGAAAATGTCGTGAATCCTGGGGCTGTATAATTATTCAGAAGATTCTGGACAGGGATTGTTCCTGAGATCCTATAACTCATACTTCCTGTTAATGAAGCTGGAGACACTTACAATATGGTCACGGTTTTTGACACCAGCAATGATCGAAGTGTCTGCGAATATTTTAGGGTAATCTGTGAGTAGCTATTACACATGGCACTCAGAGCCCCTGGTGCCGAGACATGTTAGCTATTTTAGGCAGGCAGTGGACGTCCTCATACAGAGTGTTCTTCATACAGAGTATGTAAACTGTGATGTGGCCTGCATGTTTGTAAGGGGGATTCTGGTACAGAATGTGGTTCAGCCCATGTTCGATTGGCTCTGTGATCCATTTTTATTGATCTTCACAAGCTCCACGATGGTCTCAGCTGAGTACCCAAGCACAACACCCACCAGAAGGGAGCCAACACAGCTGTTGATTGCATTAAAGGCCACAGCACACACACGCCTGACAGAATCCAGAATGCTCTTCCCAATGCTACTAACAGAACCATATTGGATGCCAAAGGCAGGAGAGGTGCCTCTACAGGTGAGAGAAGAAAATCTGTATCTCAATTGTGTGTATAACCCTACATTTTTAACTTCTGGGTAAACGATCTGGAACTGAAGGGATTGTGATCACTTACATATAGAGGTAGTTTTCCTTGTTGTCCATTAACACCATGTTCTGTACACATCTCTAGTAACATGTAACTGTGCCTATAGGTTGTATGCAAAATTCGTCTCACATGCTTTCACTTGAATATAAATAACCAAGTCAGTTTATTAATACATGTATGCATATTAATATGTGATAATATTAATAATATTGCCAGATGAAACTATAAAACTGTTATATGAGTTCCTGAAAAATGAGGTATCAATCACTATCTGCAATATGAATTTCCCTTTTGACTGTTGAAGATGAAAAGCTGGTTGAAAGACAAGAGCCTTTTTGGAAGTAAGCCTCAATTTGCTCCAGGCTACAGCCTTTAGTCTCAGGCAGAAAGAATATGACACAGAATATGCTAACCAGCATGACAATCGAGAAGGACCACCAGGCAAATTTTGGACTAATTGCGCTGGCATATGATTCAAAGGTAACCGTGATAATAGTGGCACAGCTCCAGTTGAAGAAAGTAGCGACGCTTCCTCCGAGGCTCCTCACTCGAAGAGGAAGGAGCTCAGACATCATGAGCCAGGGAATGGGCCCCCAGCCTACAGAGAAACCAATGATAACACCAATGGCAGCCAAGATGGCCAGCCATCCGATACTGTGATGACAAATAGCATGAGCACTGGTCGTCCCATTGCCGGTTGCTCCATCACATATAGTGTCTGTGATCAAGAACTTAATTCCTAGAAGACAGCTGCTTAAGCACATTGTGATACTACTAACGATAAAGAGGACCTTTCTGCCCAGCAGATCTACTAGAACGACTGCTATAGAGGTTACAATTAACTGTGATACACCAATCGATAAGGCAGAGAGTAAGGTTGGGTCCTTCACACCAGCCTCCTGATAAATAGATGCAGCAAAGAAGACAACAGCGTTGATCCCACCAAACTGCTGGAAGAACATGAGCATGAGAACAAGGACGAATGGGTGGTACACAGGTCGGTGCCTAAACTGCAGGAAGAGATCTTTCACGGAGAGTTTCCCCTGCCTTTCGAACGCTGCTCGGATTGCTGCTTCCTCTGTTGCCACATTGGCACTGGGACCACGAAGAAGCTTCAGTTTCTCAAGGCCTTTTGAGGCCTCTCCTTGAGCGTAGAGCCATCGAGGAGTCTCACAGGTAAACAGCATTAGCAGCTCAAAGACGGCAGTGATACCGATGGCTACAACTGAAATATGGAAGTAGTGAAATTTGTCCATGTTGCTAGTGTTGGCAAGGGCGCCCAGTCCAAGGGAAAGGAAGACTCCAACTATGGCAAAGAATTGGTTGCAAGCGCCAAACAGGCCCTTCAGGTTAGCAGTTGCTATCTCTGCAATGTACACCTGTAGAAAATAGAGCAGTAAATGAGCATACTTAAGGTTTCTAGTTAACTGGAGGCATTACTGGTAATTTGCTGCTATTGTCTCAATGAATGACCTTGCTCTTGCATGCAAGTTATAAGGTATCCTTCTGAGGGACTTGATTGGCTAAAATGCTTTCCTTCTACAAACTCCTGCTTAGTTAACTATGAACTCTTTGCTTACAAAGTCTTTACTTTGATGTCAAAGCAATTTGTGTTTGGCAGAAAGAGAATAAATTCAATGACCTCGCTCATGAAGGATCCTAATTGTTTCTGCACTTCTTTCCACAACAAGTACTTTGATATCAAGTCAATTCATCTTTCTTAGCAGCAAGAGAACGTGGCTTACTGAGACACAGAAGACAGACCATCCGGCCTGGAACCCAGTTAGGATCCGCCCCAGGAGGAGAACCACCAAGAAACCAGATTGGCTTGGGACGTAATGGCCACAGGTGATCATCAGCCAGCCAATTACACCAGGGACTCCCCCTAGCATTAGCGCTGGCTTGCGCCCGAACCATTCCGTTATTGGCCAGGCACAGGGGGCACCAAGGGCAGCTCCCAGGGCACCAAATGACTGCAGAGAGAAAACCCACATGGCTAGTGATAGATATATTAAAGTAACAGGCTTGATTGCACCATGCACAGACATGGCTAGTTTAGAGTTACTAATGGGTTCTTACTCCTATGCACTAGGAATCACATTAAAATAATCAACGAAGTGGTTAGAGAACCGACGGTTGAGTTTAGGAGGACGGGTTAGGGTTAGGGTTGGGATTAGGGTAGGTCTAGGGTTGGGGTGGGGCCTAGAGGCTAACCGTTTGATTTAGAGCTAGCTACGTTGCATCAATACCGAGAGACATGCTAGTTCACGAGTGCGCATGCGCATACATCCCAGTACTGTGTACTGTCTGGGGTTCCAGTAGTCTCGCAAGCCATCCCTAATCAACACAGCGTGTGTGGAGGATCTGGGAACGAGACTAAATTTCCAGCTGCCTATATAACAACAGAGGCTGCATCGTAAACTACCACTTGCCCCAAACAGGCTGGCGTAGGTGCTCGTGTCCAAAAACCCATGAATGGTGTCACCCTTCTGATAAATCTTCTTCAGCTCAATGAGAGTGCCCGACGAATACCCTAAGACCAAGCCATTGAGCACTGAAGAGACACAGGCAATGACAGAAAAGCATGCCACGATCCAAACCCGTTCACCTTCTCCGGTACCGTCCTCTGAGCTTGATCTGCTAGAAATGCTGGCATTTATTGCGGCATAGCGGGTGCTGCCGTAGGAGGGAACCCGCTCTTCGTCTGGAGAGAGGAGATGCTGCGTGTCAAGATCACTAGACTTAGACATGTCGACTGGACTGAGTTTCCCAACTATTAGACTGCCGACCGCGATACCCTAACCCCGCCCCGCCGTGCCCAAGGATACATGATCGCGCCCCGCCTATCGCTTTTCATTTTCGCGAGGGCCTAGCGCTAGGGGAGGGTCTGGGCACGAGACCAACTGCTGCATGCTGCTAGCTAGCTGCTTCCTGTCTCATGGGTGACGTGGGTACAACAGATAGTGGCTTAGAAAAGACACCTTAGAACCATATTATAGCATTGTCTGGCCTAAGTTAGTCTCGCGCGCCAGGCCCTCGCGAGGATCTGAACCCTAAGTCTGCGCAGCTGTGTCGTAAGGGAAAATCCCTTTAAGTTGACCTTTCGATTAATCGGGGCTCTGGTGGTGTGATGTCACGACAAGTTATGAAGCCATATTAAATGAGCTAAAAAACAAAACTGCAAGATGAAGGCAGTCGTCAGCTACCGACTGGCCACCTTTGGCCGCCTCCAGTGGTTACTGTTCGGCTGTACGTCGTGCCTGGCGGTCCTTGCTATGCTGCTGGGGGTGTTCGCCTGCCTGCTACTCGTGTTTCTCCTATCTCTCAGCTACTTCGCCATGCTGTTTGTTTGCTACCACCCGGAGGCGCAGCACTGGAGAGACAAGATCGACCAGTCCTATGAACGACTGTTTCAGTACCTGTTTAGAACTGGTTCTGGCACGAACAGTCCAATAAAGTCAGGCCCTCCAAAACAGTCAGTCGGTTTCAGGGATAGTGGGAGCACATTTGCTACTGCAGAGCTCAAGGCTGCGAAGCAGTGCCACAAGGAAGCACAGAAGATCGTCCAGCTGCTGATGAGAGACTTTGTTGTTTCCTGGTATTCTGATGTCACAGGAGACGTGGAGTTTCCCGAAGACGTTCAGAAGATCCTGGAGCATGTCGCCCTTGAAGTAAATATTCGTCTGCAGAAAATCGATCTAGACGAAATTGTTCCTGAGATACTATCACTCGTTCTTCCGTATTTAGAAGCCGTTAACGAAGCTGGAGATGTTGATTACAACGGGGTCAACGTTTTTGACACCAGCAATGAGAAATGTCTGCGGACGTTTGAGGGTAACCCTCGAGTATCGCACAGGGCACTCAGATCCCCCGGGGGCGAGACACGCTATTACAGGCAGGCAGTGGACGTCCTCTTACAGAGTGTTCTTCCTACGGAGTACGTAAGCTGTGACGTGGCCTGCATGTTTGTACGAGAGATTCTGGTACGGAATGTGGTCGAGCCAGTCCTCGATTTGCTCTGCGACCCGGATTTCTTAAATGAATCAATTCCTATCGTGCTCGCCAAAGCGCCCCTAGAGAGGGTAAGGAAGGAGCTGGACGATATCCACCACGAAAACGAGGAGCTAGAGAAGCAGATATCTCGAGGGAGGTTGCTGCTGAAACACAAGCGGGCCATGACACAGAGACGACGTTTCTGCTCCCTTTCCGGCAGGTTAGAATTTCGCTCCCACCCCTAAGTTTTAAGAGCGTAGAAAAGAGAGAAACGTATTCCCATTCTAAGTCTACCTGCTCAGATTTTATCTCAGCTGTGGAGAGTTTCCTATGAGAGAGAATTTGCTTAAGAAAGGGATTTCCCCCTCTGTTCACTACGAAATCATTTTTTTCCACACTCAGGTTCAACCAAAGTGCCTTCAGTGCCTCGCCTCACTCCCTGTCCATCCACCCTGCGGCCACGCCCTTTGGCAGCTACACTGAGATCGATGTTCCTAGCGACCTAGCAAAGAACGGCAGGTCTGGTATTCCTACCACCACTGCCGCTACCGCCACGGCAACACCTGTTGCCGACTTGAGAGCAGGAAGTACCGTTAGGATCCCGAATTTCAAGAGGAATGAAAGCGACTCACAGTTGCTTTCTGAGTCCCCTCACATGGCTTCTCCCCCTCACTGGAGCCCCAGTCTGCGTACGAAGCGGCGCCCTGCAGAGAAAACGAGAGCGGCTAGCTTGGCTGACTTGGATGTGACGGCTTCTCTGCCGCTGAATTTTGGCTTGTCACCACCGCAGGAGAGCTACTACAAACCCAAGAGTGGCATTCCCACTTCACAGATGTTTGCGACAACGGATGATAGCTCATCTAGTCCGATCGAGGAAGGCTGCGAGCCCGAATCTGAGATCGAGAGAGCTTACAGACACGACTCTGACATGGTGATAGTGGATTTGCCGCCGATATTCGTACAGAACCACGTCCGTGTGGAGAAAGGTACCAGCACCCACGTGGGCTACATCTTCAAAGTAAGTTAGGACCCCTGTGTAATGTAACATGTAACGCACTTCCGTGGAGAAAAATCAGGTGTACTTCCCGATTTTTCTCCACGGCTGCGAAGCCTGGGTACTTCCGTGGGCTGGCATGTGGAAATGTGGGCTATCACATGGGTAGGGCTATGGGGCTCAACAAAACAATTTTAGCTAACACTTCACTTTGTCGCGCTCACTATCAATGCTTTAATATTCTGTCGGTCCATCTCAGACGTGACATTGTCTAATTATGCGCGATGTGCAAGAAGGCTGTTACATCGTCTAACAGTCCCGACCTCTGCTTCTGATCTTGACTCTCTTCTTTCTGATCTTGACTCTTCTTTCTGATCTTGACTATTCTTTCCCTTCCCACTCAGTTTCCCCAGCGCATGCTGACCACGGAGGACCTCCTGGACCTCGGTGTACGGGAAGGGGAGGGGGAACTCGAGGCCATGAGGCGGTACAGCGACTTTGTTACATTCCACGCTGCACTCCTTAAGAGTCCACTGTCAATATATGTCAAAGGTAAGTGCACGCATGTCGCCAGCTTTGTTCTGAGTGGTGTAGTACCTGTCTGCGAATATGGCTAGATTGTTACTGTGTAGTACTTTGATAAGCTGTTCACGTTCTGTACTGGTACACTGCAGTTGGAATTGGCTAGGCCTTACTGGCAAATGCTGCTAGTGGGTTTAGTAGTTCTATCTGGATGAATTCGCATGTTCGGCGACTTAATTTCCAGTTCTGCGCTTGCTGGTTTTATTACCGTGGGAAACTGATAAATGCTGAATTTTGGAGTAGCACGTTTAATCATGTTTAAGAGTGATGGACAACACCTTGAGAGGATAGTCACTGTTGGAGTTGGCTAGCTAGGTCAACACCTTGAGAGGATGGTTACTGGCTAGCTAGGTCTCACTGGTAAGTGCTACTAGCGGGTTTAGTAGCTACATGTATATAAAGCTCCAGTAGGAAATGTACGTATAGTAAGGATGGTTTGGGATATGGGATGGGGGTTGGGGAGATTGGGATGGGGGTTGGGGAGATTGGGATGGGGTTTGGGGAGGTTGGGAAGGGGTTTGGGGATTGGGATGAGCTTTGGGGGATTGGGATTGGGGCTGTAATAGGAGTGCACTATTTGTTGGCTGTTGCACAATAATTACAGTTTGTACAGAGAAACAGCCTGGGAATAAGGCTGGGAATGGAGTCTGGGAAAGAGGCTGGAAATTGAGCCTGGGAATAAGGCTGGGAATGGAGTCTGGGAAAGAGGCTGGAAATTGAGCCTGGGAATGAGGTTGGAAATGGAGCCTGGGAATGAGGCTAGAAATTGAGCCTGGGAGTGCTTGCCATACTCTCTTATACCTCATGTCCACACACACATGCCTCCTCAAGGTCTGGAGCTTCCCGAAAAGCGTGGTCTAGCTAACCTGATTGCCAAGCTTCCCTTCGTTACCCCCGACCCAGATCCCACGATCATCCTGGAACGGAGACAGGGGCTGGAGCGTTACATCCAGGTGAGGAGAGGTAGCTAGTTTTAGACCATTTTCCATATGATGTCATCACAGTGACATCACTGCTCACTAATTGGTCTAATATCTAGCTAGCTATAGACCTTTACCATTATGATGTAATGGGGGGGGGGGTAAAAGTGAGCACTAATTGGAGAACATGAAAACACGTGCTTTGATGTAGTTTTCTTGTATGAAAACATAAGAACATACACATGTTTTGTGTATTTTCTCCATTTAGTGCTCACTTTTACCCCCCATGACATCATAATGGTAAAGGGCCCATTAATGAAGTTTGTTGTATAAACCTTAATTTTAGACCCTGTGATGAACCTCAATAGGCGAATATTGAAGCCCATTTGAGCACCCGTTCAGTGATAGGGCATTATGTATGTATGTACACTACAGGTACATGTATGTAGCACGTGACCCTGAACTGTGAATTTAAGACTGCAAAAAAAAATTGTTTGCGTGCATCGGATAGGATTTCACGAAAAGTTTGTACTACGGAAGACAGTACATTGTATGCCTACGGTAGTAAGGAACTACCATCAACTCCACATTCCTTGAATAGTAAGGACAGACTACATTTCTTGAATAGTAAGGACATTACTACGTCCTTGAATAGTAAGGACATTATGACATTCCTTGAATAGTAAAGTCACTACTACATTCCTTGAATTGTAAGGACATGACTACATTTCTTGAATAGTAAGGACATTACTACGTCCTTGAATAGTAAGGACATTATGACTCCTTGAATAGTAAGGACATTATTACATTCCTTGAATAGTATGGACATTACTACGTCCTTGAATAGTAAGGACATTATGACATTCCTTGAATAGTAAAGTCACTACTACATTCCTTGAATAGTAAGGACACGACTACATGTAGATCCCTATTCCTTGAATAGTAAGGACAATCCGGGTTTCATGCAGGAATTTTTTTGGTGGGGGTGGGAAAAATGATGTGTGCAGAGCCATGGCCAGGGATATGCTCCCTTGGGATTTTACATGCCCGGGGCTTTTGGGCCCCCAAAAATGCTGGAAATTAGCTACTAACTAAACTACTACATGTAAGTATCAAAAAATTTATAACTTCAAAATTCTTGGGGGGGGGGGGGGGCAGAAGGGGAATCCAGCCCCCCACCCCCCCCCCCCCCATATGAAATCCTGATAATAACTGTCTCCCTGGATACCACTGTTAATCTTGTACTCTGACCCCCAGAGCGTCTCCAGTAACCCTGAGGTGGTGCGCAGCGATCTCTTTCGCCAGTTCCTCAAGAACGGGGTGAAGATACTACGGGAGGCACACGTGGTGAGCCCCCCGCAGCGGCAGCCCCCGTCCGGGGGACCAGGACGAGGGGGAGGGAGGAGGAAGACGCTACTTGGGATGATGAAGGGGCACGGGAACTTTCTGTCCAACGAGGAAGCCGATGTGGCAAAGGTAACATTTTACAGTTGTATGTGGATTTTCTGAAACAGGAGCCAATGAGTGATAAGGCCATGAAGGAGCGTATAACTGCAGTTCCATCCAATCCAGATTAGTTATGTGGTCCCGCTCATTCAAATGCTTGTGACGTTACAGCTTTCTTCTCAATTGCACTCCTCTCCAAACTGAACTTGCTTTGCTTGAGGAAATTCGCTAGGACTCCACCACCCCCCCCCCCCCCCGCTCTCTTGACTACGCTTCGCCATGTTGGCTCTATCAAAAGAATGGTAGGTAGGACCGTGTCTCGCAGTTACGTAATGATGACCACGTGCATTTCTTTTATCGTCAGTTTACATAATATTTTTATAATTAATGTTTTGGTTTCCAAATAAGGAAATTCTTAAATTCAGATACAGATTTGGATGGCACTCATAGGTAAGTTAAAGTTGCACGCTCCTTCGTGGCTTGGCCGCTCATTGACTCCCATCTGTAAAGTCAGGAGCCCATGGGCTCCTGGTAAAGTGGAACTGGCCTTCTACCCAGCCTCGTTCCCAGGCAGACTCATTTCCTATTATTGCATACCACAGACTTTCCAGCTGAGGCAGACTGAGTGGGCAGCTGGTAATAATTAGGGAGGGGGGGGGGGGGGGGGTTGCCTAGCAGTATCCTTCCCCAGCAGGAGGATTTGTTTGGGCTGGCAACTGAGTTGTGGGTTGTGAGGACAGCTGCTGTCCTTTGATTGCAGCAGATGGTGCAGATTTTCATTGTATGGTGTGGTGGAGGGCGGACAGTCCCTTTGTACTAGCAGAGTAAGATCACCTTATTTGGTATGGACTCATCTAGTGAGCATTTCCTGTGGCAGCTAGGTGGTTTGAAACCCTCGTCAGGAGCCCACAAGCGCAACGAAGGGTTATGGGCTCCTGGCCTCATACATATAGTGTAGGCGCTCTAATTATGCATCCTTCTAATTCTGTGTCAAAATTCTAATCGATAATTTCCAATTATGCGTCACTACCATCGCTCTCTGCAGACTCATTTCCACCAGCTACAGTGGCTTTTGTTGCTTGCTACCTAGCTATATACACACATAAATTTACCTGTGTACACTACACTGTATACCTTGCTTTGATGTCTGGCTTGCTTGCAAATTTAATATGGCAGATAGGCCAGCTAGTCTAGACTTCATCTTGTTATACCAAATTTGCAGCTGTTAACCAGCTGTAAAAACACAACAGGCTGTCTTCTGTGAAGTTCATGCGTCATATTCTAATTATTCGTCACTGTGATGACAGACCGAATTTCTAATATTGCGTCACCTTGCAAAAAACAATTCTTTTTTTTGGTACTGAACAATGTGATACAATGCTATATTGAATGCAGCAATGAGCACGTACGACATTGGTGTTTGCCACACTAAAAGTTACATCATCCTTCTTCTTTTCTTTCTCCCAGCCTCTCCCCAAATGCCCCTCAGAGGCCGTTCTCAGCACCTACCTCAACACACACCTTCCCCTGCCTTGCAGAACACTCCACACACCTCACTCTGTCTCTGCTACAACTATAAAACTTCAGTCGGATTCCCAGTTGCAGCCCACTGACGGCAGGGGACCACTGCAAAAAAAGCCCCACCAGATTTTAGTTACAGACTCCGAGCGGGGGTCTACGTCTACGTCAGCTACCTCGTCTTCTCGTAGCAGTCCTACCCGTCTACATATGGAAGCACCGGTTTCTGAAAGTGATAATACAGGTATGCCTCTGGCAACAAATTCACTTCCCACTTATAAGCTTGCTTGTAGCCACACTATGGAGAAGTCTGCATCTTCATCTTCCCTTCAATTAGAACAAAATATCGAAAGGGGCACTGATATGGATTCGCAATCAGCAGCAGCTGCCATTGATGAGCTTGCGCCAGATTCTGCCCAAGTCCATCCAGAGGCCACAGACTCTGCGGCTCCTACTCTCTCCAGCAGTACGGCACTCCATGTCAATAATTTCCAACCTGAAACTAGAGAGGATAATGCTCACAAAACTACATCCGAAGGCTCAAACGCGCAGCCCGAACCCTCAAGAGATTCTCCTAGTGCTCGTGTAAGAGAAAGGAGCCCCCTTCTATCGGCATACCTGAAGTGCCGACAGTTTCTGTCAAAATTGTCTGTCGTTTTAATGCAACTGGTATCTTTCATCTTGTATATAATAAGAGAAGGTTTTCAACCAACGCGCCCACAAACCTCCTCGGAACTGTTACAAAAGCTGCAGAGAGCCACCCCTATAGCAAACGCCCTCTTGAGTCTGGGAAAGGAAGCGTCAAAGAGAAACTGCCCCCAGCTTTGGGCTACCAATGAGACCACGCAAATTGCAATTCTGACACTTGTTGGGGGCGGAGCTGAGCGATTTCTGCAGAAGGAAATCCATGAATTGGCGTACAACGAACAGAACTGGTGCCGTGCTCTCTATCACCTGCGTCACACCCTTTGGCCTAGGGGCATCTTTGACCGATCGCCACGGAAACAGAAGAGCGCGGAAAAGAAGGCGGAGCTGAAGAGACAGGCAGCTGAGGCTTTCAAGCAGTTCCTGCCTGGTGGGTTGTAGCCATAACTGTGGCGGTCATTATTGTGGGTGGCTACATGTACTGCCAGGTTTTCCTAAGTAAACACACTAGAGTAATGGGTGGGTGAATGGCTTTGAAGTCCATCCTGGGCCCTGGGGATCAGGGAGTGTGCTGTGTCAACACTGTTTGCAAAGTAATGGTTCAAAGGTTACACTTGTATCACTCATGTGCTGGAGTCTATATACTAAGCCGCAATAGGCCTCCATGTTGCACTCACAAGCCATACTAGTGTAACCCTTGAACCATTACTTTGCAAACAGTGTTGACACAGAACTATAGTGTAACCTTTGACACAGTTCTGTGGGGTGAGCGAGTGTTTGTGTGCAACATCAGGAGTGCTGGTGTAGGTGTTAGCACTGCAGACCAAAGTAGTGCAGGTTAGAGCATTGCAGACGCTTGTAGGATGTCCACACGTCCACCACCTCTGTAAAGGGCATAAAATTTCCTTCACGCTGATATTCGTACTGTGCCTGCTATTTTGTCAGCAACTTCACGAACTTGGCAAGAAAGAATCTAGACAGTAGAGGTAATACTGGGTACTTTAAAACAATACCAAACTTGTTTTTCTCCATTTAACACCCCTACTGAAAAGGTTAATGTTGACTAGACTAGCTTGCCATGTTAGTAAAATATGTTGTGTATGGTCCTATGGTTTTCCAAAGGGGATGAGCAACTCCTCATCCTTCAGCTCTTCCTCTCTCTCCCATCCTCTTTATTCCGACGCACACACACACACACATACACACACAATGCTATGTATACACCACAGATTTTTTCCCTCACATTGTTGGAGCTGAAGACTACAATAGAGCTGTGAAGCATTGCATCGAGTGTCTGCAAAACCCACGGATTAACAGGTTAGCTACATTGTGTAGTCATCAGCTGAAAACCTCTGGAGTTTATCATCATTGATATACTTTCATTATCATCATAGGCATTTTCTCTTGGGAGTGATCGACCTGCTGCTGAAGAAACTTGTACCCGAGATTGATCATAAGAACTTTCAAAAGCATCTAGCCAAAATGAGAACTGCTGCCTCTTTGTGTAGAAAGCCTGCTAATCTCTGATCAATGGATGTTTTTATGGTTGCCTCAATAAAATAGCTTGGGATCTGAGATTCTTGCTATAGCTGAGCAGACGATTTCCCCTCCTCAGCTGCTGGGGTTGCTACGGATTTTGCTGCATGACAAAATACACATACATAGACAGATCAATTTGTACTTCAACAATGACACATAAGTCGCGGAAGCAGTTACCCCCAGGCCTCTGTTCAGTTAGGCTCCTGCAGGCAGGCTATGGCGTAGATGTAATCTAGTAGCCTGAATGTTTAATGGCTGGGTTCTAGTATTAACTTCCTGCCATCTGTTGTGCACCCATGCTATACTCGTAAAAGCTCAGTACTGCAAAATTAGAGCAAGTGGTGACTAGATTATGATATATAAATGGGCTTTTTAGGTATCATGAAATTAGTGGTTAACTTATGATACAGCTGTTATCGTATCTCAGTATCTATCGCATCTCAGTAACACACACAACATTAATAATTATTGTTTGAGCCATGCCTCTGGCCCATGAGGATGCAGTGACTTCAGTGATGAATTACTATACTTAGTCCTAATATCCTTTTGAGGAGCATCCACGCGTTGTTATCATATCTGCCGCCGTGCCGGCGCGCGCGCAACGCTTACATGTATTCCCGTAATTTATACTAGTACTGTACTGCTGCCCAAGCGATAATTTGCTTGTAAATTTCCAAGTAAGGCCTGAATTTCGGGTTATGTCGCTCCTGGTAGCCTTTACCTTGTTAGCTCTTACTGTTGCCCATCTGCCTGGGACCGGAAAGGCACAGGGGACGCCAGATTGTCCTGATCCTGTGGAATGTCTGGTGGATCCTTGCCGTGACGCGGAATGCTCGCGGTTCCCCACTGCGAGATGTGTGCCCGACTTCTGTAACGGGGAGTGCAGGGCTACCTTCGTCCGTGGCCGGAGGAATAACGACGTGACTGCGCGCTGTGGAAACAGGACAGCTTGCCAGATCAAGGAATGTCCAAGCCGCCGTGTTTGCGTGGAAGAGCTGACACCACCAGTTTGTCCGGCTGGTACGCCAAACTGCGTGTAAGTCGTAGTATGAGTTGTCTATTGTTTTAACCCTGAGCGGCGGGCGCTTGACTCGAGCATACCATAGATATTATAGCTCCCGTAACCTAATCAGCATCAATAGCAGCTAACTTGATGACCGGATTTGCAAAAAGGACTAGCTATATCCCACATTTTTACAAACTTCTCACTTTTTGCCAATATTTAAGCAGTAGCTAGCATTCTCGGTGTAGTACAGGTACTATACCCTTCAACTAAAGTAATCCCATGCTAGAAGCCTGTAGCTCTGATCTCTCCGTTTCAGAGATAGCTAGCTACATACCTCAGCAGCAGTGCCATTTTTGAGAAATTGCTACACCTACACAATCGAAAGTCCCGTAAACTCCACCCATATTTTCCTCATAGCTTGGCAACATGTCTTCATTTCTGGTTCCTTTTCGCAAATCCGGTCACATTTACTGTTGTTTTTTTTTACAGGCAGACAACTCGAGCCCGATGTGTCCTCCCACCGCCCCCAAGGGATTGCAGCGTAGTTCTCTGTGAACCTGACCGAATTTGTGAGGTGCAGGAGACCTCCACCGGTCCTGTAGCAAGATGTGTAATACGGCAACCAACTAGCTGTGAAGAAGTGACATGTGACGAAGGAATGATGTGTCGCTTCCGAGCACGTGAAGGACGGAGACCGGTGATTCGCTGTGTACCTGTCGCTCAACAACCGGTGCCCCGAGACTGCAGTGAGCTGGAGTGCGAAGATGGTTTTGTGTGCATGGTAGCCGACAATCGAGCAATGTGTGTGAGGCCGCAGCCTCCAGAAGGATGCGACTCCCTCAACTGTGAAGAGATGGGACTTGTTTGCAGAGCAGTAGCAATTGCTAACGGGACTGCACCAGTGTGCGTACCATCCTTCATCCGTCCCACTTGTGAAGATCTGAACTGCGCCGATAATGAGGTATGTGGTTTTCAGGTAATCACAGGTGTCACTTCGGAGCCTTTTACATACGCCGCTTGCCTTTTGAGAGAAGTAGTCGAACGTGGTGTCAATTCCTGTGCCAATGCTATCTCCTCTTGTGGACCATCGTCTGCATGCGTGGATATGCGGGAGGGGAACACTTTTGCGGGCCGTATCTGTATCCCATTGAACTGTTCCACTCGTGACCCAAATTCTTGTGATCCTGATGCAACATGTCAAGTGATCAATGAAACAATTAGCGCTTGCCTACAAACTCAAGCTTTCTTTCTGCTAGATACCACTTGCAAAAATAGGACTTGCCCAGTGGAGTTTGGTCGAGTTTGCCAAGAAATTGTCGAGTCTGCGAGAGTGGTTGGGACAATTTGTGATCCCCCTCTTCCTACAAGCTGTGACGATATCAACTGTGGACGTGGAGATGGTTGTGCATTTAGCCGGCTTGGTGACATTACCACTACAAGCTTTTGTGTCCCCCTTGATGCTCTCACTCAGTCCGTGAGGATCATTGTGAACGTATTCGGACTGCCTGAGCCACCAACAAGCACAGCTGAACCACCCATACCGTCGGTATGCGAAGAGCTTAATTGTGAAGCACAAGGACTACGGTGTGTAAGTGGAGATATTGATGGATCCATGGAAGCAACCTGCGTCCCAGAAACTGTTGGTAGAACCTGTCAGAGGCTAAGGTGTGAGAGCGATGATGTGTGTGTATTCCAAGAAGTCACCTCTGTGTTTTCCCGTTTTGCTAGCTGTTTGCCACGGACCTCAGTAATCCCATTTGATCGACCGAGTTGTGGCGCTCCTGTCATTTGCTCTGATGGACAGGTGTGCGTGGATCTGAGGCAAGATGGCATTCAATATGGAACATCATGTAATGCAATTAGCTGCTCCTCTGATCCAAGTATTTGTGAGTCCGGTTACGAATGTCTGAGTGCGCGAACGGCCCCAGCACTGGTTAATTTTGATAGTGTTTGCATTGAGGCTTCTATTCTGTTTCAGTTTAACACAACCTGTGCTGGTAGAGTCTGCAATGCCACGGGTACTGTGTGTCA
Organism: Phakellia ventilabrum; assembly: GCA_963921505.1. Taxonomy (NCBI): domain Eukaryota; kingdom Metazoa; phylum Porifera; class Demospongiae; order Axinellida; family Axinellidae; genus Phakellia; species Phakellia ventilabrum. The sequence continues at coordinate 530,818 of OY997381.1, forward strand.
AGAGGCCGCGTTTGAAGGGACGATTGTTGGCACTTTCTGCAGTTTTCCCACTTTTTCCACCTGTGATACTCGGGAGTGCCCTGAAGGAATGGTTTGTGTATTCACTGAGATTGAAGGCATATTCGAGCAGGCAGTTTGCGCGGTACAAGATGAGATAGTCACCACTCTTGCTTTGCTTGAATGTGCAGTACGTGGTGATGGCTGTCAAGAGCCTGAACCATGCCGAGGTTCGGTTGCTGACGGTTTTCCAGTTGCTTTCTGCTTACCAGATGTTATTGCTAGGACCTGTGATGAGCTAACTTGTGATCATTTTTGTACGTATCATAGAACTCCATCACAAAATTTTGAATTTGCCGTTTGTACTAGCCCGTTTCAGGTAGAGCGGTTTACTCCAGAAAGGTGCAGTGAAATATCTCTCTGCGCTGAAGAGGAAATATGCGTGGACAGGAAGCAGCTTGGTATTCAACTCGGAGTGTCTTGTATTATAACTGACTGCCTCAATAATCCTGGTATTTGCGAAAGTGGGTTTACATGCCAAGATGTGCAACCCAGACAGACGCAAGAACTGTTAGGGGTACAGAGCATTTGCATTGAAGACTCTGCTCAATTTCAGTTCAACACCAGCTGTGAAGACGGGGTTCGCTGTGGCAGTGGTCTTGTGTGTCAGGAAATCACATTTGATGGCACAACCATTGGGACAATCTGTGCAATCCGCGCTCCACAGGCAACTACCTGCGAACTGGTGACACCATGTCCGGAGGGCGAAATGTGCACTTTTGTTCAAGCTGGAGACGTATTCATGTCGGGAACCTGTGTCATCCCAGACAGTATAGCTCCCCAAGTTAGGTTTATCGAAAGCCGACAGAGTCCATAGCTTGGTAAAAGGTTGTTGCAGATTTATAGTGGCTAGCTATAGTCATAGGTTTACAGTATTGAGTGAATGGATTTTAGTTTTGAGCTTAGCATAAGGAATACAAAAACTGTGCAATACTAGTACTGTCAGACATTACTGTTGGTTATGAAGATTCAAAGACTGTAATCTGATGCTGAATTTTGCGTAGTAGACAATTCAATCTCCTAGCTAAATGTACCTTCATACCTGGTGTTAAAGCCTGAGCTAGCTAGCTCATACTGAGCTATACATCTAGCTAGCTAGCAGGTAACTAGATAGATATATACATATTCATGTGCTTGCTTGTAGCTACGCTAAAATGTCCATCAGTGGAGTAACATTAGCTATACTTGGCTAACTGCATGGTTGTTTTGTGTTATACTATAAACTATAAGAGAATATTCTTGAGAAACTCGCAAGAATTAAACATCTGTTGTCCCAAGACCATGCAGTCTGGGAACGGAACGAGAGCCTGATTATGACGCCATAAGAGGTGGGGCTACTTCAACATACGCCTATCTAGGCTGCATGCTGTTTGTGGACTATGAGTGACCAGATGGTGAGTACATGAAGGTCCAGAGGATGTGAGTACGTTAGTTTAGGCATAGATAGTAGAGTTTAGGGGTGGGGCTAGTCTCATCGCGAGACTAGGGTGGGTGGGGCCATGCTGCAGCCCAGCAGCTACTAATAAAGTCTATAGCTACTCCAGCAGGGTGGATACTACCACTTGACTCCTGTGGCTAGTGTTTAATTGGTGATCTTCTAGAGAAATTTGGCTGGTTCTCAAGACTAGGCCAGAGGAGTTTTACAGGCTCAGTTCCGTCTATTGAAATCACCACAACGTTCACCTTTGCTGTATCTACAGGAGCTGATTCAAGTACATGAATGTGATTCCAAGATGTCTTCGGATGAATCGGATTCTGATGGGAGTGACGTTCCCTTCCTGGAACCCCATTCCCCTTCAGAGCCTGGAAGTGACCACACAAATGCATCGGAGCTCTTACAAAACAGAAGCTACATCGTGTGGGTATTTAAGACTCCTGAAAGACTGTGGTCTACCGCTCTCTCTGTCGCAACTGTGTCCACTCTCTCACTTCTCATTGGCTTCACCCTGGGGTTTCCGTCTTCAGCTCTTCTGAACCTCGGAGATCTCCCAGAGGAGTACAGATTTGACACCGTTCTGTCTGATCTCTTTGGGGTGAGTCAGTGTGCACGTCATATTTGATGCGGTGCTCTAAAGTCGAAGAATGGGATTAAATAATATGGTGATCAAGATGGTGTAATCCGGTTGCTTTTACTGTTGACCTCTGACTGGAGGACTTACAAGCTCTGCCTACGTCTGTGGGGACGTGGCCAATGGCGTATAAGCACGATGGCAGGAACATGAGTATATTCTTTAACACCTGACACTTAACACTGTGTAGCTACTTTTTAAGGGAAGCTCTTCTCGCTCATTTTGCTATGATGTTAAGCTTAAAGGTCACAAGTACAATATCCGATTATATTCATGGTATGGGATATTGTTTATATTCATATGCCATTCCTGCAATATAGAAATAGGATACCCAGGTGTACATACAGTCATCTTCATACCAATTTAGCTGCTGTAGTGACAAGCAGAAAATTGAGTCGCAATAGTAATACTCGTAATTAGAGCTAGCCTCAGGGGGACAAGACTAATGGATATGGTCTGAGTTACCTAATGTAAATACTTGTAGACAACTGGACCATGTAAATAATACCAGGCGCATGTTAAATTTAGCTAACTGTTTTTTCCCTACAGTCTTTTTTTGCAGTGGGTGCTATAGTTGGAGGCCCACTGGCAGGCGTGGTAGCCGACCGCTGGGGTAGAAAGACTGCTCTCCTGCTATCTGGAATCCCCTATCTCATTGGCTATCTGATGATAGTCTACGCCCATTTCATAAGCGACCCGGTGGCTTTCAAGGCTGTTGTTTTAGTTGGGAGAGTTATCACAGGGATTGGACTTGGAGCAGGTGTCATCACTTCGGTGAGTTTGATACACCAGCGTCATGTCACGAGCAGCCCAGCGGCTTTCAAGGCTGTCATTTGAGTTATCACAGTTAGTTTCTTTATACTTTTTTTAAAATTATTGGGGAGTATCTTCTGTTTCCCCATTTTTAACCAATTTTGAAACTTTTTATCATTCAGTTGGGAGCCTCTATCTATTGCCTGTGAGACTGTAAGATTGTACTGGTGAATGAGAGACTCCTCCCCATTTGTTAGCCCATTTTAACCGTGAATGTCTAACTTTTAACTTGTTGACGCTGCTTGGGGCTGGATGGTCTATATGTCTAGCCTCATACCCAGGCCTTCCCTCGCAGCTTTTTTTGCAGCCGTGGCATGGCTGTAAAAAAAAGCTACAAGGGAACACCTGGGTACGAGGCTACTTTAGTTTCTGTCTTCAGGGTTCTACTAATTATTGTCGTGACTTTTACTACCTTTTAACTAATTTCTAGACAGATATTATCTTTACTTTTTAGTGGTGTAGCTATATTTGATTAGACGTGTAGAACTGGTGTTAAGATCCTAGACTGTATGCTTGTGAGTATATACACATGAAGTAGGCTGATTTCTATACATTAATCCACATGCAGGTATACACTGGAGAAATTTCCTCACCCAAACTGAGGGGAATATTTACAACATGTATGCAATTAGTACTGGCTACTGGCATTGTCGTAGCGTATGCTGTGGGCTCTATTCGAGCATTCCAATACTATGATACTGCACTGATAGCTGTTGGTCTAGTTGCTGTGTTTGAATTATCAGCAGTTTGGCTTTACGAAACTCCAAGATGGTTGCTCTCAAATGGCCGAAAATCCCAGGCTGTTGCAGCACTGAAGTGGCTCAGGGGTCCAAAGGTCAGCATCGAGCAGGAAGTCAAGGATATAGAAGCTGCACTATCAGAGAAAAAACCAACGATGACGCAGGTTCTAAAAGAGTTTTCAAAGAGAAAAGCTTTTATTCCCCTTATTCTTGTTATTCTGCTGATGTTCTTTCAGCAAATTGGCGGAGTAAATGCGATAGCTGCTTACGCTGCCACCTTGTTCCAGGATGCTGGAGTTAAGAACGCTCAAGAAACTGCTCTCTATGCCATAGGCGTGGCCAACCTTGCTGCAACACTAGTCTCGGTGTTTTGGGTTGACTATGCTGGCCGCAAAGTAATGTTACTCATGAGTGGATTAGGCATGTTAATTGGATCCATCATGTTCGGGACGCACTTCTTCATTACTAGGCCCTCCTTGTGCACTAACGATACAGTGCAAGCGCTGCAAACGTCCACCGGCGTATCAAATTGTAATACTCAATTTGCTCCACTGGCCATTGTGAGCATGTTACTATTCAGCTTTGCTTTTGGTTTGGGCTGGGGGCCAGGCCCGGGAATATTGTTACCGGAATTGCTGCCATTGAAAGTGAGAGGGATAGCCAGTGGAATTGCGACTTTCGTTCAATGGGCTACGGCTGCATTGGTGACTGGTGTTTATTTGAAGTTTGCCGACGCGGTGAGACCGTGGTTCGCTTGGTGGACGTTTGCCCTGTTGATCTTGCTGGGACTGTTCTTTGTGATTGTCTTCATCCCTGAAACTAAGGGGAGATCGCTTGAAGAAATACAGAAGAAATTTGAAGCAAAGAACAGAAAGGTAGCACAAGTTTCTAACCCATCAGGTTCTATAAATCCAACAATATGAGTATTATTTCTTTTAGTATTATACTGCTTTCTATAGATGCAATGTAATCAGTGCTATCACTATCTTTTTATACATGTATGTATTTTGAATTTTGACCTTGTACTAACTGAGTATGGAGAAAGCTAATCATTGCGGGGCAATTAAGCCTAAGTGGATAACAGCGCACACAGCACATAGCAGATAGCTATGCTGTGATAAGAGATATGCATATCAAAGTGGACATGTACAATAATATACGTTGAGCCCGAGGAAACTATATCCCTCCCCCTGATCTGGGGGGAGATGGAAATACTGCATAGTCAAAAGAATACTTGAAGGTGCCTGATATTCCATTACACACAAGAACATTCTATAAATTTAATTATCACCATCAAATTCAGCAAGCAGGTAGTCTATTATAAAGTAATTTAGCTAACTGTAAGCAGTAATGTTTAATATTATAATAGCAGACACACCTGAGACCGAGTCACAATATTAATTTATTATTCAAGTAGCTACGTCCCTAGAAATGGAAATGCAGCCACAGTACATTTATAATAGACTACCTGCTTGCTGAAATTGATGGTGATAATTAAAATTATATCTTGTGTATAATGGTGCACCTTCAAGTAGAAATCATACTCTTTTGACTATGCAGTATATTTCCATCTCCCCCAGCACTCCAAAAACTCTATGCTTTCATTGATAGTGAAATTTAGATGCTAATTTTAGCTTTTGAGTTAGAGCCCTCACCTAAATATGAAATCTGAAATTCCATCACCTGAAACCTGAAATCTGAATATAATTTCAGGTTCCAGGTGAAGGCTATAACTCGAAAGCTGAAATCAACATTTAAATTTCACCTTTCAGTTATCGATGAAACCTGGAAGCAGATTGGGCGAAAAGTACACTGACCTAAATTTCACCTTTCAGTCATCAATGAACCCTATGGATATTATAGACTATGAGTCTACAATATCCATGATGAAACCTGAAAGCAGATTGGCCAAAAAGTACTGTCACGAAAAATCCGGTCCGGGGCAAAATTTGGTCCGGGGGGACCAATTATTGCTGCAAATTTCGGTCCCGGTTGCAAAAATCGGTCCGTGTGCACGCGTACGTTTATTGGTACTATGGTACATGCATGTACGTTCTAGCACGCGTAAAACTTTGTGACAGAGTTTGCCGGTTCTCTTCGAGCTTTGAGTCTCACGATCATTCCAGGCAGCCATGCGACCTCACCTGCTGCGATGTTTTGAGGAAGGGCAGATTTACATTGTTCCGGTCACAAGAATGACACAGTTGCCGAGGGTGACTATGATTGAGTGTTCACTATGTAAAAATGCTGATTTTTGTATAAAAGTTCCAAGAGAGGCTAGATTACCACATCGGAAGTGATTTTGCAGTTCATGCAGCTAGGTATAGATGTACTATGCATACTCATTTGCTGTATCTCATGATATAGATCCAGTTCTTAAGTATTAACATCAACTGATAACCTTTTCGATATTAATTTGTGGCTAGGACTGGTTTTTGCAGCAAAAAGTGGTCCCTGGACCGTTTTTTGCAGCAAAAAATGGTCCTACTAGAGTAGGACCATATTTTGCAATGTAGGACTGTTTTTTGCAGCAAAAAGTGGTCCAGGGGGACCGTTTTTTGCTGCAAATTTCGGTCCCCCGGACCGATTTTTGCCAGGACCGATTTTTGCTTGACAGTACACTCACACTGTAGCGCATCAGCCCCGCCCTCCTCAGCCTTCAAGGTCTAAAGTGCAATAGTCGGAAAATTCTTTGAATATCCGTCTGGTAACATTAGGCATAGATTATACCTATAATATGCATTAGGTAAGCTGTTTGGGCTATGCGGACATCACTGGAATGTTATCTATAGTGTTAATTGTGCTATTGAATTGAAGCCACGTGGAGGCGAGATATGTAAACAAAGGGGCCAGGCTTAAATTTTTTTAATGTGCTTCGTTTTTAGTAGTACCACTCTGGCTGCAAGCAAAGTGCTATGGTAATTTGTGTCGTGTGCGGGTAGGGTATTCAAGGCTCTCTCCGGAGGCTGCTTCATCCACCGTCTTCTGATGGCGCTAAGGCGGTTCGAGATTTTCACGTGAATCCTTTGTTGGATCATAGACCAGCGAACAGAAGCTTGCCTGCAGACAACCATGTTTTGCTAAACGGCTATGCAGTGGTGAGCATCCCTCTCTCTAGCAGCTAGTCGCAAACTGTCGTAGATATACGGCAGAGAAGCGTACCACAAAGACTTACCACTCCCGTTTCGCACCGCAAGTGCCTAATCTTGGCTTGGACGATCATATCCAAGCTTCTGGAACGCTTCCAGGACAGCTACATTGACGACAGTCTCTTCGAAGTCACGATGGAGTCGAACAAATAAATCTTTGGGATCCTGGGAACAGCATTACTCTAATTGAGCTAGCCGTAGTGAAATTACATTTAAAGCGATTTCATTGGCTGGCGCGCGCCGCGGACAAATTCCTCCGCGCCCGCGAACGTGTGAAAATTTGACTGTACATGCTTCTTACAGAATTTTCCGACGGGGCACGAGACTAAAAGTGCAATGCTAATTACTAACGTTATTGGTTATGCACGTGGCTGAGATAACGAGATAGCTACAGCTGCGGTGACCCATCAGGTCAGTTGACGTTGGTGCATGGGTAGCTAGATATAAACTACGCACGCGTAGCCCTTAAATCTACTGTGTATTCATTTAAGTTGGCTGCTCTTGCTTTTTGTTTGATTCTTTTGCCTTGTCTTTTTTTTTCCTTTTTTCCCTCGTTTTTTTCGTGATCCCTTGACACTAGCTTTAAGCAGCAGCTGTTGGGTCACTCAGCAACATGAATTTGTTACTGCCAGGTTGGGGTTATTAGTGTGGGTTATTTTGCCTATTGCAAATGCAATTATTCCCAAATGGCACGAGAATCCATGTGATTCCATGTTAATCATATATCATTACAGTTTCTATAGTTACAGCCTTTGTTAAACTAAAAAAGTGTGCAATTACAAAAAGTGTGCGATTATGGAAACAATTGCACTCTTATCTATAGGGGTAAATGTATTGTAATATAGTATGTGATTAGTGTGGTTACAGATAGCATAACTATTCTAATGATAACTGACAAGTTGACATAGTCATTGCTACCTAATAAACTATTGAATCTTTTTTATACACTACAGAAACGTCTGAATACGTAATGGATTCGGACACTAAGTCGTCACTGAACAGCAGTGAAAGTCTTCCCTTGATCGAGAAATCTTTGCCTAAGAGTAACAATGCCTCAACTCAGTCACTAGATGTACACAACCTCCGCCGAAAGTCTTCTGCGGCCAAGCTGGCCATTGAGAGGATGTTTCGGACGAGAGAACGACTGTGGTCCACTACCATCTCCGCGTTAATTGCATCCATTCCGGCCCTTCTTGTTGGCTTTACCATTGGCTATCCATCTCCCGCACTCTTGGAGCTTCGAGCTCGAGAGGTGCCCGATGACTTCAGATTCACCACACTTCTGTCAGATCTGTTTGGAGTAAGCTGCAGCTGAAAGAATGATGTAGTCTCTTTCCAGCTAGTTTCTACTTCGAAGGATATTTGGGTGGAGGTGTGCTAACCTTGTTCCCAGTCTATCCCTTCAGCTTTTTGTTCCTTGCAAGCTGGGGGGAGAGACTGAGAACGAGGCTTGGGAGGCTTCTCTCAAGGTGCTATACCGGTATGTTGCATAATTGAATTTTGGTTACCTTATATAGACTTTAGTACGCGTATGTACTACCGCACTGAATTCTGAGATCTGTGTAGCCTCGCTACCAGTCTCCACCTCTCAGGTTTTTTTGCATGTAGTAAAAAAGTGGCTTTTTTACATGTACGTGTACTACATCCGGGGGGAAAAAATACAAGACTGGGAACAAGGATATATATAGCATCTATGACTGATGATTAGGTTATGATAACTGTTTTCACTGCCATGGATACCGTCTGATCTTGCTATGGTAACATAGTATGCCATGAAGCTAAATAATTATTATTGTTTTTTTTGCCATAATGAAGTGAACTGTTAGGTCATACGTAACTATACACACATTATGGCCATATTTTGGAGGTTATACTATTATATTAACTTATTATGCATATCATTGAACTTGCATCTCAATAGGCCTTTGCAGCTGTGGGTGCAATCTTTGGAGGTCCAATTGCAGGCTCAATAGCCGACCGCTGGGGTAGGAAGATCACCCTGCTGCTCTCCGGAGTCCCCTATCTCACTGGCTATCTGCTGTTAGTCTACGCTCACTTCATAGACAGCCCAGTGGCTTTCAAGGCTGTCGTTCTGATTGGTAGGCTCATTTCGGGAGTTGGGCTCGGCTGGAGTTGCTTGGCGGTCCCAGTGAGTGGCTTATTTCATACTATACACTGTTACACACTAGCTGTGATAGCAGTAACACACTTACCAGACTATGATGACATATGTATTCCCTAGACCCGTTCTAGACCTCCAGTTGCACGTGGGCCATTGTGTAGCAGAAAAAAGTGGGAGCCTGGAGACTAGCTAAGGGTACCTTGCAGCTAACACACACAGTACATTTAGTAGATGTTATAGTAGACAACTACTAGACACCTGGGTAGCCTCGTGCATTACTATTCCCACTATCATAGCTGACTATTGTCAACCCTTAACCAGTTCACATACATCCTTTGTTGCATTACCCTGCATGCACTTTTAGGCATAATATTATATAGAACAAAAGATCTACAAAATGATCTTGAGTATATCTTAAAATTTAATTTTTGCTTAATTGCTGCCTTGCAGGTTTACTGTGGAGAGATTTCCTCTGCCAAGCTGAGAGGTGTCTATGGCTCCTTCACACAGCTCGCCCTGGCTGCTGGCATCCTTGTTGTGTACGGCCTGGGGTCAATCGAAAGTCTACAGTACTATGACATCGCACTGGCAGCAGTCGGCATAGTGGCTCTATTCGAAGTCATGATGGTTTGGTGCTATGAGACTCCTAGGTGGCTGCTGTCGAAAGGTCAGCGGTCGGAAGCTTTTACTGTCCTGCAGTGGCTAAGGGGGCCAAAGATAGACATAGAACCGGAAATGAGCGAAATGGAAACAGCAATGTCTGAGAAAGAGTTGACTGTGGTACAGGTTTTGAGAGAGTTTTTGAAGAAAAGTGTGTTCATTCCCCTAGTTCTGATTCTGTTTGTGATGTTTTTTCAGCAAATCGGCGGTCTCAATGCAGTGTCAGCTTATGGTGCCACGCTCTTTGAATCTGCTGGGGTATCGAATCCAAGACAGTCAGCTCTCTACTCAATCGGTGTGTCCGCACTTCTTGCGACAATCGTTGCTGTGTTCATAGTTGATTTAGTTGGTCGCAAGATTCTGTTGCTTATCAGTGGAACAGGCATGCTACTTGGAACAGTCATGCTTGGAACACACTTCTATCTTACCAGGCCCTCATTGTGTACGAACCACACAACCCAAGCTCTCCAGGACTCGGGTAGCACAAGCTGCAATACGCACTTGGCTCCCTTGGCGATAGTCAGCCTTCTTCTCTTCAACATTTCCTTTTCCCTGGGCTGGGGTCCAGTACCCTGGGTCCTCATGCCCGAGCTGCTGCCTCAGAGAGTGAGGGGAGTGGCCAGTGGAGTCGCCACCTTCATTAACTGGGGCACTGCTGCCATAGTGACGGGGTTTTATCTGGAGTATGCAGAGGCTGTCCGGAACTGGTTTGCTTGGTGGAGTTTCTCCGTTATGAACCTGCTGGGAGTGCTGTTTGTGCTGTTCTTCATAACGGAGACCAAAGGAAAGACGCTTGAGGACATTCAGAGGAGATATGAAACCAGGGCCAAGCCAGACTTGCACTAGGAGACGTAACTGATGCACCTTTCCGTCACCTAGCTCTGTCGTGTGTCCTTTCACAACTATTTAATTTATTTATTACCCACTATGTGTATATATATATATGCACTAATATGGTTGACAGCTTTGTACCATAGTGCATGGTGGTGTGGACTATGTACCAGGGCCAATCCAGACTTGCACTATGAGAAGTAACTGATGCGCCTTCCCATCACCTCTGTCGTGTGTACATGTCCTCTCACAACTATTTTATTTATTTATTACCCACTATGTATATATATATATATGCACTAATATGCTTCGTACCATAGTGCATGGTGGTGTGCACTATGTACTCTGTGTGATTGCAGCAGAACATAACAATGCTTATCAACACCACATGACCAGATCTTCACCGATATATTACAAACACAGCTTTGCACACAAAATACACACAATGTTATATTGCTTTGAGCGAGGATGGAGGGGGAGGGGGAGGGGGAGGAGGAGTGGACGTGATTGGTGAGATGAAACTGCATAAGAGGAGGGGGGAGAATTGAAGGATGGTAGGAATATATAATAAAGCGTGACAATATGACTGCGATAAAAAAGCATAAAAAATGAGCCGAGATGAGGGTAAGCATAATAGGAATGAAGAGGTTGAGAGAGACACGCTATAAGAATGCAATTTACAGGAGTGACAAGTACAAAGATAAATCCACAAACATCTCAGCAGAACCTCTGAGCCAGTCGGATGGCGGGCTTCAGGCTGTAGAACATGAGTACACACCCTGCCTCCAAGAACAGGAGACTGAACAAGATGCCAGGGACGTAAAATGGCACAGAGTTTTGTAAAGAAAGACAGGTAAGAACCTCTGCCGCCAGCTTCAACGACAGTCCAACTACATAGAACGGGAGAACCTTTAGAGACACCGTCTGACCAGGAAAACAATTCCTTCTGTAGTCATCCTCGTCTGAAACTCTCTCCACAATGTATGTGATCAGATATGCTAAGCAGTACAGGAAGGCAACGCCATCAAAGATGAAAAGTGGGGTGAACACCACAAACCAGCTCCAACCGTTGTTCCTCAGAGATCTAGTCAGAAGTAGGGCCACAAATATGGTGTGGAGGCCCCACATACACATTAGTCTGAGGTACTGCAGACAAACCGCTCCGCACTTGCCCATTTCTCATCTATGCAGGCTGGCGTGACACTCCTCTAGAAAGCTAAGCGACGGAGGTTCAAAGTTCAACTATCTAGATGACGTAAAATTTCTCCGACGCAGTCTCGTTCCCAAGCCGTTGTTGGTGCCGGTACGAGACTGAAAGATTCTAGACTCGGTGTGCTGACTGTAGCAGGCGGAGCAACGAAAGGGGTTAACATAAAAATATGCTGCGGGTCATTCTCCGCAGCAAAACCGATAAAAGTTTCTTACCGATTGCGAGGAGTTCGAGCGTATTAACTGCAATGGAGAGCGCACAGCAGAAACCAAAGCTGCAGGTCAACGTGGACATCACATCAGACGTGGCATGCCCTTGGTTAGAAGGAAACATAATTATATTTTATACCGTACGGTCTGCATCAATGCAGAATTATATTACCGTCTTTCAGGTGCTGGATTGGCAAGCGTCACCTGGATGCAGCTGTGCAGAAACTGCATCAAGACTTTGAGTTCCACATCCACTGGAAGCCGTTCCTACTCAACCCCCAGGTCCCAGAGGAGGGAATTCCCCTTGTGGACCACCTCAGGTGCAGATTAACCTTTCACTGCATCAATCGTTTGGGCCACGCCAGTGCAGACTGTAGACCCCATGGTGATAGGTAGATGTAGGAGTGGTGGACACTGGCTTATGAAAATGCATCGTCTCTCTTCTCAGACAAAAATTTGGGCCGCAGGCTGCCGAGAGATTCCTTACCGGACAGTCTCCTATAGCACAGCACGGCCAGACAGTGGTGAGTGTGTACTGTTTATGGTTTCAGGGCTGGGATCCCCCCCCAGAATTTTCAAAGTTGATGCTCAATAGCTTATTAGTAGCTAATTTCCAGCATTTTGGGGGCCCAGAAGCAAAAAATTTCCTTGGAGGGTCCACATGCAATATCTCTACAGTGAAAAATTCTGTATGAAATCCTGCTGTTGTCATGGTGATATTAATAATAAATACCATAATGACCAACTCCTGAGATAAAGTCGGTGGCTTTATGGTGCATTTTAGGCACTTTTTTTGTGTGTGTGGGGGGGGGGGTTAAGGGAGAGTGTCCTGATTGGTTGTTCCTAGGAGACTATCACATGACCATATCCTGCCAGTCTCCAGTCATTATTAGTTCACTCCTTCCTCCAGGGAATCACCTTTAACCCCAGTCGACTGGTGGTGCCCACTCGGAAGTCTCATATCTTGTTGGACTATGCAGCGAAGGAGGGAAAACAACACGAGCTACAGGAGGCACGGAACGCATGACAAATGTGTCACTTGATATGGAGCATTCATAGTTTTTAATGACACGCACTCTCACCCCCCCCCTCCCCCCCACACACACACCTGCACAGGTCATCTTCAGAGCCTACTTTGCTGAAGGTCGCAACGTCAGTGACAACGATGTCTTGCGAGATCTTGTCACCGAGGTGGGGCTGGACGCAGACCAAGCGCTGGCTGCTCTAGGAGACTCCGAGGCCATCCGCCACTACGAGGAGGGAGTCAGGGAGGCACAGAGGAATGGTAGGTCGTCAGCTACACTTCAGTAATTCGTGTCTGTTCCATTGCCATGGTTACCATAGTCTCCCTTTCATGTACACACCTATGGCTGCATGAGTAAATGGAGTACAATGTAGTTAGGTATACCTTGCTCAAATTCATGCACACTCACACACACAGCCGTAACAGGGGTTCCTTATTTTGAGATCTACCTCGCGGACAACCCAAGCATTCGCCAGCAGTTCTCTGGTGCTCAACCCATAGACACATTTGTCAGCATCTTCAATAGACTGAGAATGCTGGCCAAAGTGTAGCGGACCTAGTTAGGGGAGCCGGTCTTTGTTTATGTGTGAATGTGTTGGTATACAATTTTTTTCCCTCAAGTTTGTATTAGCCTCAGCTGAACAATGATCTGACATTTTGAATGAAGGTAGCTATATGTAAACTAACGTATGCAGATATACAGTTTTTATTTTTGTACATTTCAAGTCAATTGCTGTTATGTTGCGTCCTTTGTTGTATCACCAGGTGAAGCCATGTTTCTTCACAGCATCGAAGAGTTTCTGGATGCCTTTGCTGCTTGCACGGGTTTAGGTGTGGGCCCTCATTTCCTCCGTGGCTAGCTGTGGGAGGGTTTGATTGGGGGATTCCCCTCTGCTTCTCGTTTCAAGGCCTTTTGCAGTCCTTGCAGGCGAGTCAGCTCGTTGCTACCCAATTTCTCTGTTACGTGGGTCTTCCTGAGGAACTCCTGCAGTTGCTGCTCCATTTCTGCGGCCGATACGCCTTCCTCTTGAAGCACCTGCATTGTCTCTCCTTGCATGGCCTTGCCGGAAAAACCACCGGCTGCCATGCTGTCTTCTTTCCCGTCTCGGTACCAGACTGTGCTCTTGGCTTTGGAATTGGGAACAGAGTTTGGAGAACGTGACCGAGCCAGTACGTAGGTCTCCTTCTGTGTACCTGGTCCATGGTCTGGTGGTATTAAAAGGATGTTCAGTATCGGAAGAGATTATCAAAAGAAGGTATGTGCAGTCAGGGAATATAATAGGGATAGTGAGGCAGTTCTCATAACCCTGTCATTAAATTACTATACCACTCATGATTTTACCTTTTGATCCCTTTCACACACACACACACACACATCTGTATAGAGGAAGCAGGCCCTGCGTCGTCTTTCGCAGTCGGGGAAGAAAGGGATTTCCCCCACCTCACCAGGCGTGACCGGTATGGCACTGATGCAATTACACTCACATGCGTACGGGTGGTATATCGGTACTTCTCTTTTTTTCTCTCCAGGGAAACGTTTTCCCCCGAGGGGAACCAGGGGAGGTAGGGGGAGAGGGGCCAGGGGGAGGGGGAGGGGCGGAGGAAGGATTGGTGCCGGGACGACAAACGTTCAAGACAATCCATTCTTTGCTGCAAAGCAGGACAGACCGGTCGTTGGTTCTGGTTTGACCGGAGAGGCCAATCAAGGTGGTGGAGCAACTGGTATTGGTGCCAGCCGGACAACTCAACCTCCGACTTACGCGGCAGCTGTGAGTAGAACGAGGCAGCAGCAACAACAAGGAAATGTCCCGGTACCAAGTTTCATAACCCATGGCCCCGATTCCATTCCACCTTTGACCTCCGGGGTAGCCGATGTCGAAACCATGGACAACCCCTTTCTGAAGTCCCTGCAGAGAAGCCAGCAGACCACTGGCGTGCCGAGACCCCCTCCTCCCTCCTACCAACCTCCTCATTCGGGCGGCCATTCCTCTCAGCCGGCTGGGGAGGAAGTTGGCGGCCAACCTGTACCACAAATGCCGCTAAATATCGGTGGGCTCTTTCATTCGTCAGTGTCTTTCTCTCCCACTGGTGTTCCTACAAGCCCTCCACGGCCTCTACCCTCGGGGATGCTCAACTTTCCAATTCAGCAAAGTGAATCACCTTTCATCTCCGCTGCAGATTCCCATGCTATCCCAAAGCCACACCCCCAGCTCCACCCCCAGCTCCACCCCATGTCCCAGCCCCTCCCCCACCCCGACAACACAGCCCTGCACGTGAAGGGCATCCCGGATGAGCTGAACAACCAGCCATTCTTGGGGAAGCATTTCTCGAGGTTCGGGAAAGTCACCAAGCTGAACTGCTACCCGAATAAGCGCTTTGCTACAGTAGTATATGCCCTCAAGGTGAGTATGTCCAGTGAGCACCTAGTGTTGGTTAAATACATGTCTAAGATCCAGTGTTGGATTCCAATTAATGCTTACTTAAAAAATTTATACGCATGCACTTTGGTGTGTAGTAGTCCTACACCT
This sequence comes from Phakellia ventilabrum, assembly GCA_963921505.1. Classification (NCBI taxonomy): domain Eukaryota; kingdom Metazoa; phylum Porifera; class Demospongiae; order Axinellida; family Axinellidae; genus Phakellia; species Phakellia ventilabrum. The sequence continues at coordinate 546,230 of OY997381.1, forward strand.
GCTAGTGTTGTCACGACAGCACCAACTTTTCCCCTAAAAGGCCCTTTTCCACCATGATGTAATGGGGGAAAAGTAGGCTTCCCCGATTACATCATAGCACAAAAGGGTCATAGCAGAAAAGAAAAAAGCAGTTCTCTCTTAAAGATCATGACATAGTTGTGGATACAGCTCTTATCATGTGATCAATCTCTGTCCATCCCTAACTTATCATGTGACCAATCCCTCTCCACCCCTCACTTATCATGTGACCAATCCCTGTCCACCCCTCGCTTGTCATGTGACCAATTCCTCTCCGTCCCTCGCACAGGAAGCAGCAGTCTTGGCCAAGAAGTCGGGTAAGGTGCTCCTACCTCAGTACCCTACCGTCCAAATCTTCTGGAGCGCGGCCAGGCCGTCGCAGTCAAAAAGGATGTCAAGCAGCGGCGAGCCGGAGAGTCTGTCTCCACGCAGCCAGACAGCACAGTTTACAGCTCGGCCGCAGCTACAAGGGAGTCGGACAACGAGACATCCGAAAGCAAGCTCTGCTTACTCGTGGATACCCGGAAAGCAAGCCGCTCTCACTTGGACTCCTTCAAACAGAGAAGCCGCCAGTGGCTCGGTAGAAGTCTCTACAAAAGGGGATGAATCTACCAACGTTGCCAGGGTCAGAGCTGAAACTGCTGATGGTTAGTCTGATGTGCAGGCCTAAGGTTTCATCTTGCATGCCCACGGAGAACTTTTATTCTTCTCCGCAACTGTGACACAAAGCCTAGTGCAAGAGGGCCTGGGTGCAGGGTCGTGCTTAAGTCCATGTATATATTGGTGTAAGCCTCGTCTCCACTCACAGTTTTTTTCGCGTGTTGTAAAAACCTGTTATTTTTTTTGACAACATACGAAAAAAAGCTGGGAATGGAGACTGGGAATGAGGCTATATTGGTGTAAGATTCCACAGTTAATGCTGTTATAACAGAGGTATGGTTTGTGTTTTTTTCTGTTTAGTTAATCGCCCGAAGGAGCAGCAACGGCAGCAGCAAGCACCCGTCAGGGCCGTCTCTCCAGATAAGAGAACCATCTGGGCTCGCCTCGGTCGGAGGGTGGGAGAAGTCGGCTCAGAGGAAGGCAGTGGTGGAGGGCTGAAGGTTACGCTCGGAGAGGGAGGAGGGGAGGGGGAAGGAGAGGAGAGGAGAGTCGCCAAGATTGGGGCTCCTCCAAAGAGGACAGCTGTGGTGAGAAAGGTAGGGTAAGGCTTTCTAATTTTGGTACGGTATCGGGAGACTGAAATGTTTCTCGGTGGTTACAAAATGAATACCCTCAGGCAAAACGGAAGCTAGAGGAAGAGGAGTGGCAACGCAGCGAGGGGGAGGGGGAGGAGAGTGACAGTGGGGGGGATGAGGGAGTGTATGAAGGGAGGGACTCGGTGCTAGCTGATCAAAAGACTGGAGACGATGAGATGGACACCATTGCCCGCACGGCCGAGCATACCTACTACCTTCGCTCCCTGACCAAGCCGGAGTCCTTCCCCGGTCCCAGACCAGGCCAACCTGGAACTGGGACAGCTGCAGTAGGTGTTATGGAAACTCGAGGTTAGTTTACTATAAAATCAGGAGATTTACTAGATCAGAAGTGTGAGTGAAGGCAGCTGTAAATCATTGGCTCTTTCTTTTGCACGTGTCCTCCCGTAGGGCCTCCCCCCTCGTACGAGCTCCCCACCCTCACCCTCCCCCCTCCACCCCGGCCCAAGGGCACCACGGCAGCTGACTACTACGAGGCTCTGGATGTCAGAGATCAGAGGATAAGGAAAAGTGAGCAGCTGAAATATATCCTGCGTCCTCTGCTGTTAACAAGACGATGAATCTCTCCACCCCCTCAGGCATTGTGAAGCAGACGTCCCTCACTTCGGCCCAGGCCATCACGGGTACTTGTCCTGATATGTGTCCTGAAAAGGAGCGCTACGTGCGCGAGGACAGGCGGAGACTGCGCATCTTCGAAGTCTGTGCTGACTACGATCCAGCAGTGAGTCCTATAGTACTGTAGCTATAGCGATGAGTAATAATGGACCCTTTTCCGCATGATGTAATGGGTAAGGTAGGCACTAAACGGAGAAAATACTTGAAAATGTGTTTATTTAGTGCCTGCTTTTCCCCCAAACAGAAGAGGGCCTATTAGCATTACATCATTATTGCAAGTGTTTATATCGCTTCAGCTATTGTTTACTCAAAAGATAAATGACCCAATCCACAACACACGCAGCTCCATGATGGCGGTGTGGTGTAACTAGGTATAGTCTAGGCATGCCACTATGTGCTTGGTATACACTTGCAAGTGTCTAGTATATATGGAGGCTAGGGGTGGGGTCAAGGGGTTGGGTCAGGCTGCACTACGCTTTCTTCCAGTCCTCTAACCTCAGCCTGCTAAATTTTGCCGCGGCATTTGATTAGAGTAGTGTCACCTTATTTGCCAGTTTTTTTACACTCCTGGTCGTACATACTATAGCTGTTAATTTTGTCCCATGATAATTTCCCACTAGGTATGTAGTTATTGTGTCTTCCTCAGAATCCCAGAGTGGACCACTCCAGGGCGATCAAGGAGTACAGTGGGTCGGCAGCTGACAAGGTAATTTGATTTTCGATAAACTCCCATTCACTTAGTATTTTTTTTCCAGAATTACATCACGATTATGTCACCAAAATTTAGGAAGAGCCACTCCCCCACGAGCTCCGACCTCTGGGGGTATTGTGCATGACCATGGACTACCTGGTTACCATGGTGATGGATGCAGCAGAGGAGGGGAAGTGGGCCGACTGGTACGATTTTGTCTGGAATCGAACCCGAGCGATCAGGAAGGTAAAGCTGAGAGACCTCACGGACACCGTTCAAACGTAGCAAGCCTCATCCATAGGCTATTGTGCACGTTTGACTTTGCTACTAAAGAGCCTGGTACATTTTTTCACATGATTCAGTTTACTTAATTATGTGTGGGCGGGACCACTCAAAAGACAGTTGCACTTCATCTTTTTGTCACGCTTGACTAAAGTCATGAGTTTTCCACATTTCCTCTTCTTCCATCACCCCTCCCCCGCCACCTTCTCCCCCTTCTCCTTCCCGCCTCTCCCCCTCCCCTCCCCTCCTGCCTCTCCCCCTCCCCTCATCCCCCCCCCTCCCCCTCCTCCCCCTACCTTCCTGCTCCTCTGCCCTCCATCCACTATCCAGGACATAACTCTACAGCACCTCTGTGCCCCAGGGTGTGCAGAGCTGACAGAGAAGTGTGCCAGGTCAGACAACCATCATGTGTAGGAGGCATCACAGCGATACCACTCACTACCCTCGTACCATGCTCCCCCGCACATTGGCATTGTGTAACGTGCGTGTGGGGGGAGCCTGGTACGAAACTGTTCACTCACTTGGGGCCTATAATTGTTATCTTAGCCACTTCTCCCCATGCAAAAAATGTAAGACAAAGGTCCTTTCTTCTACCATAGATAATGCTCTATTATCTATGCTTCTACTTTGATGCAGAGAGTCGGCTATTGCCAGTTTTGAGCTTCATCGCACAGTTTTAAGTCAGCTAGCCGCACAAGAAACGTTCTCTAAGCATCAAGACTGCTATCTTTAAGGCAAGGGTCGATGCATGCTTCTGGCTTGCAATCCGGGCACAACATCAAAGTTGCAACTTAGATTGTTGTGTTTGTGTCATAATGTTTTGCAATAGCTATAGATGGCAGGTGAATGTTTTGAGCAGCTCAGCAGCTATTACTTGCTGCAAACTGGATAGTTCCAGCCTAGGTTGGGAATGGGACCTTCACTAGGGTTTGTGTCTCCATCCCGTCCCCAGGTTTCACATCTTGTGTGCCCATCTGCTCTGTGAGGAGGAGATCACTGCCTTTGACCCCAAAATGAACAACGAGAACCTCATGAAGTGCCTGCTCAGTCTAAAGGAATTCTATCGTGACCTCCGCATCCAAAAGGTAATGGCTGGCTGCCAGGCTAGGCCGCGTGGGCTCAAGGGGGATTCCCGGGGTATTTCCCGTTTCTTTACGCATGCGCAATTAGTTATAGCTGCAAAAATGGCCGAGTCGCTAGATCCTAGCCCTCTCCCTCCCAGTTCTAGCGACGTTGCCCTGGAGAAGATCCGCGAAGAGATAACTTGCGCGGTCTGCCAGGATCTCTTCATCGTGCCAAAGACGCTACCATGTCTGCACACGTTCTGCGAGCAATGTCTGATCGACAGCGAGAACATGAGAAGGCGAATCCGGAAAGAAGAAATAAAGCCCAAAGAAGTGGAGTGTCCGCAGTGCAGGACAGTTTCAAAGCTGCCGAGTGGCATCGAGGCCGTAGCTACCAATTTCACGTATGCCAATATGGTGGAACACCTTCGTATCCGTGACAGGGTTCGTACAGACAGCGGTTTGAGATGCGGGAACTGCAAAGAAGACGTCGGCGAGGCCCCGGCGGTCGGCTTCTGTTACGACTGCCGGGCGGCCCTCTGTCAGTTCTGCTACGACATGCACGGGCGGGCCAAGGACCTGAGCCATCATACGTACAGGACACTCGAGGAGATCAAACAGGCCAGCAGTGTCGACGTCCCTCAGACGAAACGCAGTCACGTATGCAAGAAACATAACGAGGAGCTGAGATGGTATTGCATTACTTGCTCGGAGATGATCTGTCGCGACTGCACCGTTACCGTCAAGGACCACAGGGACCACTCCTTCGATTTCATTGGCGACGTCATCGAGAGAGAGAAAGAGGACATTGTGCACCACGTCCAGCCCCTACAAGCGATGCAAGAGGAGGTTGCAGCGGCATCGACAAAGATCGAAGGCGAGATCCGGAATCTCAAGGATATTAAGGAGAAGAGAGCGAAATCGATAGACCAGGCTGTGGACCGTTCTGTAGCAATGCTCGAAAAACGGAGAGAGATGCTGAAATCCGAAGCGGAGAAGATTTTCGAATACAAATCAAAGAATCTCATCCTTCAACTGGAAGACTTGGAGTCAGCACGAGGCTCTATAATGAGCGCGCGAGACTTTGTGACCACCACCCTGGAGAAGGGCAGTGACGTCGAGGTTCTGATGTACAAGAAGGAGATGCTTGCGCGATCGGAAAACCTCACTGCGAGACACAGTAGCCTTCCTTTCGAGATACTAGAAGAGGATACAGTTCAGTTTGTCTACGATTCTGAGCCTCTCAGACACATGGGGAAGCTCTGCGAGGCTCCCAGCGCTCGCTTCTGCGTAGCAGACCGCACTGGGTTGGATAACCTCATGCAGGGAGAAGAGGCGACGTTCACCGTGACTGCCCACGGCTCGAAGGGGCAGCCCCTGATACATGGCGGCGGTATCTGTAGCGTCGAAGTCGCCTGCACTCCTATCTTGGCCAAGCAGCCGGTAAGGATATCTGGTGAGGCCACCGATAATATGGACGGCACGTACACCATCGGTTTCATGCCCAAGCACCCCGGTACGAACTTCATCGACGTCGGCTTTGGCAGTCACAAGATCCAAGGAAGTCCATTCCAAGTGAACGTTGTTAGAAACTTCAACGAAGTGAGCCTGGAGCCATACGTCTTTACGGTTCCCAACGCCAGCCCCTGGGGTCTGACGATGATCTCCGACAAGGAAATAGCCATCTCCGCCTCGGACTGTCTTGTGCACATCTACAATATCGACGGCACCGAGACGGACATCATCAAGTCCAATTTTACGCGCCCGTACGGGATCACGATCGACTCCCACGGCTACCTGTGGATCACAGACCGAGAGGCGCACAACGTGCAGAAGTTTCAGCGAGTGGGCGGAAAGTGGGAGCGGGTGTTCCAGTTCGGACAACGGGGGGTAAACGCCCATCAGTTTTCCCACCCCCGGGGTATCGCCGTTCATCCAGAAACCGGCTACATTTACATCTCTGATATGAAAAACAACCGCATCCAAGTCTTCAAGCCCGACAGTCCAGTGCCCAAATACCACACGCAATTTGGTGCCCCAGGGAAGGGCCCCGGGTGTTTTAATCTCCCGGCCGGGCTCTGCTTTGACAGGAATAATCACGTGGTGGTCTGCGATGACCACAACTGCAGACTCCAAGTTTTCGACGCTGAGGGGAAATTCCTCCACTCCCTCGGTGTAACCTCGGCGCAGAAGGGACTCCTCTGCTCTCCAATTGGAGTGACGTCGGACCAACACGGGCGGTACTTGGTGACAGAGTTTGGCAGCCACTGCGTCTCGTTCCTGAGCCCTGAGGGCGAGATTCTCAGCTGTGTTCGCACGCTAGGGAAAGGGATCGGCCAGTTTGTCCACCCGCGAGGACTGGCCGTGGATTCCGTCGGTTATGTCTATGTTGCGGACAACGAGAATATGAGAGTTGTGAGGTTTTAGTCTGTGTAGCTTTTTTATACAGTTTCTTCCATTTTTCAAATCACTTTGTGTTCGAAAGTTACAGCATACTATACTGATTCTTTTTTATTGAGAACTGTACTATGCCATGGTGTACATGTTTCCTTACATGTACATGTACATGTACGTTGTATGCTTTGCATACTCTAAATTTATTATTCCACTTTTCTGGTGATGTTAATTATTACAAATTTCTCAGCCATTTTGTCAAATTTGCCAAAGATTAAGAGGTGACGTAGGGAAAGAGTGGTGCCCCTGTTTATTACAGCCACCACTCTGCCTTTTGCCTGGGTTTCAAAATGATATATGTAGTCATTATCTGTATCTCTGCCTAAGGGGAGGTTAACATGCAGTCAAGAGCACATAAATGAGCTTCACACCCGGCCAGGCAGAAATCTTGAGAGCTGCCACACCCGCTATGGGTAGTGGTAGGTTATCCCGCTCAGCAGTAAGTCACTTATATGGCTGTAGTTATCATAACACTTTGGTCTGAATAGCTCTCTGTGTTAATCTCAGGTTTATATATAGTACACTTCATTATTTCTGCCCAGTCTGAAGGCTTCAGTAGTTTATGTGCTCTTGCTCCCTTGGGGGAAGGGAAGGTCTATTCATGCGCTCTTGCATGCAGTGCATGTGAGCTTCCTTTGTTGTCTCCCGTGACGATGTTTAACTAACTGGCTCCAGGCTCACCTCCAACATGCTCAAGAAAAGTAAGGGATGTGCTCAAAAATTACTTTTTTTGAGCACATAGGAGGAGAGCCTAGAACCGAGGCTAGTTGGGCAACAGATTTCTGAGGCTAAGCCAGCCTCATTTTGGGCTCTCGTAGCCTCATTCCCAGACCTGGGCATGGAGCTAAGGCTCTCCTGCATTTCTATTTGGAGACCCAATTTTTTTAAAATACTTCTCGCTGGAGACGAACACCTCCCTTCCCCGCTGCAGGGAATTCTGTGTCCAAATGAGGCGGAGTTCTGTTGCTATGACATCCTGCTGCATCTCAACGACGGCAACGTCCTCAAGTGAGACATCGTAGCCATGGCTAGCCAAAATTCCTCTGCCCATGTTTTTGTCTGTGCAGTACGAAAAGCTTCTTCTAATTTTTCGGGGGGGGGGGGGGGGGGGGGAAGGGGGAACAGACTAGGTAGGAGGTACTTAGGAGTGTGTTTGCACTTGAGGGAGGGCTCCTATTAAGCTCGTTTCTGTCTCTGCAGCCTTGTCGAGCAGTACTCGGACGAGGTCAGGGCATCTCCTGAAGTCCACTTCGCTGTGGACGTAGCTCTGGCCGTCGACTCCAACAACTTTGTCAAGTTCTTCAAGTTGGTCCGGTAAGCATCTAAGGTTAAGACTACTCAACAGGCTTGAGGAAATTATGGTTTTTCCTGCCTAATGTGACAGTCCCTAATTCCCCAGCTATGGCCCTATTATGCTCTCAGCCAGTCCCTGTTATGCTCAATTCTGAGGGTCAAACTTCCACAATAGTGCAGTAATTAAAGCTTCTAGCAGTCATTGCACAGTCTCATCCTCAGATTCTGAGCCATTCTCTACTAAGACCTCAGTACTAGCCATCTTTACCACGAGGTAGGGAACTCACGATGTGGTACTCTATTGGTAGCCAATGTCAGCTAAAATTAAAGTCCACAGCTGTGCATATTATTCCCAATACTCTGCCTATTTATGCTAACATAATTCCTTGTGCCATTTTGTACCTATTACACTCAAATTGATGCTGGCATATTTTCTCAAGCCTATTGCTCAATGCACTGCCTCTGCGTACTTGAGGTAATGCCCTGGCCACATGACCATCAAGACTGTTTGTTTTTTTGTGTTTCTTCAGTTCTGCCTCCTTCCGATGTGCCTGCATCATGCATCGCTACTTCCACCAGGTCAGTACGCACATTGCACCGGTGATTATTATTACTTCAAATAATGCACACCGTTTTCGTCACCCTACCCTACTCACCCTTCAGGTTCGCTCAAGAGGACTCCGGGTGTTGAACCGCGCCCACAGCGTCCAGCAGCGCCCCCTCCCCTTCCCCCTCCGGGATGCCACGAGGATGCTTGGCTTTGAAGACGAAGAAGAAACCGCAGAGTTCTGTCGTCTTCATGGTCTGACGGTCGCTAAGGGGCGTATCCAGTTTGTCAGAGGGGGTGTGGTCCAGCCGGAACAAGCATTTCCTGTCTGTCGATGCCCAATACTCGTGGGGTCCAAGTGTCATACTAGCCTTGGGGAGGTAAGATTTTTGACTACTCTGCACACTGTTGTACATTATTGTCATACTACTGCACACTATTGTCATACTACTGCACACTATTGTCATACTACTGCACACTATTGTCATACCTCTGCACACTATTGTCATACCTCTGCACACTATTGCAATACCTCTGCACACTATTGCAGCACACTACTATCCCATAGACATACCTTCATGCCGGACACCCACACGCTAATTGTAATTTTTCCCATTCCAGATCGTGCACGGGGGACCCCTCCCCCCTCCCCCCGTCCTCCCCACCCCCTATTGTAGCTTCACGCGGGACACCCAATTTAGGGAGCCCAGCCCAATGCCTCAGGCACTAGCACCGCAACCTGAGTACCAGTACACTGGGGAGGTCAGTCCCTCACACAAGCACACACACACACACACACTATCTGACAAGTGTCTCCAATCCTTTTAGGATTTTGTAGCCATGGTGACCTCTATTGAAGCACTAGTGGTGAAGGAAGAGTTATGGATGTTGATCAGGGAGTGTGTAATGGAGGTGAGCAAGCTGATTTAGCTGTTTTGCTAGTAATTATTGTTCAGGTGTTAGGTATCTTGTTTTCTTAGAATGGTAGAAATTGTGCTCTAATCCATATTGCAAGTGCAGCTTACAGTCATGAATTCTGTGACCTGTTTTACAAAATACCGACTTCGAAACCATTACAAGACAATTGCTGAAACAACATTGTCACCTGACCTGGCCGCTCTCCACACACAGGCTAAACAGCTGGCCTCTCGAGTCATCTTCTCGCTCCTGGAGGAGCTGCTGGCGGAGATGGTTGCCGCTGGGTGCAGGGAGGCGGCTGAGGGGGCTCTCAGAGAGGCAGCCAGGGCGAGGGAGAGAGAACGGTGAGTGGTTGCTATGGTTATGTGCAGCCAGTGGGTGTGATCTCCATATATGGCAGAAGGCATCGCGTGTGCCACGCTTTCTGATGATGTAATGCAAAGTCATCTGGCGGAGAGCAATTGTAGCAGCTCCGTGAGTGATGTCGTGTAAGTCATGGCTGTCTTGCTTCGTGTGCAGAGAGAGGGCTCGACTGAGAGAAACAGCAGCTCAGAGCCTCTTGGCTGAGCTGCTGCTGACTGTTACCGGACTGGAGGCCACAGCTGTTGCCAGGGAAACCCTTAGGTGGGCTTCAGTTAGAAGAATTTATTTTGCATACATGTAGCCCCTTAGCTGTACGCATTTGATATTAAGAATGTGGTCTAGGAATGCATTTGTAATATGTCTCATGTGCAGTATCTGTAATGGAATATAGAATCACATGACTATCACGTGACTTATGACATGGCCGTTACATTCCTCCACAGGGACTGTACTCTCCAGGCACAAGTCTTTGCGGCAGCGGTGGGTCATGTGACCTCGGTGCTGGAGGAGGAGGTGGTAGAGAGTGTGGTGAGGGAGGTGTGTGGGGAGGTGGTCAAACTGGTCAAACAGGAAGAGCAGGAAAGACTGGAGGGGCTGGAGAAACAGTTCCAGAACAGACAGCTACAGAAACACTGGAGAAGGTGAGATCAAGGCAATGCTAATACAGCTGGGTGTATCACATGAGTGTCATGTGATAGTCATGCGAGTATCATATGATTATGTAATTAATGTACCTGAAAAGTGGGAGGGGCAGGCTTTATCACTCACGTCTGCTGCAGATGGCGGCATATGATGAAGGTGCGACAACACGTCCGCAAGTGTGCCTCAGACATTCCGCCCCTCCCCCCACTGCTATCATTGTCATGGCAACTGGAGATCCTGCTGCCGATGGAGAAGCGTCGTCGTGTGGAAAGTCCACTGGAGCCGAAGAGTCTGGCTGGCCAGAGTGAGCAGACGGCAAGATGGCTGAGCAAGTGCCGCAAAGAGAAGGAGGGAAGGAGGTGAGGATTGAGGGTTAGAGGGAGGAGATGTGGGGTGAGGGTTGAAGGTTGGAGGGAAGGAGGTGAGGGTTGGAGGGAGGAGGTGAGGGTTAGAGGGAGGAGGTGAGGGTTAGAGGGAGGAGATGTGGGGTGAGGGTTGAAGATTAGAAGTGAGGGTTGAAGGTTGGAGGGAAGGAGGTGAGGGTTGAGGGTTAGAGGATTAGAGGGAGGAGGTGAGGGTTAGAGGGAGGAGGTGAGGGTTGGAGGGAGGAGGTGAGGGTTAGAGGGAGGAGGTGAGGGTTAGAGGGAGGAGATGTGGGGTGAGGGTTGAAGATTAGAAGTGAGGGTTGAAGGTTGGAGGGAGGAGGGGGGTTGAGGATTGGAATGTGCGAATGGGAGCCACAGGAGGATAGATAGCGGAAGGAGATTACAGACTGGGATGAAATTACTTTGGCGCCAATAAAGTTTTGATGGTGTACAAACCCACCCCTTCGAGTGAGACATTATTTTGGGACATAAATTACAAGTATCCTACATCGTCATTGTCATGACAACTGACTTTGTTAGCCTCATTCCAAGCACCTGGGTACGGGAATGGGATCTTGCACTGCATCATGCTCGAGATTCAGAGTCTCATCTCTAACTCTTCTCTCTCAGGAAAACGTTTTTTGCTGCACTCGACCTCCCCTCCCTGCTCCGCGACACTCTCCTAGCATCACGCACTCCCCTCCTCTCACCGTCTCCCTCCCCCTCACACTCCTTCACCACTACCTCCCAACCGCCCAACATCTGCTGGCTTGCGTTACTGGTCCAACCGGAAAAACGGGATCTCAGTGAAACGGATGCTGAAATTCTCGATTGGCTGAGAGGAAAGCTGAGCTTTGGCCTGGACTCGCCAGAGGAAGAGACCCTCAGGGCGTCTAGCGGAAACATCGAGAAACTGTCTGTAACCTCATCTCTCATTCCAGACCAAGAGAGACGGCTGCAGGTTGCCGTGAAGGCTGTTTGTTCCACCGTTGGCGGGTCTTCCCTGCAGCAGGAGCTCATGGGGACATCTGCTGTCGTGATTTACGTACCAACACCCAAAGCCGGAGAGACGCCCGAGGCAAGACCACTTCTCTCTTTTTAGCAGTCTCATTCCCATATCCTCTCCTGGGAATGAGTCCATGTACATCTCATTACCAAGCGTCCATGGGCTCATTCACACACACACACACACACACACTCACAACACACACACGCACACACACACACACACACACACATTGCAGGTATTCTGTAGCTCGGTCCAGGCCCGCCTCTCCCTCCCCCTCCTCCCCTCCCCCCGTGTTCCCCTGCTCGTCCTCTGCTCCAACCGGATGGAGGAAGACCACCTCGTCCACTGGCTGAGCCTCAGAATGGGTGTGTCCCCAGATAGCCACTCCCCTTTAGCCCCACCCACCATCCTCAATTTTAGTCGTGTCAATTTTGCTTTTTAAATATTTATCGTTCTCAGTCTCTCCGCTCCAGTTTGTATGTCACTTGCAGTACGAAACTAGAGTGGAGAGACTGGGAACGAGGCTAATGTATTTATGCCCACACACGCACGTATGCACACACACACATGCACGCACACACACACATGCACGTACGCACACGCACACACACACACACACACGCACACACACGCACGCACACACACACACACACACACACACACACACACACACACACACACACACACACACCATACCACACACACACACACACACACACACACACACACATACACACACACACACACACACACACACACACACACACATGCACACACACACACACACACACACACACACACACACACACACACACACCAGCCTTCAGCTCCTTCCCTCAGGTGTCTGCCATCTCGGAGGTCCTCTGTCAGACCATCCTCCTGCCCAGCAGAGACGAAGACTACCCAGCCACTCCAGAACAACAGGTACATGTCGCCATGACTACCACCCCTTTGGAGATACCCAATCACCCACCTGGCGCTTTGTTTGTCTCTAGGCCCTTATTACCAGCTGCACCAAATTATTATCCCTCCCCTCCCTCCCCCCCTCTCTCAGCTCTGCCTAGGCCTACGGTGGCTAGCTGAGCACTCCCCTCCCCAGCCTGTCCTCACACACTTGCCCCTGAAGGAGTACATCGAGCGAGGCTTGCTGGAACACTACGTCCCTCTGGTAGCGGCGGACAGTGAGACTCGACAGAAGGCGGGACTGCCGGCACAGGTACACACAGTTATACAAACACAGAACGAGCATGTTTCCTCAGGTTGTTACGTAGACAATGTATGGCCCCTCAAGTGTTACCCGTGCCAGATTTTGGAAGATGATGCAGTATGTCGTAGAAGTCTTCAAATCAGAGACTTCTGATTGTATATGTATACAGTTCTCTGAGAAAGATCCGCCATTAGTCTGATAGCTAGGACTAGATCTCAGCTCTCTCCTTCCCTCCCTCTCTCCCACACCACTCCCCCTCCTCCCTCCAGGCACCCCTCCCACTAGTGGGACTCTATAACTCCGTCCTCGAATACCTGGCCCACTCGGCCGCTCATCCTGACCTCTGCGACCTCTCCTGGCCCGTAGCAGACTTTGCTCCGGAAGAGTTCTCACGCGCAAGTAAGCAAATGCGTCTCATAGCCTCGCGCAAAGACCTCACCATGTTACTACAGCTGTTCAGCCATCAGGTACAGGTGTGAGGCTCTAGTACATGTATGATGATACAGCTGTTATGATAGGTCATTCACTCATCCCCTGAAACCCCCCCCCCCCCCCCCCCCCGACTCCCCAATTAGATTGCCCTCCCCACTGGAACAACCCCGATTACTTTGCCCTCAGCCAGAGCCACATAACCGCCATGAAGCTACCGGAGCCTCAGACCAGCCAGGCAACTGGAGAAGAGGAGTGGAGCCGCCTTTGTACACACTGCCTGGAGTATGTGGCCAGGATCAAGCTCCCCAGCAGAGACAGACAGGCAGACAGACAGGCAGACAGACAGGCAACTGTGCCCCTTCTCTCTAGGTATGTAATTTTATCATTATTTTTAACCATACCTAAAGTAACAATTTTTTTTGCTTTCATTTTCAGGATAAAAGCACTGTTGCATCATTATTCAAAGGAGTGTACTGATCACATGACAGGTCATGTGATCAACTACGGCATTCCCTGGGACCAGGTTATTCTGGCCTGTGTGGAGCACATGCTGGGTCACATGAGCTCAGACCAATGGGTGAGCTGTCTCCATAGCAACAAGTCAAAGTTCACAGTACCTGGAGTGTGGCTGCGTGCCCAGGCCGAGACCAGCGTATCTCTGGCTACCATGGCAACGAGAACAGACAGAGGAAGAAGAAAAAGGTAATCAGCTGAAATGCTGAACTGCTAGCTTTGTGGCCAAGCCTCCCTGCAGTGATTTATTTGCAGCTGTGGCTGTGCTATTTTCCAGTTTGAAAAATTCGAAACTCATGCCGTGGGGAGCCCGGGAGGTTACCTATGTCCTAGCCTCGTTCCCAGGCCACGCAGTCGGAGTGGCCTGGAGATGAGGCTACCTGTGTCCTACCACGCCCACTGGATTGATGGCTGAATTTGTGTTGCAATAGAAGGGGCTAAGCTTTTGATGTTAGTTAGGCCCCATCACCCGCTGGCTTTTCTTTCAGTCAGAATGGTCCCTCCAATGTTAGAAGAGCTTGAATAAGACACACACATGCACACACACTCACATGCACGCACACACACACACACACATACACATGCACACCCACACACACATGTACACACACACACATGCACACACACACACACACACTACAGGAGACATTCCCGCCACCAGAGCGACCCCTCCCCCTACTACCTCCACCCCATCCCAACCCTCCCCACCAGCACCCCTCCCCCACACCGCACCCACGCGAGGGAGACAAGGGTAGGCATGTCCCCACTGGCCCGTGCAGTGGACGAGGAGAAGAGGAGACTGGAGGGGACACTGAAGAAAGAAAAAGCTCTCTCACAAAAGTAATTTTCGGTAGCTTCATTCGAAAATCTTCCCTCGTAGATGTTTTCATGTGGTACTGTTAGACACAGTCTCTTGGGTAGCCTCATTCCCAGGCTCTCCCTAGCCTCATTCCCAGGCTCTCCCTAGCCTCAGTCCCAGGCTCTCCCTAGCCTCATTCCCAGGCTCTCCCTAGCCTCAGTCCCAGGCTCTCCCTAGCCTCATTCCCAGGCTCTCCCTAGCCTCATTCCCAGGCTCTCCCTAGCCTCATTCCCGGGCTCTCCCTAGCCTCAGTCCCGGGCTCTCCCTAGCCTCATTCCCAGGCTCTCCCCTAGCCTCATTCCCGGGATCTCCCTAGCCTCATTCCCGGGCTCTCCCTAGCCTCATTCCCGGGCTCTCCCTAGCCTCAGCACCAGGCTCTCCCTAGCCTCATTCCCAGGCCAGGCTCTCCCTAGCCTCGGTCCCAGGCTCTCCCTAGCCTGGGGCACACTTTTTTTTTGTTCGGTATGGGCCAAGTTCGAGAGGCACTCTACATGAGATTCTTCTTGCTCTCAATACACTGTTTGCCCTGCTATAGCTACATCCAAAGTGTTATAGACCCTAGTAATTTTTTCATGATATCAGCCATGCCTTTGTCGCTGTACAGCGATAGCCTCTTTCCCAGTCCTTCCCATTCCAGCTTTTATCTCACACTGTGGCGACTGGGAACAAGGGCTGCCATGGGATATTCTTATATTGGAACCTGTTGCTTTATTTCTTCTCTAGCTTTGAGAGCCAGCTGCAAGAGTGGTTGCTAATGACCCCGCCAGAGCAGACCTCGGTTACCACGGCTACTAGAAGCCACGCCCATGACTACACCCCTTCCTGGGGGACCTCCCTACAGAGCAGACTGGAGCTCCTGAAGGCTAGGATCAAAGTGGCAAAGTGGGAAGGGAAGGTGGATTCAATGCGCCTTAAAACTCTCACCACAACTAATAGCTAGTTATAACTTTGTCCTTTGATTTGTATGATGTCACAATATAATGATGTCACTATCCACTAGCTCTCTCTAGCTTGTCCTGTGTCTATATTCTAATTATGGTACTTTGAAGTACCTGTGAAGTTACTAGCAGTTAATTTTCATTTAGTTTCCTGACGGAACTGGGTGACTTTCTCTTCCACCGTTTTCAGTAGTTCCTTCTTCTCGTCTGGAGGCAGGAAGGTCGCCCTGGCAGCATGGAACACCTAGGAGAGGGCGAAAGATCATGTCTGTCTGTCTGTCTGTCTGCATGTCAGTCTGCGTGAGTGCACGTACCGACTGAATGATCTGTTCTTGCGTGAGCCCCAAGTCCCTTTCAGCTACCTCATACTCGTGCGTGAGGTCGATCTGCATGATCCCTGGGTCGTCTGAGCTCAGGGAGAAGTTGGCACCATCTGCTGCAAACCTGAAGCACGATAATTATGTAGGAAATTTTAACAGGTGACAATGACTTAATGACCCTGAGCCACTACTTGCCTCCTGACCGCATGGTCGTCCGCAGAGGCAGCGTTGGTGTACAGGCTGGAGGAGGGGCACACCTGTCAGCAAAGTACAATATTCTTGTTAACGGGTAAGGGACGGATGGAGGGAGAAAAGGACAGACGGAAGAAGGGAGGGACAAATGAATATTCACCTCAAAATGGATACCTCTCTCCTTTGCCAGTTGGTAGATGGCAGGATCGTCCAGTACATGATAGCCATGGCCGATTCTCTCTGCACCTAGTACCTCTATGGCCTGGAATAGAGACAGCAAATGGAATGGAGACACGCAATGAAGAAAAATAAACACAGTGCCCAGCAAACCCTATTCTTGATATCGTGTACTACTGATGTCTTCCAATATGCTCTGGGAATTGATTTTTATGTAGTCGAGAAAACTAATGATATTTGTTATGTTGTTGCTACGGCAACTATACGAAGTTCATTGAAAGGAACCCAACCTGCTTCACGTTGGAGGCCGGCCCGGACTCAGCCGCATGCACAGTGACATGAAGTCCCAGTCTCTTTGCTTCCTTGAATGCCGCCACGTGCCGTGGGTCTAGGGGTAGAAGCTCGTCTCCGGCCATGTCCACGCCCACCACCCCTCTATGACAATATTTCTTCGCTAGCTCCAAAACCTCCATACAATTGTCTGTAAGGGAGACAAAAGGAAAGAAGCATCGAAGGGACAAGCATTGAGGGATGAAAGGAAGGAGGGAAGGTGGAAGGAGAGGATGTTCGAAGGGTACGGTCTCCAGCTTCATTCTCATCTCACAACCGTGGAATTTTCTTCACGGTTGCACGATAAAAGCTGGGGTGGGAAGGTCTGGGTTTGAGGCTACATTTCTACGTAACAAGGCTGCTAGTTTGGGCCTCTGACTAAAGATCATTTACTATATGAGTAGCGAGAGAGGTAATTCCTAACCCCTTGTTTTGCATTATTGAAGGTTATTACCGCTTATTGAAAATGTCAGTTATTACAGCAATAGGACAGTGAAGACACACACACACACAGACACACCTGGTTGTCCTCGCATAAAAGACAAAATGACTCTCGTTTTGATTCCAAAGTCTCTCTCTCCCCGTTCCAGACCTCGCAGTGCGGCGTCCACATACTCGTCACCTGGAATGGGCTGACGTCGACCGGGGAGAAATGGGCTGAACCTCAACTCTGCATAAAGAACACTTTGCCTGGCGAGGTCCTCACAGTACTCGTAAGAGACTCTCTCAATATCTTCTTGCATGCTGAGTATAAAAGAGACAAAACATCGCGAAGAGTTCATTCCGAAGTTCTTCAATCCAATTTGTCAAAATCTTCATCAAAAGCCGTCATTTTGGCTACTTAGCTGTAGGCTTCTTTAGGGCACATAATATCGGCTTTTGATGAAGATTTTGTTGAGCATTTTGGGTTGGAATTGAAGGATTTCGGAATGACGTCCATTACCCAACCGACAGAATCCTTGTAGAATTACCACAAAGCGTTTTCCCTACCGTATCAGCTTGCGAATGGCTGCAAATGGCTTGAGGAATTCGATCAGTGAAGTTTGTGGCTTGGTCAGTGAGACTACCTCTCTGAACTGCTCCAGGTTGTCATGGGGATAGGGAACAGCGTAGCGCCTGCAGAGCTCTTGCAGGGTGGACAGTCTGCAAGCCCCGATTGCATGCACATGGAGCTCAATCTACAGGAGGTATGATAACACCGCTAGTACACATACTTAATTTATCATAAAGAGGCTGTATTCTAAAAATAGTACAATCCCTGGTGTGTGAGGTCATATGGCTGGTACAGAATTGTCAGGGTTTAGAAAATTCCACAAGGGAGGAACATAGTCTTGCGTGGCCAGACTCTCGACGTCTCGAAGTCTAGCCACGCAAGACTAGGAGGAACGAGAGAAAGTTTGGTGACTGTATAGCATGACACA
Source organism: Phakellia ventilabrum (assembly GCA_963921505.1). Lineage (NCBI taxonomy): Eukaryota > Metazoa > Porifera > Demospongiae > Axinellida > Axinellidae > Phakellia > Phakellia ventilabrum. The sequence goes on from OY997381.1 coordinate 564,133, forward strand.
GTGTAGAGGAAAGTGGAGATGGGAGGGGAGGGGAGGGAGCAAGGGGGGGGGGGGGGGGGGGTAGTCTTGCAGTCACTCTGCACATGAGTCTGATCTGGCCCACAAGACTAAGGGGAGGAGAGAAAGACGTGGAGAGGGGCCGGGGAAGGGAGGGAGGGGGAGGGAGAGAAGGGAGAAAGAAAGGAGGAGGGAAGAAAAGGGGAGGAGAGAAAGAGGGGCGGGGCTAGTAGCGAGGAGTCACACCATTTTTGAGATCTAGACCACACCCCTTCAGAACACTGGGTTTAAAGAGGCAGGATAGTCTGAAGCCGAGGAATCGATCTCGCTAATGTATGAGTACCACGGTAGCAGCAGTATCGGTATACCTTGGGCAGCTTGGCGTACTTGCTGTCACGATGATTCTGCAAAGCCATATTCTTGCTTCCGGACACACGCCTACCACGCCCATTAATATTTTTAGGGGAGTTATCGACGATTACCGCGATCCTTGATCAAATTATTGCAAGCACCCAAACATTTTACAAAATTGAAACTCAATACAATGTACAGAAAAGGGAGCTAAAAATTAATGATTATAAATAAATTTTCTATTCCTGCTATAAACTGAATCCTATAGCATTGATTGATTCACGTTTCAGCTTCCCGAAGAAAAAGGTCGATTTTCTCTTCCACCGTTTTCAGTAGTTCCTTCTTCTCGTCTGGAGGCAGGAAGGTTGCCCTGGCCGCATGGAACACCTAGGAGAGGGCGAAAGATCATGTCTGTCTGTCTGTCTGCATGTCAGTCTGTATGTTTGTGTGTCTGTCTGTCTGTCTGAGTGTACCTACCGACTGAATGATCTGTTCTTGCGTGAGCCCCAAGTCCCTTTCAGCTACCTCGTACTCATTTGTGAGGTCAATCAGCATGATCCCGGGGTCGTCAGAGTTCAGGGAGAAGCTGACTCCATCTGCTGCAAACCTACAGAAAAAGGAACCACAAAGTGACCTGTTGTTGGTTTTGCAGGAAGTTAGTGTAGGAACTCCTTTCCTTCTAGCAGAAAGCCATGAAACCAACACCCTATAGACCGCTAGCCTCATTCCCAGGCCTTCCCACTCCGTCTGTTATGTAATGCGAGCTTGCTTCTCTTATGCTTGTTCAATTTGAACTAGAATTTCACCTCAAAAAGGTATCATCAAACTGTGTCGCTTCTCTTGCTCGTTACACAACTGCAAGCGACAAAAGCTGGGGCCTGGGAGATTAACTGACTGCTACACTAGTCTTGTGTGGAGTTAATTAACTGAACTGAAATGAATGCTGCATGGGTGGCTGGGTTGTGAGGGAAAAGATATAAAAGACTATGACCAAATCCTGTGGGGAGGATGGGGACAAGGAGTGAGAAAACTGGAAGAACCATGGGGCGTGGGAGATTACTGCTCCATCTATAGTACGTCACCACTACTTGCCTCCTGACCGCATGGGTGTCCGCAGCAGCTGCACTCGTGTACACACTTGAGGTGGGACACACCTACAGTAGGGGAGAAGACATCATCGGTGGGTGAGGGGTGACAGACTTAGCCTCGAACCTTGGCCTTTCTAAAACCTTTATCTTTACAGGTGGGACTGTCTGCAGCCCCCACTCCCCTCTCTATCATCAATTACATCACGTGATACCAAGGGCGTATCGAGCCCCTAAAGGGTCGATGTGGCATTGGTGATACTACAAGCAGTCTAAGCAGTGCAAGTAGCTGTGGAGAAATTTTCTCCACTACTGTCTTGCTTTACCTCAAAGTGGATGCCACTCTCCTTTGCCAGTTGGTAGATGCTGGGATCGTTCAAGACGTTATAGCCGTGACCGATTCTCTCCGCCCCGAGCTCTTGTATGGCCTGTGGAACGGCAACAAAAGTCTCACGCTCGGGAAACGGTGATGTAATCCAAACCAACCACAAACCTGCTTCACGTTGGAGGCCGGCCCGGATTCAGCCGCATGCATAGTGACGTGAAATCCCAGTCTCTTTGCTTCCTTGAATGCCTCCACGTGCCGTGGGTCGAGGGGTAGAAGCTCGTCTCCGGCCATGTCCACACCTACCACACCTCTGTGGTGAAACTGCTCAGCTAGCCTCACTATTCCCATACAGCATTCTGAAAATAGGAGGGAGGGAGGGAGGGAGGGAGGAAGGAGGACGACTCAATACAGAGAGATGTTCTGCTTAGCTTCATGCTCTAATTTCTCCACAGCTACAGAATAAAATCTGGGCAAGGAAGACGTGTGCTATTCACTGGAGTACTCTACCAGAAATCAGACTTCCAGCCACCATAACAAATGACACGGTATGAGTGCTCTAGCCATCGCATTCATCTTTTGTTTCGGTTCACATAGAATTCCTCTACACATACACACACACACACACACACACACACACAGACACACCTGGTTGCTCTCTCATAAAAGCCAAAATGACTCGCATTTTGATTCCAAAATCTTTCTGTCCCCGCTCCAATCCACTCACCACCCCGTCCACATACTGATCAGCTGGCAGATCGCCGCCGAGAAACGGACTAAACCTCAACTCTGCATAAACCACGCTTTGCCTCGCGAGGTCCTCACAAAATTCGTAAGAGACTCTCTCAATATCTTCTCTTGTGCTGCATTAAGAAAAGCATGATGGGCATGGCTTTTAATGGTACAGTACCCTACAATCCTTTCTCAGTGGCCTGATGTGCCTTTGGCCATTATACTGTCTACTTTCCATAGACCTTCATTTATTGGGGGGGGGGGGGAGTGGACACTAAATGATAAATACAAGAGAACATGTGCTTTGATGTAGTTTACTTGTAAGAACATCCTTGTTTGCTACTCATACCTAGCCTATGAGTTCCCAGGCCTTGGAATGGTACCCAGACCTTGGAATGGTACCCAGACCTCGGAATGATACCCAGACCTTGGAATGGTACCCAGACCTTGGAATGATACCCAGACCTTGGAATGGTACCCAGACTTTGGAATGGTACCCAGACCTCCACTCACTACAAGTATGCCTCACCGTAAGATTTTCCCGACTGCCAGAAAAGGCTTGAGAAAGTCACTCAGTGACGGTTGTGGTCTGGGCACACAGACGACCTCCTTGAACTCCTCCGGGCGGTCATGGGGGAAGTCTAGGTTGTATTTCTTGGAGAGCTCTTGCAGGGTAGACAGTCTACACGTTCCGTCCATGTGAACGTGCAGCTCAACCTGAAGGGAAAAGCCACACAATGATGCAACAACTGCTTGACCTTGCATCCCAGCTAAGAGGCCGTTGGAGCCACGACCCACGGCCCACGGGCAGCGTGCACAAATAAACACACACAAAAATAACAAAACCTGCAGCGAAAGTTTGCAGAGACTGCTTGAGCCGATATTGAATGTTTCTCAAATTAAAATATTTTCAATATGAACTGGATCTTCGTCAGTGTACCAAAACTTGGCTCAGTAATCTAATAGTAATTTTTCACTAAATTCTGCATTAATATCCAGAAAGTGAAATTGAAGCTGTAGTATAGCACCTCTCGGTTTTGAACTGCTCTTTTTGCAGTCGTGATGTTAAGTTTCTGAATGCTTCCTCCTGGAACAGCTCGTAATATTTGATCCACAGAATTCACGCAGCGATTGCAGGCTACCATGTTGGAGTGAGCGGTAGCAAATGTCACATAAGACAATTTACTTCTTTATTCTTTTTTTTTGGAAAATCGAAATTTTGACCCGCCGGGCTCGAGTATCAAAAGATCAACTAGGTCTAGCCTAACGATTGAGACACCTTCTAGTTGTCATGTAATGGGTCTAGTTAAATGTACGCAGTGATGCACTTGGCACTGAAGAGAATGTTATGGGACAGCCTCACCTGATCTGAAAGTATCGGACAATTCCTTGCACAGAACTTTCCACGGAAATTTTCCATGAAAACATCTGGCCTATGAAACTCTAGGGAACTTTTGACAAAATTCTTCAACAATAGAAACTCTAGTTGAATGGGGTGCAACAACCCAAGAGCAAAGTAAATTCAAATGCGACGTCTGATTGACCACAAAACCACAAGTTATTCATTATTTAATGTCTACCTTTGGGAGCTTATCGTATTTTCTGCCCTGCCGACACTGTGAAGTCATCTTTATAGTCCTTACGAACGCAAGCAACGAAACAGCTGCCCTTCTCTGAGGCGATATCTGTAATGATGCGAACAAAAGTCGCATACCCTCGGCTACGATACCGGTATTTAATATTCGGATTCGTGACCTCCGGTAATTGACTCACCCGTGCCATGCCACACCTGCTTCTTTGGGGGAATACCCTGCAGCAGGCTTTACGTCACGAAGATCGTCGTGTGCAGAAAGATGGTTTTTGCTTTCCTCTGCCACTCCGTTGCGAGCACGCCCTGCCGGATTCTCTACTCTGCAGTGTACGGAGATGACCTGCAGCTAGCAGCAGGCGAGGTGAGCTGAGGTTTTGACAACAGAACCCAATCTTGTCGAAAATCTCACTTACCAAGCATCCATATCAGGGTTCGAAGCCTATTAATTGTATTACTGTTCTCTAGCAAGGACCCACCTCATGGAAATTTCTACAGGAATTATGTAAGGGCTCATGGGCTCTTATAAGAATACATCTGAGTCAAAGATTCCTGACAGCGTAGCTTAGATTATCATATTCACACACACACACACACGCACACACTCACACACGCACACAGGGAGCAGCAGTAGATTCACTGCGAACAATACGCAAAGACCAACTACTGCAGGTAATACCGACGGCACCATTACATCATCGCTCTCATTGACCAACTAGTGTAGCAGTTCACATTACATCATACCACTGTCCATGTACGTACGTACACAGGTGGCCTGCCGTGTGCAGACAGAGTATGGCTTCAAGATGGCAGCCAAAGACAAGATTCCAAGACAGAGCTCGAGGGATGAGTTCAATCTTCCCTCCAGCAGTGACGGGTAAGGGTCACTAACACAGCAAGATGACGGAGAAATTAGGAATTTAATCTCAGCCATTCCTAAACCATTTCCCTGATCTTGGAATGAGACCAGGTATATCTTTTTTCTCTAACACAGGTCACTTTCAGAGAAGGGCTTATTTAGGTAGGTCGAATACTTACCAGTACAATCCTAATCTCCACCCCTTTATATAACCTAGCACACGTGCTTGTCTATGAGATCATGTCTATCACATGACTTGTAAGGAGTGTGCATGGCACAGCTGTTTTTCCCTCCTCGCCCAGATTATCGCCAGGTGATCCATACTCCACTGCAAAAGCTGTCATCTGGCAAGTGACTGACAAGTGAGCCAGCTACATTTAATGCCCTGTATGTTGCTGCTTACTTATCATTTCACTCCATGTAGCTGTGCTTATGTGCTGGTTTGTGAACGGGACGAGAACAGGATCCAGGCAGAATCCATTCTATTGGCCCTAGTGAAGCTCATCCAAGAGTATGTGACGTCACAGGAACAGAAAAATGCAGAGGTTAAAACACATCATGTGATGTTAATATTCACAACCCAAGCCAAAGAAATAAAACCTCAAACCCAGGCCATTCATTATGAAAGAGCTGGGCACGAGACAGTTATCTCTGACTTATCTCTTTTTCAGATCATGCTAAAGGCAGAGAAAGTGACGGCCATTTTGCATCAGTTTCTGCCCAATGGACAGCTGCTGTTCCTCAACCACAAGGTTGTTATGCAATACGAGAAACAGCTGGAGAGACTGCTTGCCGGGAAGTAGCACAGCACATCACATCAACGTCAGAATCACGGCATTATCACGTCACATCTTGTGTTGCAATTGTACAGCTATTATACCACAGGTGGAATCACCTTCTATTATTGTGAATTGACTTGACTCTGGCCAACATACTGTTTGAAATTTAATACTCCATGGCCAGGTTCTAGATTATTATAATTACGGGTTAAGCTTAGTATAAGGATATTGACAGGATACTCCATAGACCATCACATAGCCTGGATTCAAAACAATGTAGGGAGATATTCCTTGAATACAAAGGACACTGTTAGCCGCTTTCCGCTCAGGAATTAATGTTTCATTAGCAGTGCGAATGATTTTGGCGAGTCATTTTTAAAGAGACATTGTCCAGGCCTGGGAATAAGGCATTGAAACTGGTATACCGACTGCGGAGCCGTTAACTAATTACCAGCATACATATAGCAGACATAAACCAATTTCCAGCTTTAGAGCACAGATTCTAAGGTTGGAGTCCACTGTTAAAATCTTAGAGAAGTTGTGATCGAGCGGAAAAAATTTACATGGAAAAAATGGATGAAAGGAGACAGAACAGAGATGGGACAGCTTCAGTCACAGCTACAGGACAGCTTTTGAAGTTCCTTTAGCAAACAGCTGCACAGTTCTGTCAGATACTTTGAATTGGGCATGTTTGGTCGCTGTACGGGAGAGCTCCACAGAGTCCTGTTCCGGGTTTCTCCACTCAGCAGAGAGCTGTACATGGATGAGCAATAAGAAGTCACATTCCCAGACCAGTCTGCATGAGTTGACCCCATACCGAGTCTATATTAATAGAGCCCCCCCACCTATAGAGCCAGTCCCTATATAAGTGCACTGCAATGAGCCCCACCCACCTCTAGAGCCTGGTCCCAATGAGCCCCACCCACCTCTAGACCCTTAACCCCAATGAGCCCCACCCACCTCTAGACCCTTAACCCCAATGAGCCCCACCCACCTCTAGAGCCAGTCCCTATATAAGTGCACTGCAATGAGCCCCACCCACCTCTAGAGCCTGGTCCCAATGAGCCCCACCCACCTCTAGACCCTTAACCCCAATGAGCCCCACCCACCTCTCCGTGCACATCCTTGGAGTACCCAGTCCTGAGTCCCTCTACATGCAGACTGAGGTGGGCGTGGTGCAGGAGGTGTGTCCTCAGAAGCTCCTCCCCCTCACACTCATTAGTGCTGAATACTTTGGCCACGAGGTACCCCTCCCCCTAGATCACAAGAAAGCAGAACAAAACATGAGATAGATTTTAAACTTGCTATGTATACAGTCAATTGATACAGTGGTACTACTGATATTTTCACAGATCTGTTGCTCATGCATTGCATTAGCCCAGTTCCCTGGCCACCCCCACCCCCCCCTCAAGGCTAGCATGGCATGAGCTGTTCTAAGTACTAATTGACATTCTAAGGCCTTCATCCAGGTTGTATTTTTTTTCCACAGTGCAAGAAAAAGCTGCAAGTGGAGCCAGAAATGAAGCTAGCCATAGTCCATCATTATGGCTTGCTACACCTATTCCCAGGTCTCTCCCAGATTTCTTGAAAGGAACCACAGACAGACAGATAGACGGACAGACAGACAGACAATCTACCTACTAGCAAGATGCTGGTAATCATCGAGGGGCGAGCCTGATCGAGCGTGGTGCGTCCACTCAAATGAATGATACACATTCAGGACTAAAACTTTACCCACCAGTAGGTAGCTAGTGGGTCTGGGTAACCGAGACTAGGTAGCTAGGTTCATAGCGCTATCTGTAGCTACCTAACCTTTATCCCCAGTGCTTGTACTATAGCGGGAACGCTCTAGCCATCCTGATGTGCAGCTGTGCGCTCGTTCTAGGAACAATTCCATTTAACGCACATCACCGACAGGTTTAAAAGACTAAATTTTGCCAACATCTGACGGGAAGTCAAGGTGGCGCGTTCGTTTCAGACTGGGGTCGGAACGTGGCCTCCCCATTAATCGGGTCGCGGGTTCGAATGCCGCCCGCGTACATATCTGATTCTTGACTTTCTAAGCCTACAGCCAATATGCCGGTAACTTTCTTCTCCGGAAGAACTCCGAAGCTAAAAGGATGACTGGGTACGTTACAGCAGCGGCTCCTGTAATTCCCAGCCATCGCCTATCCAGCGCTCCGGGTGTCTAACACTCCAGGAGGGATGGGAGGCTCCCTAGGCTTTTGCTTCTTTTTTTTTCTTCTCAAGTTTCTTTTTTTTTTTCTCTCCAAGATTTTTTCTCTCTTTCTTTTCCTCCAAGTTAAGTTGTTCTCTTTATAGAAATACCACAAAAATAATTTGAAAAATTTAAATTTGAATTTTATAGCCAACATTTATAACTATTTTTATAGATATGCTATTGGCTGCTAGGCTTTTTTCCCTCCAACTTACATTGTAATTTGTTCCTCTTTATAGAAATACCACAAAATTTAATAGTCATCTATCTATCTATCAGTACTAAGCCTGGGAAGAACTGTTTGACTGACCAGGAGCTATAGGCTTCTTCTTTTCTTCTCTAAAGTCTGACAGGCTGATGGCTACAGAATAATTCAGTAGCTACCAACAGCCAAGCCATTAGGAAATGCACACTTGCAAAAGCCTTGTAGTGGGTTTGATGAGCTCATGATACGTTTATCCTTACATACACATGCAGTGACTGAATGGAGATGCAGTTTGTATGAATAATACAACGGGACAAGTTGTATGTCCTGTATCTTAACTTCTCAGCCAAGAAATAAAACCTCACACCCAGGCCATTTATTATGAAAGAGCTGGGCACGAGACGTCAGGAATACACACACAGGTGAATATCCCACATTCATTCCATCTGCCCTGCCGTCAGAGCCAGCCCACCACACTTTCACCTTCCCCTTGGTCTCTTGCTAATACAATTCTTTTCCTTGGGAGTTTTCAATAACTAGCTGTCACAGGAATATGACATAGATCTGGTGGAGGGATGTCCGGTCCTAGAATGTGCTTTAGAGCTGCTAAAATTCAGAAGTTTGGTCATGTGTTTTACTCCGTTTTTGTGCGACTACCATTTACATTATTTATGGTTAAAGAGTGCATGGATCCTGTGACATGTATGTTGCCAGTGATGCTCCTGATCCTGCATGCCCTGTCTTCATCTTGAGGTTTGTACTGCTCTTCTCTCTTGTTGGTGCTCTCTCTCCTCCAGGCCAGGGTACCTGCTACACTTCTCTCCCACTGGCACTCACTCTCCTGTTGGGCGTCTGGCCTTCATCTCCTCTGGTGTACCTGCAGTATTTATTTCAGGAGCTTTAGCCCCAATTTTCAAATTTCTCCTAAGCAGCCAGCTAATTTCTAAGACTGGGTACCTGCTATCCTTCACTCTCGTTGGCGCTCCTTATCCCGTTGGTGCCTGGCTTCCCTCTCCTCCAGGATGCCAGCTCCCCTTCTCTCTCACTGACGGTTCCTCTCCCGTTGAGGCCTTGCCTCTCTCTCTTTCGGGGTACCTGCTATCCTTCTCTCTTCTTGGCCCTTTCTATCCTATTAGCGCCTGACCTTTCTCTTCCACTGGGGCCTTGCATCTGGGGTCTCCGGGTACTACGTTGTCACCTAGCACGTACCCTAGCTGTGATAGTATCTTCTGCTGTCCACTCTTCTTTCTTGCTGTCAGTTAGCCATCAAGAGGGTTAGCATGATCGAAGTCAAGTGCTAGTGCAAGTAAACTTGAATACGCACGTGAGCTCAACATGCGAACTGTTGTCGGATATTTGGAGCATAAGCGCATATGCGGTATGGTGGACGTACAGACGTACGTACGTACGCACAATAAAATTGTTCCACCATACACGCTAGTGTGGGGCTCGTTCAGGCTCGCCCCAATAAGCCCAAGCAATCTACTCTTTACTACACACACGTGATAAACAACTAGAGAGCAGAGAGCCTAGTCCAAAACAGGTTCAACGTTACAACACAAACAGCTGTGAAGTACGCACCTCACACAGCCCGTCTGGACCACAGAACATCTGCCGACAGTAGTGTAGGAAGTCCCCTACATCTCGCACCCCCACACCCACACTCAGCAAGACGCTGACATCATCAATGACCAGACATACCGGTCTGTCAGGTTTGATCTCCTTTTTCTCAGCCACTGACTGGTGTAGCAACTGATAGAGTCCCCGCAGTGAGAAATCTCTAAAGAATCAGTTAATTTTTCATGGAGAATTATTTATACTCAAAGAGGTCATTCGTTTCTCTCAATTTCAAAATCCCACTTGGCTACAGTAAATTAACTTACCGATCCAAGTTATAGGTCATCGTGGACAGTTCTTTGCTAGAGGCTACTGCAGACAAGGTGTCTGCCGCGCTCTGTGACCACACCCCGTCCAGCAGTCTGGTAAGGCCATCCACGTACATCAGCTGCCTTTCCTGTCGATGTTTCACCAGATTTACACCCTAGGGAGAGAAAGGGGTTAGGGGAAGGAGGTGAGGTGATGGGAAGAGAACTAGGTCAACAAGGGTTCATTTAGGAAATCCCCAAGGGCTGTTAGGCTCATATCCCAAGGGCAGGGTATGAGGGTAGATAGCAGCCTCGTTCCCAGTCCACGGGGGGCGTGGTCTGGGAATGAGGCTAGGTAGAATGGGTCACAGGTAATTGTGAACGGCACCGACTTACCAGTTTTGTTGCTATGGAGTTGTAGTGGATGAAGGACTGTGCAAAGGACACCAAGTAGACCAGATGTCCATCTGTGGGTGTACGCACACATGAACAGATGCAGTTGCACGCAGCCTAATATATACCCTCAGCCTCCCAAGCTCGTCCCATGCAACTACAGAAGCTCCCTGTCTCATTCCCAGGCCTTGATTCCCATGTTGTTACCGGTCCTGACCCTTGTACATGCATTAGCTTGTCTTCTTGCAACGTATCATATCAAAGACTTTGAGATGAAGAACAAAACCTTTTAGAGCTTGCGACAGGAAGTGATGCACCAAAAAGTCGCCATCGGCAACGGAGTGAGATATCAAAACAAACTTCCCCTGCAAACAAAGACAAAACTCATATCATAAAGTGTTTTCAACTGCTGCCATTATTAAATCTTACAATGAAATCCCTGTCTCCTTTCCTGTTCAGAAAAGAGGCTACCTCAGTCAACATGGTGGTGCACGTGCAGGTGAGTATCCGATAGAGAATACGGAAGTATACAAGGACATCGCAGCGTGGACGAGCGTGGATATTTATTTATCCTTGCAGTCGCTAGTCTAATCGCCAACGTGCGGACTTCCGGAAATTTACTTGCAATGACGTATTGCCAAAATAGTAGCGGAAGTGCAATATGGCGAACAGTGTGCGGTTTGTTTGCATCGCTGATTTTTGCCGTCTCGTCTCTATATTTTTCAGTGCAGGTACGTTTTTATGTATAACCAATGATTATTAAAGCCATCCAGATTACTAACAACTAACTTTATACTCTCGAATACGAGTAAATCGTTTTAATGCATGGTGAGCTATTATTAGAATACGGGTAGCTACGACATATTTTAGTCTGGCTTGCTCAAAGCTGACGGTGGACACAGGGATTATGAGCGTCAGGAGGTAGCATAGGTATCACTAAAAGTCTTTGTGAAGGTTTGGAGCAATAAATTGCTGGTTACTGTAAATGGCACTCTGGAGAGTACTAAGGGGTGGGTGGGGTGGATTTAACTCAGTGCTCAGAATCTGTATCACAGTCGCTATCAAAGTCTTCACCAAACACAAAATGCATGATTTCGTCAAGTTCTTCATCTTCCTCAATCATTAGGTCATCATCACTGTCATTGATGAATTCATCTTCCAAACTCTGTGCTTCTTGGACAAGTTCCTCGAGTTCAAGTTCATGGATATCATCCACGTCTTGATCTTGATGGTGAGTTACATAAAGATTTCTACAATTGACACAGTTGCACCCTGGACCACACTTTTTGTTTTCCTTCATGCATTTGCACCTCTTGGATGTGCAGCTAGTCTTGCATTTGCAGCCATTCAGAATAAAGTCAAGCCTTTGCTGATTGCTAGCTACATTCTCAGGAGCATCCCATACGACCTGTAATCTTCCGTCACTTCGTGACCATCCATAGTTCATAAGATCTGCATAGAAATTGATCAATACAATGATACATGTATCATCAGTAATACCTTTAATTTACATGTGCTTACCTGGTAATTCAATGTCATTTTGTGTGGCACCATGCCACATTTGCAGAACCCAGATACTCCTGCGCCAGTGCAGTTCCAATGCTTTGGTTGAAGGCATATTATTTTCATTGTCTGCCCGTTGCCAGACTGTTGTCCGGATTAGCCCTAACCATTTGTCATGGTGGTCCCATACTGTAGTGGCTTGCTTTATGGAGTAAAACAAAGCTACCGGGGATTGTAGCTCAAATGCCGATGAATGCTTTCGAAAGTAGGCGCACCCAACTAAACGGAAAAAGGAGTATATAGCTGGGTGGTTATGGTCGGGCTGTATATCCCCAATACTCCCTGGAGGGTCTGATCCTCCAGCTATAAAAGAAGCATACTGGAAGAGTGTAGAAAGAAAGCTCGCTTTCCCAATGTTTGCAAAATAAGATATGTAGTCGCAGCCGGTGCATACGAACAGTGACTGCAAAACCTGTGATTTCATGTTGTGGGAAATACCAGCTAGGTCTGGATCTATTGCCAGGGCATTAACTAAGGCATTCAGGTGTAATAGTTTAATGTTGTCGTTTAGGCCATCGCGGGTGGAAATTGGGATTACTTACATTCCGTTTTACCTGTTTAGCACAAGGTAAACAGATACATGCCTGAGAAATATCCCTCTTCTGGAATTTGTTTATTAAAGCAATTTCTGCCTCTGTCATTTTCTCAGAGTGCGTGTACTTGATGGCTTTTGCACTACACAGAACACAAGGGCCACAAGGGCCACAGGGACCTTCATGATGCTTGGTGGATGATGCCATACCAGGATATCGATGCTATATCAGCATTGTACTAGAAAAGAATGTGTAAATGTTGGTAAAATCTTCACTCAGCAGCTGTAAATTGCAAGGTGTGATTTTTGGCAACATGATCATGCACTATACACTAAATTTATTATAATACTATGTGCAGCTATGTGCTCTAAATTTTATGCTGTTGGATTTTGTATTAATCTTAATCATGAAATTGTATTATTACTGCATATACGTATGACTATATTTCTCACCCCAGCATCTAGGGACACAATTTTTTTTGTACTGCATGCAATCATTGGGTCATACTCTGCTAGAAAATACCTTGACAATCCAGCTCCAAGATGGTTACAGGAAATGGCACCACTCTGGATTAAGCAGGTCTGCAAGAACCCGGATTAGATAGCAAGTCTGACAACTTTGCGCAGGAACATGCTACTGTCTTCGGATTTGCGCCGTTCGCGAGATTTAGTAATGGTTATTCTGTGTTTCAAGTGTTATGCAAATTGCTCCAACAGTTCCTGAGATATGCGGAATATAAGATCCGAGTACAAAAAATCGGTTAATACGGAAATTGAATATTTCCGTAAAACTCGCCGTTGTACGTTGCAAGTAAATGTGTAGGGGCACGTATGGACTTCCGGTACGCTGGCGATTAGACTGCAGTGTAGGACTTCATGCTCACGCCAGGTATATAATATCTCTGCAGTCACTCTCGGCGGCTTTTTCAGGTTGGTTCAGTCGATCAGTCGTTTCTAAAGCCGTCGGTTTGATATCATAGGATGAGTAACGCTTATGACCCCGAGGAGCTGGTTGCTTGCCCTTACGACCCCGTTCACATGGTGTCGAGGAAGCGCATGCAGTACCACCTGATGAAGTGCAGAAAGGTATATATTATCCATGATTTGGCTTAATTGTTTTTAATAATTGCAAATAATTTTCCCACGTTCTGTCTTCATTTCCAGAACTTCAACCACCATGACTACAAGACGTGCCCCTTCAACGCTCGCCACATCGTGCCAAGACCTGAGTTTGACTACCACATTAGGGAGTGTCCAGATAGGGTGAGTTAATTGAAACTGGGGTCACTTAGTTGATTACACTGCATTTCACTCGATATATTATATTTTTTGCTATTATAGGCAAGGGTGGACGCAGAAGTTCTGCAGCGTAAGTTAGCCAGGAACTTTCAGCATAACCAGGCTCCCGCGTCAGAGAGCCTGGGGACATGGTGGGCGTCGGAGAGCCTGGGGACGTGGTGGGTGTCAGAGAGCCTGGGGACATGGTGGGCGTCGGAGAGCCTGGGGACGTGGTGGGCGTCAGAGAGCCTGGGGACATGGTGGGCGTCGGAGAGCCTGGGGACGTGGTGGGCGTCAGAGAGCCTGGCGACATTGTGGACGTCGGAGAGCCTGGGGGCGTGGTGGGCGTCAGAGAGCCTGGGGACATGGTGCTTGTAGCTGCGGTTACATAACTGTTTGTATAGTTAAGTGGCCTCTCAAGTGTAACGTGTGTAGGATTAGGGTTCAGGTTAGGTCACTGTTCTCCAGTAGTCTCGCACACCAGACCCTCACACAGAAGGAGTTGTCATGGCTCTTTCCGTGCGAAGGTCTGGTGCACAATACTAATTCAAAGTTTTTTTTTGGTTAGGATCTGATGTACAATCAAGACTTAGTCGTCTTTTGTCTCGTTCTGAATGATAAATTATTTTGTTTTTTTTTACACAGAGAGACGCCAAAAAGACCCCTTCCAGTTGAAGGGGTGTACTGACATACCAGTGTCTGACTGGACAGCGCCGGAGGTTTCAGAAAGCTGGGATGACGATAGTGAGAGAAGCGTTCTCAGCCCTACCCTACTTTTCCATACTCACCACCATCCTTTCTCTCCCCTCCCTCCTTCTCTCCCTCCTTCCCTCCCTTCCTCCCCCCTTCCCTCTCTCCCTTCCTCCTTCCCTCCCTCCCTCCCACCCACCCAGATGTGGCATATGTTCCTCCATCGCATGATGGCCTCCTCTCCTCCAGTGAACTGGCAGAGAGAGAAGAACGGTATCTCTCATAAAATGCAATTTTTGGGCAATAAATACGACTTCTCTAGAGATGATTTATGTGCAATATCCCTGTTCACAAGCTGAATTGTAAGGGTAGGGACATTATTAGGTAGCAGTGAAAAGGTATCATAATATATGGTGAGGTATTATTCCTGTAGTAAACATGGTATTGTTTCCATGGCAGACTATCTCCGAAGAGAGAAGAGCCACCCAAAGCGGTGGTGAAGGAACCACCCCAACCTCGGATGCCCCAAATCGGTGCCCACATGGACTCACAGGTGTGTTGTGTTGTTGCTACCAGCCTAGTGCCTCTGTGAGTGTTGTTGCTACCAGCCTAGTGCCTCTGTGAGTGTTAAGTGGATGGCAAAGATATTAAATGAGTATTAATTGGGAGTTGCAGATTGTTAAGCAGGGATTCAATCTTCAAGGGGGGGCACGCGTACAGTGGGCAGTATTCAATTTTGAAGGGTTGCAATTTCCAAGGGGGGGGGCACAAAGTTTTCAAGGGGGGGCGAATGCTCGCCCCCCCCCTAAATGAAACCCTGTTAAGTATTAATTGGGAATTGAGTAGTGTTGACAGATGTGCCTAGATGACTTGTAGTTAGCAATGATAATTCTATTTTGGGAGTTCTATGAGCTAACTGGAAGCATGCTACAAATTTCTGAATGACAGTCAGCACTTCGGCTCAAAGCTGTGCAAGATGAGACAGTCGAACCAAGTTGATCTGTTCTACAGTTAAAATTACCATTCACCTTTGGTTAGATGCTGAACATGCCAACATCTAACATTTGGTTAGATGTTGAGTATTCAGTTGGAGCGATTTATCTGACTGTGATGAATCTGCCATGGTATCTACGTTTTAATCAACAGAATGTAATGCTGACTAGACTCATTCCTAAGCCTAAAGAGCCAGAACATGATATCAACCCTTTGTTATTTCCACTAGTGGTCTGCACTTGCATTCCTAGTGTGTTTATAATTTTTTGACTGTATCAGTGATGTAATGATGATGTCATGGTCTTCGATTGCAGCTGGTGTACCACTATTCTCTGGCTAGCATGAAGGACCAGCAGCCGTCATCGCAAGTAATGCGTACACATCCCATCGGACTGGGGAGGGGGCGTGGCAGTGGGCGGGGTTCTGCTCCCCCAGGGTTCCAGCAAATGCGAGAGTTTGTGCCTCAGCAGCCGGTTGGAGTGCTGGGTAGGGGTGTGACAAGAGTGCCGGTGCTGGGTGCTGGTAGGGGGGTGGTTGGAGTGCCGATGGTGGGCACCGGTGGGAGTGTGAATGGAATGCCAGTGCTGGGCGCTGGTCGAGAGGTTGCTGGAGTGACAGGCGTTGACAGGGAAGTGATGGAAAATTCCGTGCAGCCGTCCACGCTAGTCCATCCCCGTCAGCCGCCAGCACATCTACCAGGGTATGTTTGCGGACCGCACAAATGAACCTCTATCCATTGGGGAGGGTGTTAGGGTTAGGGTTAGGGGGGGGTGGGGGGAATAGGCACTAAATGGAGAAAAAACAACAACGTATTTTGTAGTTTTCTTGCTTGAAAACATGGAAACATGCTTGTTTCCTTGTAATTTTGTGTGCTTCCAGCACCATTACATCATCCGGATAGAGGTCTATTTAACCCCTCCCCCCATTACATCATAAGAGATAGGGGTCTATTGCATCAGCAGTGTAAAATTTACATTTGATGGGAGTTGTCGTCGCCAGGATCGCCAAGGAGGCAGTCTCGACTTTCCTCGTGATAAATACACATAATTATTAATACTGTACTGGATTCTTCTCCTCCAGTCCTCCTCCCGGCTTCGGTGCTCAGGTCATGCCCTCAGGGGCTGTTGCACAGCCTGCAGTTCAGGTAGGTTGGCATGACGAAAATTATGACAAGAATCATGATATTGAAATTGTTTGTCATTGATCACATACAGCTATTCTATTAATGTTATTCCTCCATCCTACCTAAATTGTGCAATCTATGGTTTGCATCTGGTAGCCCCATCACACTGGGTGCTCAAGACAATGTCCGACCTAGTCTCATGCCCAGACTGGGTGCTCAAGACAATGTCCGACCTAGTCTCATGCCCAGACTATGTCCGACCTAGTCTCATGCCCAGACTCTCCGCTGACGGGTGGAGGGTCTATGTCCAACCTTTCTTTATTTCAAGCACTTAATATTCATGTATAGGAGAGGCAGGGACATTGCAATTTGCAAAAAAGTGTACAATGTATTTTAAGGTAGCCTGGCCCACGGGTCCATTTCACTCTAGCTATCTGTGAGGCTGGTACATTTTCTGACGTGAGTGACATGTAGGGTAGAGGGGTCAATTTCCGGGTGTGTGAGGACAGCTACAGTTTGTAGTCTTATTGTAGCTGCAGGTGGTGGTCCACAGAAAAATGGACAATGGCTCTCAAGTGCTTAATTATGTTAGGCTAGGCTGTCTGAGTGTCTGAAACAAAAGCCAACAGTTTACACAATCACAACTGTCCATTTGCTGGAAAACCTCTCCAGGAAAGAGAGAAGTGCAACTGTGTTTTGATTGGTTCCTGCCCACACATTTAATCGCGTGAAAAAATGTACTAGGCTTCCCAGTAACCAAGAACGAGAGCCTGAGAACAAGGCTACTTGTAAGCCATTGTAAACGAAGGGAGAACTACTTAATGCATTCCAATGACAGGTATTGTCATTTTGCTTCAGGGCATGAGTGAGGAGGAGCTACAGAAGAGAGAGAGGAAACTGAGAAAGATGCTGAGACAGGTGTGGCTTCTTGTGTTGCCAGTAATGTTATGTAGCAGTCACATTCCCAATCTGTGTCTGGCTCACCACACAATGTCCTACATTAAACTAGTAATTATTTTGTTATGGTACAGTCGCATGAAATACTGTCTCATTCCCAATCTGATTTTTTTTCATTGTAGATAGAGAATTTGGAGCTCAAACTCGCACAAGGAGAACAGCTTGACCCGGAGGCCGTGAGTGCATAATGACCCGTTCATAATGTTAACCTAATTGTTTGCTTTGTGTGTGAATTTCCTTTCCTCCCTCCCTCCCCCTCTTTAAAGCTTGCAAAGATCAGCAGGAAAGGTGATGTCTTGGACAAAATTGAAGAGATTGAGAAGCTTAAGTGAGTGTAGTAATACATCATGTGGAACATGTAGGATTACATCATAGGATTGCATCATGTGAACGTGGGATTACTTCACAGGAAATAGGGTTATATCATGTGGAACTAAGATCACCCTAAACATCTGTAAGGAGTAATAGTAGAGTTGTGTGTAGAGCCATCGATACAATAACGACAACGGGATTGGAATGATCCGTGTTGCAGTTTGTATGTGTGACTACTTGTACTGGATCTGGAAAGTGCATTATTGGCGTACGGACCTAAATTCGATCGTAAAGAGCACTAGAAATGGAGTGTTTTGCGTAGAGTCGGCTAAGGTAAATTTGTGTAGTGAATGGTGGCCAAGTTACCCTTTGCAATGTAGGTAAATAGTGACATCACTAAAGCTAGAACTGAAACGCAGATCAATCGTGATGCTTTTTCAATCCTGTTCTCATTATTGTATCTGTGGTAGAACATGGAAGGCAGCTAAGAAGTAGTATTGCTATTGCAGATTTTTGGGGTTGTAGTATCAGTCCTGCTGTGCCCAAGGATACTTAATTTAGTTTGGGCCATAAAACTGAAATGTCTGTTCTGTTCCTATGGAAATGCCCACTAGTTCCAATATGTACATAAGTGTGGTTGATGTTTTTGATTGCTCCGTCTTCTGCATGCCCTTAGGTAATACGCTAGTGAGGGGAGGCTTTGGTCCTATTCAGCAAGGAGAGCTCACAGCTGTGGTATTGTATACTCCGAATTGTGACATGTAACTATTTCTACTTCTTTTTTCCCATTACATGCCACTGTACTACTTTCTTTTTGCTTTTGTTTTTTGTATACTCACTGAGGTCATAACAAGTCATGTGCTCTCTAATCAGAAGATTATCAAGTTTCCAGCATACCGCGCACGCGCATACATCACATGAGCGTGAGATCATAATTGCGTCATGCCATCGCGGCGCGCGCGGAGAGTAACGTATATATAAAGCGCACACGCGTTTCAGGTTTTTATTCTCGTTCCGCCTACGTTGTACGATGGGCTACATGTATACCGTACGTACTCGTGAGCTACTACTACTAGCAGTACTATGTTTGTGGAGTAGTAGCACTTGTATTAATGGCCAGGATTTGCAGAAGCTGATGACCGCACGACGCTACGATGCAGTCGCTTCAAAAGTGGAGACCGAGAGAGTGCGTCAACAAACAGACCTGACTAATGTAAGTAGGGCCTTTGATGCCCTAAGCCAGTACTGGCGCGAGAAGCTCCCAGCAAGATTAGAAGCAGATGTCCCCTTCGAACGACTATCGAACAGCTGTGTTGCAGGATGGCAGCTCCTCTTCAACCACACAGTACCGGGGCCTAAAAACTCCTTCATCAATATCCCCCCACTTCCCCTAGGGGTGTATGCATTGGATGCTTTTGGAAAGCCACCCGGGGCTGGGTATCTCCAGGGAAACACGTACGCCTATGGAAGCTATGATGAGTGTCTTGATATCGACTACACTCAGTATTGCATTGGACCTCTCGCTGCAGTTAATATTTCTCAGTCACCTCCGCCTGTTCTGGTCCAGCTCCAAATGGGCATGTGTTTACCTCAGAACTGTAGCAAGAACGATATCCAGATTTTGATCAACGATACCAACATAGCTCTTTATAATTACCCATTTTATGACAGGACAGTCTTCCTTTACATGGACTTGGCAACCACAGACTGCCAAGCTGAAAAGAAACCGCCTTTGAATGCCGGAGCTCGTGTCATGATTGCTGTCAGTATTTTGTTTGTGGCTATGGTTGGTTTGGGAACACTCGCGGATTTGTTGATGTGGCTAATAGGGGAGTTTCGAAAGGAACGGGAGCTTGCTCTAAACCTTGATGTTGAAAAGACCGTTGTGTCGGAAAGGACACACCTTCTTGGTGAAACTGTTGCAAGAGCGGAGAAAAAGAGACTAAATTTCAAGCTTTATGACTTTATAACTGCGTTCTCGCTCTTTAAAACTGTCCCCACGATTCTCGCCACCAAACAGCCACCTTCGGCCATCACGAGCATCAATGGGATTCGTGTCATCAGCATGTTCTGGATCATCCTCTGCCACACCCACCTCTGGGTGTTCATTGATGACGGAGTTAAGAATTCTACAACAATTTTTGGTGTCGTTAGGAGATTCACCTTCCAGGCTATCATTAATGGATTTTTTTCGGTTGATAGTTTCTTCTTTCTCAGTGGCCTTCTAGTAGCTTACCTGACCCTCCGTGACTTGAACAGAAGGGAAGGTCGGTTCCGAGCTCTAATGTACTACATCCACAGGTACCTCCGACTCACTCCCACCTATGCCTTTGTGCTGTTCTTCCAGTGGTTCCTAACGGTGCATTTGACTGATGGCCCCTTGTTCATAAGTCGAAATGGCCCCGGTTCTCCACCATATGAAGCCTGCAACCAATACTGGTGGACAAACCTCCTCTATATCAATAACTTCCACCCATGGAAAGAAACTGAGGAGTGTATGGCTTGGACATGGTATCTCGCAAATGATATGCAGTTCTACATTGTGGCCCCACTGATGGTGGTGATGCTTTACTATAGCTTGCCACTCGGACTAACGAGTGTAGGTATTTTTCTTTTTGGAAGCTTTATTGCCACTGGCAGCATTGCTGGCTATTACAAGTTTGACGCAAACACGTTCTACCCCCTTTTTGCATCATCTGATGCTTCAACTGTGACTACGTCAGCTGATGAGCTCTACATCAAGCCGTATGCAAGAATTTCACCCTACCTAGTGGGTATCGTTCTTGGTTACCTTCTCTACCAGAAAGTTCGATTTCCCTTCAAGAGATGGATCAATTGGATCTTCTACCTCGGACTATGGATCTTAGCTGTCTTCTTCTGCACCTCAACCCTCTATGGCTTCTATGGCACCTTTCATGGCCATCCATTCAACCTTGCCGAGAATGTGGTCTACTTCATGTTCAGCCGGTTCACGTGGGCCCTCGGACTGGCTCTACTCGTATTCATCTGCCACAACGGCTATGGATGGGTCGTGAACTCCTTCCTCTCCATGAGTTTCTGGGTCCCTCTCAGCCGACTGACCTTCACTGCTTATCTCGTCCACCCGATTGTCCTCACAGTCATATTCAGCTCAGCTCGGGAACCCCTCCATTATTCTGATGTCGTAATGGCCGTGTACGCAGTCTCAGCAGTCGTACTGTCGTATGGTGCTGCAATGGTAGTGGCTGCTTTTGTTGAATTTCCATTATCGAATGTGGAGGCAACGATCTTCAAGATACTGGGTTTTGGTTCTCGTGAGAGCACTAGGCAGGCCACAGAGGCTAGTAGTAGGCCGAGAAATCAAGAGATTCCAGACAGCCCCCCACCACCCAAAGTCTAGTGGACTCTCTTTGGCTGCTGGATGTTTTTCTAATAGGTACGGATTCTGATTGATTTAGGTATAATTTTTTCCATTCGATGATTATGCTGAAATGTACTGTACATGGCTGACAAACTAAGTCTTGTTTGCATCAAACTTATAATAGCTGGCAAGGCCAGTTCAAGCGACATACTTATGGTGCTACAATAATATGCGATACTACATCCAGCCGTGTGTATATTAAATTTGCAAGATCAGTCAATGCATGTGTAAAATGTAGTCATGATCAGTAGACATACAGAATATAGCTATGGATCTGGAGGGATAGCTGCTAGGGATCATGCCCGGGCCGTATCGATATATCATGTAGTCTCAGCCATGCAGTGTGACATCACTGAGCAGCCATGGCGACAATTAAATAATTGACTTAATTATTGTTGATGGAGCACAAGACAGATTAGCTACAGAGGCCCAACTTGTACCTATAGGATGCAGATAGCTCCCACGCCCACACACACACACACACAGGCCACCTGAAGTCTGCATGTAGATATAGTGGGTATATATATTTACCTAGGTTCCACTTCTGTTTAGATAGTATTGTTATCGTTGTGAATTGTTTATCAGGCTTTGTGTCATATTAAATTTGCAGGTGAGCATAGCTAATCACTCAATATGTACACACACATGTAGTGACCTGACTGAGGAGGATATACCTGTATGTTGGAGGTGAGGAGCCCGCGCTAGGTAGGCAGATACTAAAACAAGTCACATGCATATATATGTATCCTGGCAACGGTGGACTCAGTGAATGCTGATCATGGGTAGGATGGGATAGTGGTTGCAATGCATGAATATTAACATAGCCCGGCATTGGAGCGAGGGGGAGGAGCTAGCTATGAATTTGCGGATTGCAGATCGTTAGCTAGCTATCATTGCAGGGCGTCAAAAACCGAGTTTGTTGGCTCCAATATTCCGTGCGTACTGACTGAGTCGGCATTTCACCTGCACTGAAACTCGAGTGAGTTGGCTTTCAACTTTTATTTTCACCGTGCGCACTAGCCGGGACACTTTTGCTAGTAAACATTTATGGGATACACGTCCAGTACGTGCTGTCTCGTACTGCTAGTATGTATGTGGAGTACTACTACTGGCAATGGGCAGGACCTGCAGAGACTGCGGGCCGCCATACGCGAGAAGCTGCCATACGAAGCCGTCGGGATCGAGGAAACGGAACGAAAAAGAGCCCTGACCGTTGTAACCAGAGCTCTAAGCCAGTACTGGCAGGAGCAGTTCCCGGCAAGATTGAACGTGAGCCTCTTCAAACAGCTTTCTGATAGTTGTTTTGCAGGGTGGGTCTACTTCTTCAACCGTACCTGGACCTAACATTCCCAGTCTCAAGATCCCCCCCCCTCCCCCTTGGAGTATATGCATTGGATGCTTTTGGAAAGCCACCTGGAGCCGGGTATCTCCAAGGAGATATTTATTCATATGGAAGCTACGACGAGTGTCTTGATGTCGACCACACTCAATACTGCAATGCACCTCTCAATTTAGTTAGTAATGCTCAAACACCCCCAGCTGTTTTGGCCCAAATCAAACTCGGCATGTGTTTACCTCAGGAGTGTAGCAAGAGGGATATCGAGATCGTGATCAATGATACCAATTTTGTTCTTTCAGTCCTTAGTGGTGGACAAATCGGCCTTTCTATGAACACGTTGCTAACAGACTGTCAAGCCGAAAAGTCCCCACCTTTCAATGCCGGAGCAATCATCATGATTGTCATTAGCTGTCTTTTTGCACTCATGGCCGTTTTGGGCACAGCTGCAGATTGGCTATTGAGTAAGATGAAGGAAGTTCAAACAGAGCAAGAGATTGGCGTGAACTCGGATGTTGAAAAGACCGCTGTATCAGAACGAACCCACTTGCTGGGTGAAAGTGATGTAATAAAGAAGAAGAAAAAAAGTCAAAGGTCAAGTTTCATGACTTTATCACTGCGTTCTCGCTTTACAAAACGGTTCCCACAATTCTCGCCACAAAACAGCCACCTTCAGCCATCACGAGCATCAACGGAATTCGTGTCCTCAGCATGTTCTGGGTCATACTCGGCCACACCCACCTCTGGGCTTTTCTCTACGTAGGAGTCAAGAATACGACAACGGTTATAGCTGATGTCGCTACATCACTCCCCTTCCAGGCCATCATTAACGGTTTTTTTTCAGTAGATAGTTTCTTCTTTCTCAGTGGTCTTCTAGTTGCATACCTGACCCTCCGTGACATGAACAAAAGGAAAGGTCGATTCAAGGCTCTAATGTACTACATCCATAGGTATCTGCGAATCACTCCCACCTATGCCTTTCTTCTGTTCTTCCAATGGTTTCTGACGGTGCATTTAACTGATGGCCCCTTGAACAGTAGTGAAACTGGTACTGGATCTCCACTGTATCAATACTGCAACAACTACTGGTGGACAAACCTCCTCTATATCAATAATCTCCACCCGTGGAAACTGGCCGAAGAGTGTATGGGCTGGACGTGGTATCTCGCAAACGACATGCAGTTCTACATCGTGGCCCCACTGATGGTGGTGATGCTGTACTACAGTCTGCCACTCGGACTAGTAAATGTGGGTCTTTTTCTTTTTGGAAGTTTTATTGCTACAGGAAGTATTGCTGGCTACTATGAATTTGACGCAAACAAGTTCTATCCACTTTTTTCAGGAAGAAACGGTACTACACCTGTGACCATACCAGACGATGAGATCTATACCAAACCATATGCGAGAATTTCCCCCTACATTGTGGGCATTGTTCTTGGTTATCTCTTGTATCGGAAAGTCCGAATCCCCTTCACGAAATCAATCAACCGGGTCTTCTACCTCTGCTTGTGGATCTTAGCTGCCTTCTTCTGCACCTCAACCCTCTATGGCTTGTATGGCAGCTGGCACGGCCATCCGTTCAGCCTTGGTGAAAGTGTGATGTACTTTACGTTCAGCCGGTTCACATGGGCCCTCGGACTAGCTCTACTCGTATTCATCTGCCACAACGGCTACGGAGGGTTCGTGAACTCCTTCCTCTCCATGAGTTTCTGGGTCCCTCTCAGCCGTCTCACCTTCAACGCCTATCTTATCCATCCGATCATTCTCATAGTGATCTTTGGCTCAATTCGGGAGCCCTTCTATTATACTGATGTCGTAATGGCCGTGTACGCAGTCTCAGCAGTTGTACTGTCGTATGGTGCTGCAATGGTAGTGGCGACCTTTGTTGAATTTCCACTATCGAATGTGGAGATGACGGTCTTTAAGATGCTAGGTTTGGGCTCCCGTGAGAGTGCCAGACAGGCCACACAAGCTCAAGAACCTCGTAGGAAGAGCCAGTAGACCTTATAAACAGCCACGTGTTTCCAAACCAGCCCCCACCGCCAAAGGTGTAGCCACTTCTCGCTGACTGTTAATAATAGCAAAACTGTAGTTATAATAATATTATGTAGTATAATATATATACCCTTGTGGGTTAAGACACTGGTTAGCTACCACTGTTGTATGGTTCATTTTTTTATAAATGTTAAAAGTACAGTGTAAATTTTTTATGTATATGATGTAACCTGTAAAGCATGGACGAATTATATCTCTCTTGTGATATTGGTATGCGCTTATTAGCTAAATACACTGCCGGTATTAGGGCTAGCTACATGCAGCAGAAATCCAAAAAGCTCCTATAATAGTTTTGCCATTTTGGTTGTACTAGTATGATTTATTTTGGCTATATAGTACGTAATTTACTGACCTCACAGCAGACAGTTGACAGAGCAACATTTAGATGTTCATGGGCATTCCTTGGCTCATGCAGTCAATGACCCCAAAAGGTCATGTGAAGTCAGTATTGAATATAATTATCTAGCATAATCTAGCATATTCACAGACATTCAGGAAACGGTTATGCAACTCAGGCAACTGACCTCAACTCCCCTCAGTTATAGCTTACAGGTGCACTTCACTTTATCTGCTATAGCAGATTTGTTTCTAGTTCACTGGTGTCATAGGTTATTTGGCTTCCCCGTGTTTTTATACCTCCCGTGCGTAATACCCTAGAATATTACGCACCCCCATACAAAATATTCCGAGGATATTCAGTATCCCCAAATGTACCCCCTTAGGAAGTTTTGTATCCCTTTGTGGTACAAACTAAATTGAGCGAACGAAGAAGCTAACCAAGAGAAGTGAGTTTTCTGTTCCGTTTGTAGTCTCTTAACACTTTGGAAATGAAGCTATCTGTATATATCGAGCTGTGTTGGCTCATAAAGAGTGAAACACCATGAACCAACAACTTTAATAATAAAATAATAACATGAAACAATAACTTTAACATTATAATCTTTACAACTTTTTAAAATACTAAAGTACGTGTGTTGGGGGTACATAGAAGATTAGGTATTGGGGGTACAATAAATACTAAGAGATTATATAGCTATTAGGGGTACGGTAAATACTAGTGTATTGATTCCACATAGCTACATGTAAAAAACTAAGAGAATAATAAAAATAAGTAAATACTAGGAGATTTTGTATGGGGGTGCACTGGATACCAAAGGGGGTATATCAAATACCGGTCTGCTTTTACATTTTAGCTACATCTGTAGAGTGATATCCTGACTACGTACAGACACAGTTTCTATTTTTTTTTTAAAACAACATGGGATCCAAGAGCTGAGCCTCAGTACGCTACCTACCTGCTAACGATGCTGGTGACAATCACGGGATAGCTAAATCATCGAGGGGAATTGGACCTTCACGTTACGTCATTTAAGTTAACACTGCACTGCATGCATGCGCATGTAGGTTAATGTACAGTATATGGTATAGTACATTCCATATAAGGTTCGCGAATGCAGCTGATCACGAGACCATTAAGCCCATACAGGAAGTCCAGACATGCCTATGTAAGCTACTCGAGGACATAGTATTCATGCACTAGATCAACTATGGGTGAATCTCGTATGTACAGTACACGTGGCTTCCTACTCTTGGCAGCAGTATTATGCATACGGAGTAGCGGATGCAATGGACAGGACTTGCAGAGACTAGCGGCCATACGCCAACAGCTTCCAAGCTACAAGGACAGTTCACAAGTTGGGATCAAGGGACCAGAATGGGAGAGAGACAGGACCAGAGCCTTTGATGCTCTAAGCCAGTATTGGAGGGAGGAGCTCCCGGCAAGATTGGAAGAAAGCCTCTTTGAGCGACTGTCGAACAGCTGTGTTGCAGGATGGCAGTACCTCTTCAACCCTAACAACACAGTACCTGGATCAAAAAACCCCGTTGTTCCGATTCCCCCACTTCCCCTTTGGGTGTATGCGTTGGACGCTTTTGGAAAGCCGCCCGGAGCCGGGCTTCTCCAGGGAAACAATTACGCCTATGGAAGTTACGATGAGTGTCTTGATATCAACTACACTCAGTATTGCAATGGACCTTTTAATATCAATACTAATGCTCAGACTGTTCTTGCCCAATTCAAGTTGGGCATGTGTTTACCTCAGGGGTGTAGCAAGAACGACATCCAGATTGTGCTTAATGATACCAATGCTGTTCTTAATATCTCGGTTCACGTGTCTGTAAACGTAGACATGTCACTAATGGACTGCCAAGCCGAAAAGAATCCCACTTTCAATGCCGGAGCAATTGGCATGATTGTCGTGAGCTCTTTGTTTGCACTCATGGCCATTTTGGGAACAGCCATGGATTGGTTGCTGAAGACAGTGGAGGGGATTACTAAAGAACAGTATGCTGTGAATGGAGATTTTGAAAAGACCATTGTGTCGGAAAAGACACACCTTCTGAGTGGTGGAGCTGTTGCAAGAACAGAGAAAAAGCATCCTAAGTTTAAGTTTTACGACTTCATCACTGCTTTCTCACTCTACAAAACTGTCCCCACAATTCTCGCCACCAAACAGCCACCTTCGGCCATCACGAGCATCAATGGGATTCGTGTCATCAGCATGTTCTGGGTCATCCTCTGCCACACCCACCTCTGGGTGTTTGGTGATCAAGGAGTTAAGAATACTGCGATTATGGAAGATGTTATTACAAGATTCACCTACCAGGCTATCATTAATGGTTTTTTCTCAGTGGATAGTTTCTTCTTTCTCAGTGGCCTTCTAGTAGCTTACCTGACCCTCCGTGACATGAATCGAAGAGAAGGTCGGTTCCGAGCTCTAATGTACTACATCCACAGGTACCTCCGACTCACTCCCACCTATGCCTTTGTGCTGTTCTTCCAGTGGTTCCTAACAGTACATTTGACTAATGGCCCCTTGTTCATAAGTCGATATGGTCCTGATTCTCCATTATATGAAACCTGCAACCAATACTGGTGGACAAACCTCCTCTACATCAACAACTTTCACCCGTGGAAACTGACCGAAGAGTGTATGGGTTGGGGGTGGTATCTCGCAAACGACATGCAGTTCTACATCGTGGCCCCACTGATGGTGGTGATGCTGTACTATAGCCTGACACTTGGACTGGTGAATGTAGGCCTGTTTCTTTTTGGAAGCTTTATTGCCACTGGCAGCATTGCTGGCTATTACAAATTTGATGCAAATGCATTTTACCCCCTTTTTGCGCCGACAAATGGTACCACTACGCCCTCACATACATCTAGTGATGAAATCTACGTCAAGCCGTATGCAAGAATCTCACCCTACCTAGTGGGCATCGTTCTTGGCTACCTTCTCTACCGGAAAGTCCAAATTCCCTTCAAGAAATCCATCAACTGGATCTTCTACCTCGGACTATGGATCTTAGCTGCCTTCTTCTGCACCTCAACCCTCTATGGCTTCTATGGCACCTTTCATGGCCATCCGTTCAACCTTGCCGAGAATGTGGTCTACTTCATGTTCAGCCGGTTCACGTGGGCCCTCGGACTGGCTCTACTCGTATTCATCTGCCACAACGGCTACGGAGGGGTTGTGAACTCCTTCCTCTCCATGAGTTTCTGGGTCCCTCTCAGCCGACTCACCTTCACTGCTTATCTCGTCCACCCGATCATCCTCACAGTCATATTCAGCTCAGCTCGGGAACCCCTCCATTATACTGATGTCGTAATGGCTGTGTACGCAGTCTCGGTAGTTGTACTGTCGTATGGTGCTGCAATGGTAGTGGCTGCTTTTGTAGAGTTTCCAATATCAAATGTGGAGGCTACAGTCTTCAAGATTCTAGGTTTTGGATCCCGGGAGAGCACTAGGCAGGCCACAGAGGCCCACGTGTTTCCTAGAGGGAGCAATCAGGAGATTCCATCAGACAGTCTCCCGCCACTCAAAGTCTAGTGGAACATTTCTTGGCTGCAACCAAACTTAAGTAGTTATTGTAACATTTACAACTTCGTGAAAGACTATCTTCACAACTAGCTACCTTTGTTATACTGTTTCATTATGTGACTACAATAATTATCTGACATCATAAAAAATTGTCATGCAGTCAGAATAGGTATTTTGAAACACATACCTGCATGCAATGATCCCACAACTGGAAGTCCAGGCAATGACAGAGGCATGCGTCCCTGGAAATACCAGGTATTTCCAGGGAATCTCAGAACATTGATATCGACAACATTTGAGGAGGCCTGGTGATGAGGTTAATGGCATCAGAAGATACTTTTTGTTGGCTTGACAAGCATTCAGACTCTCGCTGGCTACGCGAGACTAACCACTGCTGCGACCTTGTATATATGGTTGCTGCAAGGCTAATCTCAGTTTCCATGACAGTGACCCGATACTGTGGGCCGGCCCCGAAATATTTCGCGCGCCGCTAAGCGAAACGTGTGGCTCCAGTGCATCGGTGCGACACATACACACAGGGCGCCTTCAAATAGGACGACTGTTGAACAGGTCCTGATTTGCAAACAATATGCAGCCGCTACATTATCTCTCGCTGCTTAGCAAAAGAAGTGCGAGATGAGTATACTATATACACGAGTAGTAGTAGCCAGAGTATTCTCGTCCATTATATCGTAAGTTTATTTTAGCTAAGGACATCAGCGCACGCAAGTGAAGCTATTAATAGATTAGTAGTCACTAAAGTCCTATTTTGGCTTGCTTTAAGTGAGTTTATCAAAGTCTAATTATTAGTAGAGGCTACCGCTGCAGAAGTCGTAAGTCAATGAAGCCGTACACTGCGTGTGGAATTATAGTGCTGATATGCATGTGGAATAGCATTCCGTGCAACGGCCAAGACCTGGGGAGACTGGCGGCCGCATTGCACCAGCAGCTACCAGGCCATGATACCGGCATTTCGGGACCGGAGCAGGAAGGAGACCTGACCGTCGCAACCGAAGCCTTCGATGTTCTAAGCCAATACTGGAGGGCGGAGCTCCCGGCAAGATTGGAAGCGGGCCTCTTTGAGCGACTGTCGAACAGCTGTGTTGCAGGATGGCAGTACCTCTTCAACCCTAACAACACAGCACCGGGGTCGAAAAGCCCCCTTATTCCGATTCCCCCACTTCCCCTTTGGGTGTACGCATTGGACGCTTTTGGAAAGCCGCCCGGAGCCGGGTATCTCCAGGGAAACAGTTACGCCTACGGTAGCTACGACGAGTGTCTTGATACTGATCACACTCAGTACTGCAATGGACCTCTTCGTATAGTTTCTATCGCTCAGACACCTCCAGCTGTTTTGGCCCAGTTCACTCTGGGTATGTGTTTACCTCAGGAGTGTAGCAAGAGGGATATCGAGATTGTTGTTAATGATACCAATGTCGTTCTTTCATTCCTTCGTGACAGACAAATCTTCTTTTATATGAACAAGTTAGAAACAGACTGTCGAGGCGAAAGGAACCCCCCTTTCAATGCCGGAGCAATTATCATGATTTTCATTAGCTCTCTTTTTGCACTCATGGCTGTTTTGGGAACGGCGACAGATTGGCTACTGAAGTTGACCGTGGTGAAAAAGGTTGCAACAGGACCTGAGCAGTTTTCAGTGAATCAAGATTCGGAAAAGACACACCTACTTGGTGGAACTGTTGCAAGAACAGAGAAAAAGCATCCTAAGTTTAAGTTTTACGACTTTATCACTGCTTTCTCACTCTACAAAACTGTCCCCACGATTCTCGCCACCAAACAGCCCCCTTCGGCCATCACGAGCATCAATGGGATTCGTGTCATCAGCATGTTCTGGGTCATCCTCTGCCACACCCACCTCTGGGTGTTCACAAGTGCAGGAGTTAAGAACACTACAAAAATGGTTGGTGTTGCTTCAAGATTCAGTTTCCAGGTGATCATTAATGGTTTTTTTTCTGTGGATAGTTTCTTTTTCCTCAGTGGCCTTCTAGTCGCTTACCTGACCCTCCGTGACTTGAACAGGAGAAGGGGGCGATTTCCAGCTCTAATGTACTACATCCATAGGTATCTCCGAATCACACCCACGTATGCCTTTGTGTTGTTTTTCCAGTGGTTCCTAACGGTGCATTTGACTGATGGCCCCTTGTTCATAAGTCGATATGGCCCCGGTTCTCCACCATATGAGACCTGCAACCAATACTGGTGGACAAACCTCCTCTATATCAATAACTTCTACCCGTGGAAACTGGCCGAAGAGTGTATGGGCTGGACGTGGTATCTCGCAAACGATATGCAGTTCTACATTGTGGCCCCACTGATGGTGGTGATGCTTTACTATAGCCTGCCACTTGGACTAATGAGCGTAGGGATCTTTCTTTTTGGAAGCTTTATTGCCACTGGCAGCATTGCTGGCTATTACGAGTTTTATGCAAACACATTCTACCCCCTTTTTGCAGGCACCAATGAGACATTTGTAACTATGTCAAATGATGAACTATACACCAAGCCATATGGAAGAATCTCACCCTACCTAGTGGGTATTGTTCTTGGTTACCTCTTCTATCGGAAAGCTCAGATCCCTTTTACAAAATCAATCAACCGGGTCTTCTACCTCTGCTTGTGGATCTTAGCTGCCTTCTTCTGCACCTCAACCCTCTATGGCTTCTATGGCACCTGGCACGGCCATCCGTTCAGCCTTGCCGAAAATGTGGTCTATTACATCTTCAGCCGGTTCACGTGGGCCCTCGGACTAGCTCTACTCGTATTCATCTGCCACAACGGCTACGGAGGGGTCGTAAACTCCTTCCTCTCCATGAATTTCTGGGTCCCTCTCAGCCGACTGACTTTCAATGCTTATCTTGTCCATCCGATCATCCTCACGGTCATATTCAGCTCCGTTCGAGAGCCCCTCCATTACACTGATATCACGATGGCTGTGTATGCTATCGCAGCAGTCGTATTATCTTACAGTGTTGCAGGCGTGGTGGCTGCCTTTGTTGAGTTCCCGTTATCGAATATTGAGGCAACCGTCTTCAAACTTTTAGGGTTTGGATCCCGGGAGAGCACCAGGCAGGCCACAGAGGTTGCAGAGACCCAAGTTCCTCCTAAGGAACCCGTTTTTATGAGCAAGTCATGTGATATGCCAAATTAAATGAGCCTCCATCATACAAGATCTAGTGGACTCTAGTTGGCTGACTGCAGTAATTATAGCTTCTGCACATACATAAGGATAGACAGTTGCACGTGTGCTTGAATTACTTTCTAATTTCTTAATAATTGTTTGATATAACTATACATTTGTGGACCTATTTTATACAGAAAGCAATTCAAGGTACAGGTACATGAGATCACAGTGTGCAAGCAATTTTCAAAAACATAAGACAACCCTGCAGTCCCCAATGAGTGATTCAAGAAGGTCTGAGCTCCTCTTTAGAATTTGTGGTCAGCCTCTAATTGTAAGTGGGTACAGCCAGCAATAGTGTGACACTAGGGGTAGGATCTCCTTAGTAGTGTGCCATGGCTCTCCATGCTGGGGTTGCTGCCATGACGCAGCTCTTGGCTATGTTTTCCTATGGCTACATGTATTATGTGTGTGTGTGTACATGTGCATGACATGGGATACAGTGTGCACAAACACAGATAGCTACAAGACACACCACATAAGCCCACCCTCTTCTTTTTACCCTTCTCCCTCCCCAACACACACACATACACATACACATACACACATACACACATGGCAATCTCATGCCTGTCTATGTACCTGGAATGCATGAGATGATGGGATGATGTCATACAATAACCAGATTACACATCACTGCTTATACAGCAGCTAGAGTGGTGGGACTGCCTCCAAATAAGGCTGTCAGAACATATATCCCAGTTTGAAGTAAAAGGTCAGCAAAACCTATCTGCTAGCATAGGACTTCGGCACTACTATACTGAATCAACCTTGGAGGACATAATTCGTATGGCTCCTACAATAGCTAGCTACAACAGGTTTATTTTAAGGGAGAATAATTTAAGAATGACATATCTACTCCCAAATCAAAAATTTGGCGAAGCATTTTGCAGTATGCCCCTGAACTAAGCCCACTATGTTCCGAATTGAGTGTGTCAGTCCACAGACAGTCACATTCCCAGACTCCCCCCCATGCACACACCTTTAGGAAACATCCTGGGAATGAGACTATATGCTTAGGGTTATACTTACAATACTAGGTACTTTCCTGTACGCCAAACTTAGATTCCAACCCAAATTTCAACCTCAGTTCCATGCTGGGAGTAGAAGTAGGTCTAAGCGTCTCCAGAGATCTGGGTCACTCTTCACCACTCGCTGGAAATACTCGATAATCTGATTCACCTTCTGCTCCGACCAGAATAACCTGATACAGTACATGTACCCTGGGGGAAGACGTGAAAACAGAGAATGGGAGGGGAGCCAAAGGAAAAATAGAGAGAAGGGAGAAGGTGACGATACTGCAGTCCCTGACCCATTCTTCAGGCATGGGTATGTGACTGAAGGATGGCCAGCTGGAAGTAACACTATACGTTCATAAAGTAGCTAGCACACATTCCTGGACTTGTAGATACACAAGTTATAAGAAACAGTTTTGCACTTGTTCTGAATGGGGAAAAAAACTGACACTAATCAGCAAATGATATCACTGATCTATGTACACTGTATAGTAGTGGACACAAGAGGGAAAGTCTGACCTCAAGGTCACTCAGAGGTCATATAGTTGTTGCTGCCACAGCACTTTAATAATGCTAGTAATACTCATGTTGCTGCCACAGCACTTTAATTAGTTATGATACCTTCTCCATAGTGTGTAGCCTGGAGATGGTCGATGCTAGACTGGACCAAGATCTGAGAGTGCAGACGGGAGGCATGCTATAAACTCAGCCACACCAGCAATAACAGTATCCTTTAATCCAAGGTGGCTGAATGTTAGTGCAGCAGTTGTAGAGTTATTCCATCTTGATCAATGGCATCCACGTCACTGCTCAATGATTAGCTATGCAAAGCTAGTTCCCATCATAATATTCTAAATGTTTATAGTGGTCCAAGTACCGGTATTATTTCAAGGGGGTCCAAAATATTTGGACTGGGGGGAACCATTTTAAGGGAGTCAAAAGTTGTCACTCTGGTTTATTGCTTTTCAGCTACTTGTCAATGAGTACTATACAGGCACACACTCGAATGTAAGTGCACACACACATAATAGAAATTACAATCACAAGGTTTCTTAAGGCTGATCTCTTATTGTATATCGAATTGTACCAACTTAACCCATCATTCTTGAAAAGGTCTCATCATTTTTAAGCAATGCATAAACACTATTTTAGAGAATTTGAATACGGTCATTGCGATAGTCACAAACATAAACAAGCCCGTCTGTGTCCACTGCTATCGCTCTGAGTCCGTTGAACTGTCCTGGTGCAGTTCCTTTCTTTCCAAATGATCTCAAGAACTGGCCACGGGAATTAAACATGCAAACACGATCGTTGGCGTGATCACTTACATATACTGTATCGTTGGAGTCTATGGCTATAGCAACGGGTCTATACAGTTCTCCATCACCACTCCCCGGCTTCCCAAACTTCCTCAAGAACTGTCCATCTTCTGTGAAGATTTGTACACGTTGATTGTTTTTATCTGCAACATACACTTTGCCAGTACTGTCAAATGCCACATCACTGGTGCTAAGAAAATCTCTATCACCATGGCCAGAGCTGCCAAAACTACTGAAAAATGTCAAGTCATTGTTCAGAATTTGAACTCTGCTTGTTGCTAGCTAGTCACACACATAGACCTTCTTGCTTTCTAGGGTTAGCAATAATACCACTAGGATAAGCAAACTGTAAGGGACCATCACCCTGTTGACCTATGACTGATGATGTGACACATTCACCAACGACAAACTTTCTAATACAGTGTTGCTTTAGATCAGCAACAAGTATGTTGCCGCCATCATCTATGGCTATGCCACAACTGTTAGCTGTAAACCCATATTCATACATAATGCACCTTCTGCTGGAATAGTTTTTAGTTTACTTCCACTTGCATCCAAAACAGAAATACAATCTGCACCTTCTTCAGCTACTATGATCTGCCCCCTCTCATTAATTGCCACCCCCCGGGGTTTCTTGAGGCCATCAATGATTCTGATGGGAGTGCCAGGTTGTCTCGATTCTACCTCAACAGTAAATGGGCTGCCTCTGATGTGCTGGCCTTCCACTTTGATGTGCAACTGGTGCCTTCCCCTCCTGGTGGGCTGGTAGCTGATGTCGTAGCGATTCCCTTCTCTCTTCTTCACACTGCCCTTCACACTAGTGCTAGCTGTGCATGACATCAGCTCACAAGTTACATCCACTGGTTTGTTACAGTCCTTGCCTTCTTTGTCAACAACATGCAGGGTTGCTGTGGCCTGTTCTCCAACTGTCGCCATCTCCAGACTCTTGCCTGTGGCGTGGCACTTCTCGGGGGAAACTGGGCAGGTGTACACCTTGCCAAATTGCTTGCATGCTGGAGTGAGCTCAGTAGTGGCTGTGAATTTCAGATTTGCCTGTTCCACAAGTGCTAATGCATCTGGTTTGAACTCGGCTGTCATTCCCTCGATCTGTTGTACTACTGGCTTCTTCGCTGCTAGTATTTCTGCTCGACTGCCGGTTCTCAGGCTCTCATTCACAAAATCGAGGCAGCTGCTCAGTCGGGTTTGGATCAGCTCAAATTCGTCTCTCTGGGCTGCCAGGCTCTTCAGTTTCTGCTGAGTCAGCTGATCTAGCTGCCCAATCAGCTCCGTCTTTCTCTCCTCAAGTGTTTCCTGAAGTCGACGGATGGTTTTGTGAATGTCAGTCTCAATTGCCATTCGTTGGTCTGAGATTGCCTGCCGTTGGGTGTCCAGACTTTCGATTGCCTCATTCACTACCCCTAGCTGCTGTTTCACTGGCTGGAGACGGTCAACAATCACGTTTTTGTGCTTGGGGAAAGCATCGGGGATGAGGTCATACTGGTGGTCTCGGTGGACTCGAACGATGCAGTCACGACATATCAGTTCGTCACACGTCTCACAGTAGAGGTCCGACACCTTTGTGGGGTGCTTGGAGCAGTACGTTACCTTCTTTGTTGGGGGAACAAGATTCGTCACGTCCCCCTCGAGTTGACTGAGGCTGATGACCTCGTGGGTGGAGAGGTCCTCCCACTCTTGGTGGGTTTCGGTGCACTTTGTGCAAATGAATTGGCAAGTGCGACAGAAGTTTGCTGCATCACGCTTTTTGCACTTATCACACTGGGTCTTCTGTGGCCCTTTGACTTTCTTGACTTTCACCAGGGCATCTCGAATCTCGAACAGGTGGTGGATATGAAACGCTGGCTGGAGGCCGGAGATGCTGTTGGGGGGCAGGAGGGTGGATCTGCGGCAACTGGGGAGGGACAGCCCCTGCTGGTCTCGGAGGACTAGTCGCTCCAAACAGTCTTTGCAATACACATGGAAACACTGGAGAAGTTTAGGGTCTTTGTAGTCCTCCAGGCAGATGGCACAGGTCAGTTGGTCAGCCAGTTTCTTGAGGGCCTGCTCAGCTACGCTGGGAGCCTCAGCCATTGTGGGGTCAGTCTTGGCTTAGAAGGTTGGGAAGCAGTTCAGCCCAGCAACACTGCCTACTCTATGCTACAGCACATTCCTTATAGCAAATCTACACTGCAACTTCAGTGGGTGTGCCACTTGTCTAGTAGACAGAACTGTACCACATACAGTGGGCGCTCCCAATAGAATCAGTCTCGGAGTGGTATTATTACCTTATTTGGTTGGACTACCATGACTCTGCTCCCCACCCACCCAGTTGGTAACCAGGCAATAACATTCTTTCAAATATTCATTGCTCTCAGGTGACTGATGGAGTATCACTGATAATCTATAAAACTATGTGTATGAATAACAACCTACACTACACCAGCAGACAACACACCCTTTGCAGTGCTTCCTCTGGAAATTAATGCACGTACTTGTATACATGCACACCCCTCCAATCACATGCTGACAGGCGCACACACACACAGACACACAACACACACCTTTTCAATATTCTAAAGCACCTCTAAGTGGACACCATTTCTAGTACCATCTACATCATATACACTCACCGCCATCCACTTTGACTTGGCCCCCATGAGCCAGAGGACTTCAGCCTTGGGGCAGTGGGCAACGGCCTTCTGTAGCAGGGCCTCCAGAGACTTCCTGAGGAGGAGCGGGGGAGTGGAAGGAGAGAGGGAGAGTGAGTGGGATGGGAAGGGAGGAGTCATTGTAATACTCCTAGCCCTAATGCCACCATAATTTGCAGGGGTAATAATACAGGTTTTGAAAAAACTACGAGGAGCTAGTACTTGCATTTAGCTTCTCCAGATTCTCAGGTTTATGCCGCTTGCAGTTTTCCAGACCACTAGAAATGGAAATGTGGGCTGGGTGAGCCTGGGAATGAGGCTACACTCGTTTCTGATCTCATTCCCAGGTCCCACATGGAACAGAGATTACTGTATGCCTATGCCTGGGTTAGGGTTAGGGTTAGGGTCAGCCTACCTGGTGCCAAAATTCTTCTCGAAGTAGGCTGCTCTCGGCCAGATGTTTTTCTTGCTGGGTGTATATTATGAAGACATGGGTGTATATTGCTCGGGAACACTCGTATACCTCATGGGCAGTATAGCTTTCAGTCTCTTGCTCCAGCTGTTCGCTGGATGCAGTATTACAAGCGATGAATAGCTGGAGGGAGTGACTAGGTCGGGGCTAGAGTACACATATGGCATTTTAGCACATGACCATATGTCCCTATGACCCTATGAATAGTGCATTGTGGTGTTAGAGTTTAAGTTATTCACATAATGTGATGCTTTTTACTCTGTTACTGGTTGTGCTTTGGAATGAGTAATGGCAAATACAAAATTTGCTGTCCTTACTATTCAAGGACTTGAGTAGATAGTGTATGTGAAATCAGGAGATCAACTTGTGATGTCATGTGACAACCAACAGTACAGTGGTGACAGTCATGTGACAACCAACAGTACAGTGGTGACAGTGACGGCAATCGAGAGTCCAACAAATGATACATAAAATGCGAACCTCATTACAAGATCATACAACAGGTGAATCACAGGATCACAAATTAGCTGAGATAGTGAGTGATATAAAGAAGGTTTGCGGTCCCCCTGAAAACTGGGTCGGCCCCCTAAGTGGGAATGGCCAGCGATTTTGTCACTAGGGGTAGGATCTCCTCCGTGTGTTTCTGCCAGTTCTCTGTATCCTTGGAAACGGTGCACCACGCCTCTCCATGCCGAGGTTCTGCCAGGACACAGCTCTTGGCTACGTGTTCCTGTTGTGCCTGTGTGTGTGTGTGTGCGTGTGCATGTGTGTATGTGTGTGTGTGTGTAATAGTAAAAGTGAACACAACGGAGTAACAAGTATGACCCCACTCCTTCCCCTCCCACCCTGCTCCACAAACACAGGGATTGGATGGCTCACTCACCGAGATACTAAAGCCCCTGGACAGAGGACTGCAGCGAGGCCAGTAATTGTGACATACAGGCTCAGAATCTCAGTTCATGCAGGTAAACTACAAGCCAGCTATTAGCACTCCAGTAGCACCTACCCAATAGTAGGACCTTTATGTATGCAGTATTTATTCCTCAGATTTCAATATCATTCGTCACTTTTAAGGCCAAATTACGGTTACTATGCAATACACCAATTCACATTATCCCTGTATCCACCGTAGAGTTGAAGCTCCAGGCCCAATTCCATTCTGCACCAACCTCAGTTCCGTGCTGCAGCTCGAACTTGTAGAAGTAGGCCCAAGCGTCTCCGAGGTCTGGGTCAATCTTCACCGCTCGCTGAAACCACTCCCTCGACTTGTTCACCTTCCGCTCCGACCAGAATAACCTGACAGGCAGGAAAGAACGGGGGAAGCACTAATTAGAGAAATAAAGTTTGGGTGACACTAGCATCTCTTCCAAGTGAAGATAGTGTCACTGCACGAAGAGTGGAGGATGCAAACCAAAACCACAACTCATTCCAAAGGATAACTGTTGTCGTCCGCAGGCTAGCTGTTCTTTTAATTTTCGTTGAGTGATGATAATATCTGAGACAGTAAACTAGGAGTGTGAGTTTGCAGGCCCAATTGGCCAAGTTACGTCAAGCTAGCTTACGTTTGTGTTGCCTAGACGGTGTAAAAGTGGTAGGTAACAATGATA
Organism: Phakellia ventilabrum; assembly: GCA_963921505.1. Lineage (NCBI taxonomy): Eukaryota > Metazoa > Porifera > Demospongiae > Axinellida > Axinellidae > Phakellia > Phakellia ventilabrum. The sequence goes on from OY997381.1 coordinate 602,908, forward strand.
CTTCTCTTTTGGAAAGTTCTGGAAGCGCTAGTCTCATGTAGCCAGACCCTCGCTTGCAAGGGTCTGGCTACGTGAGACTACGGCCTCCAAAAACTGATACCAGGCCATCAAAGCTGCAAATCTTAGGTTATCGGCTCCTGGTGCCATTAACCGATCGTTATTGTTACCGCCATCTTGTGTACTCACTTAGCAACGGCCAGCAGGACGTTGGGGTCATGTTCACACTTCTTCAGTGCATCCACACTCTTCGTCTTCCTCTGAGGGCGGGGCTCCAGGAAGATGGACTCCGCCCACAGGATGCCAGACGAGGGACACTCCTGCATCGCCTTGGCCATGAGGGTCATCCCGATGTTCTTCTTGCCACTTCTGACTTCGATCCTCACCGCCTCCAGCCATAGCTCCGGACACTGAGGGTTCTTCAGCCGACCTTTCTCCAGCACTGAGCGAGCTTTCGTTACCAGACCTGTGTGTGTGTGTGTGTGTGTGTGTGTGTGTAATATGTTGTGAGAGACACAAAGGAACTGTTAGTCACATGCACACTGCCTGACAGTCATGTGATGTGAGAGTCAGCTGACCGACCTGCCTTCTCCTCCAGTCTTGCTAGTAACAGCCACAGTGGAATGGAACTGGGATTCTTCTTTAACTGCACAGTAAAGATACAAGGATGAGTTTGATATGCTGGGCTGTGTCCACCACAATATACTGATGATACAGGGACCATAATTTACACAGATATGACACGGCTGTGCATGAGTTTCTACATGAAATCTTCAGCCTAAACCTCTTGACTGGACCTTGGACTTGGCAAAGTTTATTGATAATGGCATGTCGACTCCCAGAATCAAATACACACTGATACAAGAATGGATGATTAATGCAAATTTAAAAAACTCACCCCCTTGTTGTAGCTGTCCCTGGCAGTGTCCATGTCTCCTCTCTGCTCTTCAATCTGCCCCCGCATCATCCATAGCTGTACAGAGAGACAGGGTGTGCATATGTGTGTGTGTGTGTGTGTGTGTGTGTGTGTGGTGGGAGGGGCTAGTATATGATACATTCTCCACAGTTACCACTGTGGTATCTCAAGATCAGATAGTACATGTAACAACTGTGTAATAGTTATAGAGCCCTGAAATGAGGGTTCTGGCCCACATTTTTGGTCATGGGAAGCTGGTTGCCTAAGAAACAGTCGAGGCACAGCCAAGACAATTTCGAGGGGCAACTAACTTACCAAGGTCAATGATGTAAGTAGAGCCTGAGTTTATGGAGCTCTAACTGACTTAGATTATACTGCACATAATCACTCATTACACGGGTACTAACCGCCCTGCAATCCAGCATTAGAAATACTTCCATGATAGAAGTATATTGGGGGAAGTTTAGTGCACTTGATAATTTTAATAAAGCAGGCTTTTAATTTATTTTAGAGTGTGAGAATTGGGACAGGTATAATTTTAAAGCCTTACTAAGAGCTTTGTATTATTAATCTGGGATGTGGTGATCAGGATGATGCAATCTCTGGTTGCTCTTGCTCTCTGACTGGAGATCTTTCAAGCTCCGACTGCGTTTGTGGGTGCATGGTCGACGTCAATGGCATAAGCACTATTCAATCTGGTCTATTGTGATTGGAGACCACTACTGTATTACTGGGAGTACATTCTGATATTGAATATACTGTGCAGTGATTGACACTAACACACAGGGTGGATGCTCACTAGCTTACTTCTATGCCAGCTTACCTTTGGAAAGTCGGGATACTTCTCCAGTGCCTCTTCCATGAGACTGACCGCCTGCAAAGATAGATTACACCCAAATTTGTTGTGACAGGCTCTTTAAGATTTGTTACACACAAATAAATACCACTGCTTTCATTACCATCAGCTGCTTGTCAATGAGCGCTACACATGCACACTCTCTTTCGTACATGTGACACACACACACACAGTTTGGAGTGTGGAGTTGGTTAAAGGTCCTATACTTAGCAAGTGCTACTAGCAGGTTTAGTAGCTATATAAAGCTTGCCTACTGCTCCTCTGCTCAGTATCTCAGTGGGTAAGAGCACCTTACTAGCAATCAGAAGGTACTGGATTCAATCCCCAGCTGGGGTTCAATTTTTTTCCGAGTTTCTTTATTCTATCAATGTTTTTCCATCTGAATGAGCTTTTACCATATCATTGTAAAATTATTTATGCTGTAACACTTGATATGGATCACACATCTACAGACACAGGCAGAGAGAAAATCAAAATACATTCTCATCATTGTATAGCAATACACACACCACTTTAGAAGACCTGTATACGATTATTGCCATAGTCACAAACATAAACAAGTCCATCTCTGTCCACTGCAATTGCTTTTGGTCTATCAAACTGTCCTGGTGCAGTTCCTTTGCTTCCAAATGATCTCAAGAACTGACCTTGGCAGGTGAACATGGAAACACGATAGTTGTCACCTTCAGTTGCATATACTATATCATCGGAGTCTATGGCAATAGCCCGGGGTGAATTCAATTCTCCATCACCTCTCCCCTTCTTCCCAAACTTCCTCAGAAACTGTCCATCTTCTGTAAAGACCTGGACGTGGCCATTGTTTTTATCTACAACATATGTATTGCCAGCACTGTCAAATGCCACATCACTGGTGCTAAGAAAATCTCTATCACCATGGCCAGAGCTGCCAAAACTACTGAAAAATGTCAAGTCATGGTTCAGAATTTGAACTCTTTTGTTGCTACTGTCACACACGTAGACCTTCTTGCTTTGAGGGTGAATACTAATACCACAAGGATAAGCAAACTGTAAGGGACCACATCACCCTGTTGACCTATGACTGATGATATAATACGGTCACCAACGACAAACCTTCGAATGCAATGTTGCTTGACATCTGCAACAAGCATGTTTCCAGCATCATCTATGGCTATGCCACAACATAAACCCATATTCATACATAATGCACCTTCTGCTGGAATAGTTTTTAGTTTACTTCCACTTGCATCCAGAATGGAGATGCAATTTGCACCATCTTCAGCTACTATGATCTGCCCCCTCTCGTTAATCACAACACCCCGGGGTTTCTTGAGGCCAGCAATGGTTCTGATGGGAGTGCCAAACTTTCTCAGTGCCTACAACAGCAAATGGGCTGCCTCTGATGTGCTGGCCTTCCACTTTGATGTGCAACTGGTGCCTTCCCCTCCTGGTGGGCTGGTAGCTGATGTCGTAGCGATTCCCTTCTCTCTTCTTCACACTGCCCTTCACACTAGTGCTATCTGTGCATGACGTCAGCTCACAAGCTACATCCACTGGTTTATTACAGTCCTTGCCTTCAGTGTCAACAACATGCAGGGTTGCTGTGGCCTGTTCTCCAACTGTTGCCACCTCCAGACTCTTGCCTGTGGCATGGCACTTCTCGGGGGAAACTGGGTGGGCATACACCTTGCCAAACTGCTTGCATGCTGGAGTGAGCTCAGTAGTGGCTGTGAATTTCAGATCTGCCTGTTCCACAAGTGCTAATGCATCTGGTTTGAACTCGGCCATCATTCCCTCGATCTGTTGCACTACTGGCTTCTTCGCTGCTAGTATTTCTGCTCGACTGCCGGTTCTCAGGCTCTCATTCACAAAATCGAGGCAGCTGCTCAGTCGGGTTTGGATCAGCTCAAATTCGTCTCTCTGGGCTGCCAGGCTCTTCAGTTTCTGCTGAGTTAGCTGATCTAGTTGTCCAATCAGCTCTGTCTTTCTCTCCTCAAGTGCTTCCTGAAGTCGACGGATGGTTTTGTGAATGTTGGTCTCAATTGCCATTCGTTGGTCTGAGATTGCCTGTCGTCGGGTGTCCAGACTTTCGATTGCCTCATTCACTACCCCTAGCTGTTGTTTCACTGGCTGGAGACGGCCAACGATCACATCTTTGTGCTTGGGGAAGGCATCGGGGATGAGGTCATACTGGTGGTCTCGGTGGACTCGAACGATGCAGTCACGACATATCAGTTCGTCACATGTCTCACAGTAGAGGTCCGACTCCTTTGCGGGGTGCTTGGAGCAGTACGTTACCTTCTTCGTCGGGGGAACAAGATTCGCCACGTCTCCCTCGAGTTGGCTGAGGCTGATGACTTCGTGGGTGGAGAGGTCCTCCCACTCTTGGTGGGTTTCGGTGCACTTTGTGCAAATGAATTGGCAAGTACGACAGAAGTTTACTGCATCACGCTTTTTGCACTTATCACACTGGGTCTTCTGTGGCCCTTTGACTTTCTTGACTTTCACCAGGGCATCTCGAATCTCGAACAGGTGGTGGATATGAAACGCTGGCTGGAGGCCGGAGATGCTGTTTGGGGGCAGGAGGGTGGATCTGCGGCAACTGGGGCACCTCAGGGACAGCCCCTGCTGGTCTCGGAGGACTAGTCGCTCCAAACAGTCTTTGCAGTACACATGGAAACACTGGAGAAGTTTAGGGTCTTTGTAGTCCTCCAGGCAGATGGCACAGGTCAGTTGGTCAGCCAGTTTCTTGAGGGCCTGCTCAGCTACACTGGGAGCCTCAGCCATTGTGGGGTCAGTCTTGGCTCACAAGGTTGGGAAGCAGTTCAGTCCAGCAACACTGCCTACTCTGTGCTACAGCACTTCCTTATAGCAAATCTACACTGCAACTTCAGTGGGTGTAGACAGAACTGTACCACATACAGTGGGAGCTCCCGATAGAATCAGTCTCGGGAGTGGTATTATTACCTTATTTGGTTGGACTAGAGTGACTCTGCTCTCCACCCACCCAGTTGGTAACCAAGCAACAGCCAATAACATTCTTCCAAATATTCATTGCCCTCAGGTGACTGACGGAGTATCACTGATAATCTATAAAACTATGTGTATGAATAACAACCTACACTACACCAGCAGACAACACGTCCTTTGCAGTCCTTCCTCTGGAAATCAATACATGCACACCCCTCCAATGACATACTGACAGACATGCGCACACACACACACACACACACCTTTTCAATATTCTTAAGCACCCACTCCAATTTAGCGGACTTCATCATCACCCTAGCGGTGCCAGCACTACCCCTGGCCTTCTCCAGTAGCCGCCTGGCTCTCTCATACTCCCCATTCTCACTCTCCAGTTTGACAGCTGCCAGCCATATCTCCTCACTGTTGGGGTTTGCCTGGAAGGCTAGGGCTAGGATCGATCTGGCAGCTGGTACGTCACCCTACACATGGAACCACAGAACACAGAGATGTACTAGAATATCTATATGTATACCGGTACTGTTCTAAAATTACAAACTTTTTTGGCATAACATTATACCAGTATAGTAATATGTACACAACAATGGCAATAGCATTCTTTGCAGTGATAGGCTAAGTTTGCCCTGCAAGATTTACCTCCCTGCCAAAAAGTTTCTTGGAGCCTTACAAAGCAAATGGCAAAATTTTTATCCTCAGTTAAGACTGAGGGGTTGACCTTTTGTTGTCTGAGTGGCAAATACATGTACTTTACACTAGGGTTGGCTACCTTTGAGGGGTGACACAAATCTGGATGGAAGGCCGGGGATAAAAACTGTATTCACGTTTCTATGAATATGTGTTGAGTTTATGGGGTGAGTAGCTAAGGTTTGTAAATGTCAGAGTTGGAAGAGGTCAGAAATACAAACCAACACAGCTACATATACATGTATGTCAGTATATCCAGTACCACCAATGTGCACACTCACCGCCATCCACTTTGACTTGGCCCCCATGAGCCAGAGGACCTCAGCCTTGGGGCAGTGGGCAACGGCCTTCTGTAGCAGGGCCTCCAGAGACTCCCTGGCCAATGGAGAGAGGGAGGGAAGAAGGAGGGAGGGAGGGAAGGAAGGAGGGAGAAAGGAGAAGAAGAAGTAGGAAGGGGGAAGAGAGAGAGAGATGATGGCTACTCAATTAAAACTGCCCCTATTCCAGGCCAATTTCTTAGTCTCATGCCCAGACCTTGGGTCCTCCCTCCCCCAGAAAAGCCAAGGTCTGGACACAAGATCAGCTCATATGCATGGAATAGAGACTTCTGTATTATGCCTGGGAATGAGGCTAGCCTACACATGTACCTGGTGCCGAAATTCTTCTCGAAGTAGGCTGCTCTCAGCCAGATATTTTTCTTGTTGGGGAATGTTGTGAGGGCATGGGCGTAGATCGCTCGGGCACACTCATACGCCTCATGGGCAGTGCAGCTCTCAGCGTCCTCAACCCATTGGTCCATCCTATCCTCCTCCTCCACCCCCATACCAATTACAGTGCGGCTAATGGAGGGAGACGAAAGGGAGAAAAATGAGAGGAAGGGAGAGATTTGATAGACCGTGTACCTTTGGGAATTTTATGGGACAACCACAAATTCTCTGAATAGACCCTTTATCACTACATGCATAATGTAATTGGGGGGAACAGTAGGCACTAAAAATACATGCAAACGTACTTTCATGTAAAGTAGGCAATAAATGGAGAAAATAAATGTAGTGCCTACTTTCCCCCCCAATTACATCATAGAGGAAAAGGGTCTGTTTCGTATATCCCACACTTGAGGTACATGACTTGGTTGCTCACATGACTGCCTGAGCGGTGTGGACAGACCCTGCCTTCTCACACTCTTCAGCATCTTGGATCCATAGCTCTCGGTTGATCTCCACCATGTTGGCCTGGAGTGAGGAGACGGCTGGGAGGGAGGGAGGGGGGAAAGGAGAGGGTGAGAGGGGGGGGGGAGAGGGAGGGAGGGAGGGAGGGAGGGAGGGAGGGGGAAAGGAGAGGGTGAGAGGAGGGGAGAGAGGGAGGGAGGGAGGGGGGAGGGAGAGAGGGAGAGAGGGAGAGAGGGAGGGAGGGAGGGGGAGAGGAGAGAGGGAGAGAGGGAGGGAGGGGGAGGGGGGAGAGAGGGAGGAAAAGAGGGGAGATGGTTGTAATATGTGTTTTGGGCTGTGCTGGGTTATATTCCTTGAATAACAAGGACAAGGACTAGTGAGACTCTCACCTCTGTCGATGATCTTGGGTACCATGTGGAAGTTCTGGTGGGCCTCCTCCAGTTTGGCAGCCATGAACCAGATGCTTCGATCAGTGGGGATGTTCTCACGAGCCTTGTTCAGCACCTAGGAGCGAGGGAGAGAGAGTGTGTGTGTGTGTATGTGTGTGTGTGTGTGCATGCGGGTGTTTGTGTGTGTGTGTGTGTGTGTGTGTATGCATGTGGGTGTGTGTGTATGTGTGTGTGCATGCATAACAGTGCTATCAGCAATGCATGGAGTACTGTCTGTCTGTCTGTTTGTGTGCATGTTCCCCACCTTCCTGCCATTATCATAAGACTCCAGTCGTGCCAGAGCTAGCCAGAGGTCCACGGACGTGGGGCAGCACTCGACGGCCCTGCTCAGGAGGATGAGGGCGTCCTCCGGGTCCTCCAGCTCAACAGCTGCCTTCCAGATACGAACAGAAGTCGGGATCTGCTCCAACGCTGGAAGGCGATGAGATGAAGTAAAGGGGCAGAGGCGCGCGAGGCTGGTTTTGAGATATGCAGTCACTGTGACCACCTCGTACTCACCTTTCCTTAGCACCTTTCTCTTGGCTGGGATCTCTGTCTCCAATTCCATGGCCTTTATCCACATCTTCACGGACAGGGGTACCTGGTGGATGGCCTGGGCGACCACTACTTTGGCATGGTCGGGAGGCTATGCGTGTGTGTGTATGTGTGTGTGTGTGTGTGTGTGTGTGTGGTCATGTGTGTGTGTGTGTGTATGTGTGGTGTGTGTGTGTGTATATGGTGTGTGTGTGTGTGTGTGGTCATGTGTGTGTGTGTGTGGGTGTGTATGTGTGGTGTGTGTGTGTGTATATGGTGTGTGTGTGTGTGTGTGTGGTGTGAGCGTGTGTGTGTGCATCTCAACTTAAATGTACACTGCCATATTATACTACCCTGGTGAAGACTCTAGCATTGCTGTTGAAATATCATTCTCATTATGTGAGACTAGCCGTGATCTGAGAACAAGACCATCTCAAGCACACCTCACCTGGAGTCTGGTAGCCTCGAGCCAGATGTCCTCGTTCTTGGGACAAACTTCACAGCCACGCATGATGATGTTCCGAGCCGTCTGTATCCGACCCGTCACCTCCTCCAGACGAGCTGCTGCTATCCAGCCTGGATGTCAAGGGTCAGAGGTCATGGCGGCAAAATATTCACTGATATAGTATCACACCTCTCCATAATTTGTACCCTCAGGGTCTCCTACCCCGCCCACAAAGAAATTACCATCACTTCCAGTTGGTGGGCGGGACACAGAGAGCCTAGGAACGAGGTTACATAATTTTTTTCCGGGAGCCGTCTCTGTGTAATCCCGTTTCTGAACATACATTGATCTTGTGTACCCAGTTTGCAAGGAGCACTTTTGTGCATGAGTTCCAGATATAAATGGAATTTTAATTCTGAGTGACCTCATGGGACAGTGCTATAGTTCAGTTTTCAGCTTCAATTTGAAAAATCGATTCTAATTAAATTACCTGGAGCATGTTTTGGGTTGGTGGTGATAACCGACTTGAGCAGCAGACGTGCCTTCTTGACGTCGTTGATATCTCCGCTGCTCTGAGGTGTGATGCTGTTCAGATCCGTCAGGTAACCCTTCGGATCCACTACCGTCTGTCCTGAGACCGAGTCAGACACCTGCCGGAATGGAAAATGGAAATAAATTATAAGCCTACCCTGTTTATATGTAGAATATTCGGAGGTGGCTTATTCTTAGGTGTTGGCTTGTATAGTTTCACCAAACTGTCCTCACGTGGGTCAAGACGATCATTAGGTAACGAGATGTTCATTTCACAACGTATACAGTATATGAAGTAAATATACATTTTTTCATGTCTTGCTATGATCTAGACTTTTTTGGTGAAACTGTATAACCAAGGAGAAATATCAGTTTTTCTCCACAGCTGCAGAAGGCTAGGAACCATATACGCCCCCCCCTCTAAGCCCACTTTTAGACTTTGCCTCGTTACTCTCAAGCACCCTGGCTAGTTCCTAGCCTCGATCCCAGATTTCATCTCGCAGTGGAATAAAATCTGGGCGAGACAGGCCCGGGTGTCGAGGCTAGCTACATGGCTGCCAGACCTCATTCTCACCTGGTCCAGCTTGATGCCCAATATGGAGTTGCGGGCCTCCCCGATCTGGTTGAGGTCGAGCCGAGAGGAGGTGGCGAACCCTGGAGTCATCGTACCGGGGGTCGCTGCTCCGGGATAGGGGGTCATGAAGCCACCGAGTGTCTAGGAAAGGAGAGAACAGAAGCCGGTCAAGATGATTCTTTGTGGGGAGATCACAAAACAGAGATGCAAAGCACACCCCCCAGGATAACCTAGGGTACCCCTCCTCCTGTATCTCATGAAAAAAATGTTTTCTAATACGCTCACATTTAAATTTATTTTCATAACTGGCATCATTATGTAATAGTTATACCACGGTAGCCAGGGATTTATGTTTGATAACCACCCCGAGCCCCGCAGCCCGAGGGCGAGGGATGGTTATCAAACATAAATCCATGGCTACCGTGGTATAACTATTTTATATCCTATCTGATTGGTCGACAAAATCCGGTTGCTAAGAAGCTTAGCAACGTACAAAGAAGCAGTTTTCAATGGCGTGTCCCGTTTCCAATAGCTGTCTTGGCATGTGCGAGTGGACTGGCTGTCCAGGAACCAGAGCAGTTGAAAGTATCGCTACGTCTAGTTCTACGGCTTCCAATTACACAACTGAGCCGACACGCCCTAGTCCAAGCCACACCCCTATTCCTGCACCGGCTCCACCTGCTTTGCTACGTTCGTTAACGACGAACAACTAGCAGTATTATCCAAAGATTATTTTGAAGTTTGCGCATTACATCATTGTTTTTATATATTATATACTGGAAGTATGTTGGCAGTATGAACATGTGTTTTTGTGACGTCAACATAATTTTTAATGTTAACATGTAAACATGTACAGGACAAGGGAATATAAATGCCAGGGGGAGTGAAATATCTTAGTTAAACCACCCCTGTGTCCTAGGATACAAGGATGAGGTAGGATATAAAGCGTAATAAGCAGCTTTGTTTTATTTCTAGGTTAATTATAATGTTTAGAAACGAGTGTGCTCGCAAGCTCCCGTGTAAATTTTGGCCGGTTAAGACAAAATGTATGTGATGCAGACGAATTGAAGTCTCCAAATCAAAGACTTCAATCAGTACATACATGTATTTGCGTATCTCATGCCGTTGGCTCACCAAACCCAGACTATAAGGGGGGGAGGGG
>OY997381.1:613270-925770 GCA_963921505.1 Phakellia ventilabrum
CCTCCTGGTGGGCTGGTAGCTGATGTCGTAGCGATTCCCTTCTCTCTTCTTCACACTGCCCTTCACACTAGTGCTTGCTGTGCATGACGTCAGCTCACAAGACACATCTACCACTCGATCGTTGTAGTCCTTGCCTTCTTTGTCTACAACATGCAGGGTTGCTGTGGCCTGTTCTCCAACTGTCACCACCTCCAGACCCTTGCCTGTGGCGTGGCACTTCTCGGGGGAAACTGGGCAGGTGTACACCTTGCCAAATTGCTTGCATGCTGGAGTGAGCTCAGTAGTGGCTGTGAATTTCAGATCTGCCTGTTCTGCAAGTGCTAATGCATCTGGCTTGAACTCGGCTGTCATTCCCTCGATCTGTTGCACTACTGGCTTCTTCACTGCTAGTATTTCTGCTCGACTGCCGGTTCTCAGGCTCTCATTCACAAAATCAAGGCAGCTGCTCAGTTGGGTTTGGATCAGCTCAAATTCGTCTCTCTGGGCTGCCAGGCTCTTCAGTTTCTGCTGAGTCAGCTGATCTAGTTGTCCAATCAGCTCCGTCTTTCTCTCCTCAAGTGCTTCCTGAAGTCGACGGATGGTTTTGTGAATGTCAGTTTCAATTGCCATTCGTTGGTCTGAGATTGCCTGCCGTCGGGTATCCAGACTTTCGATTGCCTCATTCACTACCCCTAGCTGTTGTTTCACTGGCTTGAGACGGTCAATGATCATGTCTTTGTGCTTGGGGAAGGCATCGGGTATGAGGTCATACTGGTGGTCTCGGTGGACTCGAACGATGCAGTCGCGACATATTAGCTCATCACACGTCTCACAGTAGAGGTCTGACTCCTTTGCAGGGTGCTTGGAGCAGTACGTTACCTTCTTTGTTGGGGGAACAAGATTCGTCACATCTCCCTCGAGTTGGTTGAGGCTGATGACTTCGTGGGTGGAGAGGTCCTCCCACTCTTGGTGGGTTTCGGTGCACTTTGTGCAGATGAATTGGCAAGTGCGACAGAAGTTTGCTGCATCACGCTTTTTGCATTTATCACACTGGGTCTTCTGTGGCCCTTTGACTTTCTTGATTTTCACCAGGGCATCTCGAATCTCGAACAGGTGGTGGATATGAAACGCTGGCTGGAGGCCGGAGATGCTGTTTGGGGGCAGGAGGGTGGATCTGCGGCAACTGGGGCACCTAAGGGACAGCCCCTGCTGGTCTCGGAGGACTAGTCGCTCCAAACAGTCTTTGCAATACACATGGAAACACTGGAGAAGTTTAGGGTCTTTGTAGTCCTCCAGGCAGATGGCACAGGTCAGTTGGTCAGCCAGTTTCTTGAGGGCCTGCTCAGCTACGCTGGGAGCCTCAGCCATTGTGGGGTCAGTCTTGGCTTACAAGGTTGGGAAGCAGTTCAGTCCGGCAACACTGCCTACTCTATGCTACAGCACTTCCTTATAGCAATTCTACACTGCAACTTCAGTGGGTGTGCCACTTGTCTAGTAGACAGAACTGTACCGCATACAGTGGGAGCTCCCAATAGAATCAGTCTCCGAGTGGTATTATTACCTTATTTGGTTGGACTAATGTGACTCTGCTCTCCACCCACCATAGCTGGTAACCAGGCAACACCCAATAATATTCTTCCAAATATTCATTGCCCTCAGGTGACTGATGGAGTATCACTGATAATCTACAAAACTATGTGTATGAATAACAACCCACACTACACCAGCAGACAACACGCCCTTTGCCTTTGACACATACATGTATACCCCTCCAATGACATACTGACAGGCACACACACACACAGACACACACACACACACACACACCTTTTCTAAAGCACCTCGAAGTGGACACCATTTCTAGTACCATCTCTATCATACACACTCACCGCCATCCACTTTGACTTGGCCCCCATGAGCCAGAGGACCTCAGCCTTGGGGCAGTGGGCAACGGCCTTCTGTAGCAGGGCCTCCAGAGACTTTCTGAGGAGGAGTGGAAGGAGATAGGGAGAGTGAGTGGGATGGGAAGGGAGGAGTCATTATAATACCCCTAGCCCTAATGCCACATAATTTGCAGGGGTAAAAATACCGGTTTTGAAAAAACTACGAGGAGCCAGTACTTGCATTTAGCTTCTCCAGATTCTCTGGTTTATGCCGCTTGCAGTTTTCCAGAAATGGAAATGTGGGATGGGTGAGCCTGGGAATGAGGCTACACTCATTTCTGATCTCATTCCCAGGTCCCACATGGAACAGAGATTACTGTATGCCTATGCCTGGAAATGAGGTCAGCCTACTTGGTGCCAAAAGTCTTCTCGAAGTAGGCTGCTCTCGGCCAGATGTTTTTCTTGCTGGTGAAGACATGGGTGTATATTGCTCGGGAACACTCGTATACTTCGTGGGCAGTATAGCTCTCAGCGTCCTCCCAGTCTCTTCCTCCAGCTGTTCACTGGATGCAGTACCACAAGCAATGAATTGCAGACTAGGGTCGGGGCTAGAGTACACATATGGCATTTTAGCACAGTGACCATACGTCCCTATGACCCTATGAATATTGCATTGTGGTGTTAGAGTTATAAGTTATTGACATAATGTGATGCTTTTTACACTGTTACTGGTTGTGCTTTGGAATGAGAAATGGAAATTACAACATTTGCTGTCCTTATTATTCAAGGAATTGAGTAGATAGTGTATGTGAAATCAGGAGATCAACTTGTGATGTCATGTGACAACCAACAGTACAATGGTGACAGTCATGTGATAATCAACAGTGCAATGGTGACAGTCATGTGACAACCAACAGTACAGTGGTGACAGTCATGTGATAACCAACAGTACAGTGGTGACAGTGACGGCAATCGAGAGTCCAACAAATGATACCGAACCTCATTACAAGACCATACAATAGGTGAATCACAGGATCACAAATTAGCTGAGATAGTGAGTGATATAAAGAAGGTTTGCGGTCCTCCTGAAAACTGGGTCGGCCCCCTAAGTGGGAATGGCCAGCGATTTTGTCACTAGAGGTAGGATCTCCTCCGTGTGTTTCTGCCAGTTCTCTGTATCCTTGGAAACGGTGCACCACGCCTCTCCATGCCGAGGTTCTGCCAGGACACAGCTCTTGGCTACGTGTTCCTGTTGTGCCTGTGTGTGTGTGTGTGTGTGTGTGTGAGTGTGTGTGTGTGTGTGTTGTGTGTGTGTGTACATGTGTGTATGTATGTGTGTGTGTGTGTGTAATAGTAAAAGTGAACACAACTAAATCACAAGTATGACCCCATCCCTTCCCCTCCCACTCTGCTCCACAAACACAGGGATTGGATGGCTCACTCACCGAGATACTAAAGCCCCTGGACAGATGACCGCAGCGAGGCCAGTAATTGTAACATACGGGCTCAGAATCTGAGTTCATGCAGGTAAACTACAAGCCAGCTATTAGCACTCCAGTAGCACCTACCCAATAGTAGGACCTGGATGCATGCAGTATTTATTCCTCAGATTTCAATATCATTCGTCACTTTTAAGGCCATATTACGGTTACTATGCAATGCACCAATTCACTGTATCCACCGTAGAGTTGAAGCTCCAGGCCCAATTCCATTCTGTACCAACCTCAGTTCCGTGCTGCAGCTCGAACTTGTAGAAGTAGGCCCAAGCGTCTCCGAGGTCTGGGTCAATCTTCACCGCTCGCTGAAACCACTCCCTCGATTTGTTCACCTTCCGCTCCGACCAGAATAACCTGACAGGCAGGAAAGAACAGGGAAAGCACTAATTAGAGATTTACACTTGAGAGGTTTGGGTGACACTAGCATCTCTTCCAAGTGAAGATAGTGTCACTGCACGAAGAGTGGAGGATGCAAACTAAAACCACAACTCATTCCAAAGGATAACTGTTGTTGTCCGCAGGCTAGTCAAGGAGTCTGTTCTTTTAATTTTCGTTGAGTGATGATAATATCTGAGACAGTAAACTAGGAGTGTGAGTTTGCAGGCCCAATTGGCCAAGTTACGTCAAGCTAGCTTACGTTTGTGTTGCCTAGACGGTGTAAAAGTGGTAGGTAACAATGATACTTCTCTTGGAAAGTTCTGGAAGCGCTAGTCTCATGTAGCCAGACCCTCACTTGCAAGGGTCTGGCTACGTGAGACTACGGCCTCCAAAAACTGATACCAGGCCATCAAAGCTGCAAATCTTAGGTTATCGGCTCCTGGTGCCATTAACCGATCGTTATTGTTACCGCCATCTTGTGTACTCACTTAGCAACGGCCAGCAGGACGTTGGGGTCATGTTCACACTTCTTCAGTGCATCCACACTCTTCGTCTTCCTCTGAGGGCGGGGCTCCAGGAAGATGGACTCCGCCCACAGGATGCCAGACGAGGGACACTCCTGCATCGCCTTGGCCATGAGGGTCATCCCGATGTTCTTCTTGCCACTTCTGACTTCGATCCTCACCGCCTCCAGCCATAGCTCCGGACACTGAGGGTTCTTCAGCCGACCTTTCTCCAGCACTGAGCGAGCTTTTGTTACCAGACCTGTGTGTGTGTGTGTGTGTGTGTGTGTATAATGTGTTGTGAGAGACACAAAGGAACTGTTAGTCACATGCACACTGCCTGACAGTCATGTCATGTGAGAGTCAGCTGACCGACCTGCCTTCTCCTCCAGTCTTGCTAGTAACAGCCACAGTGGAATGGAACCAGGATTCTTCTTTAACTGCACAGTAAAGATACAAGGATGAGTTGATATGCTGGGCTGTGTCCACCACAATACTGTCCAGTGGTGCCACAATTTACACAGATTAACTTACACCCTTGTTGTAGCTGTCCCTGGCTTGTTGTAGCTGTCCCTGGCAGTGTCCATGTCTCCTCTCTGCTCTTCAATCTGCCCCCGCATCATCCATAGCTACACAGAGAGAAGGTGTGTGTGTTTGTGTGTGTTTGGTGGATGATACATTCTCCACAGTTACCTCTGTGGTAGTCTCGTGCCCAGACCACGTACCCGCCTCCGTAGGCGGGCGTCTGGGCACGAGACTACCTGCTGTGGTAGCTATCTCGGGATCAGGTAAACATAGCAACTATATTACACAACATCCATTTAGCTGAAAGTTGGCAGCTCAACGTCAAGCATACAAATATGGTCCAATCTGGTCTGGAGACCACAAAAAAACCCTTGTGATCAGTTGACCACTGTTTTACTAGGAGTGCATTCTGATACTAAAATATACAGTGCAGTGATTGACACTAACACACAGGGTGGATGCTCACTAGCTTACTTCTATGCCAGCTCACCTTTGGGAAGTCGGGATACTTCTCCAGTGCCTCTTCCATGAGACTGACCGCCTGCAAAAACGGAGTACATGCGTAGGTCCAAATTTGTTGTGACAGGCTCTTAAGATTTGTTACACACAAACAAATACAGTACCACTGCTTTATTGCTTTCATTACCATCAGCTGCTTGTCAATGAGCACTACACATGCACACTCTCTTTGAAACGCGCATGTGGGCCCGGGAACGAGGCTAACACATGCACACTCTCTTTCGTACATGTGACACACACACACACGAGTTAACTTCAGCATGCTTAATTATACGAAAATTTTTATCATATCATTAATAAATTATTGCTGCTGTGACACTTATGACATGGACCACACCCACAGACACAGGTGGAGAGAAATCAAAATACATTCTCATCATTGTATAGCAATACATACACTACTTCAGAAGATCTGTACACGATTATTGCAACTGTCACAAACATAAATAAGTCCGTCTCTGTCCACTGCAATTGCTTTTGGTCTATCAAACTGTCCTGGTGCAGTTCCTTTGCTTCCAAATGATCTCAAGAACTGACCTTGGCAGGTGAACATGGAAACACGATTGTTGGACCATGCAGTTACATATACTATATCATCGGAGTCTATGGCTATAGCCATGGGTCCTTTCAGTTCTCCATCCCCTCTCCCTTTCTTCCCAAGCTTTCTCAGAAACTGTCCATCTTCTGTAAAGACCTGGACGTGGCCATTGTTTTTATCTACAACATATGTATTGCCAGCACTGTCAAATGCCACATCACTGGTGCTAAGAAAATCTCTATCACCATGGCCAGAGCTGCCAAAACTACTGAAAAATGTCAAGTCATGGTTCAGAATTTGAACTCTTTTGTTGCTACTGTCACACACATAGACCTTCTTGCTTCGAGGGTGAATACTAATACCACAAGGATAAGCAAACTGTAAGGGACCATCACCCTGTTGACCTATGACTGATGATATAATACGGTCACCAACGACAAACCTTCGAATGCAATGTTGCTTGACATCTGCAACAAGCATGTTTCCAGCATCATCTATGGCTATGCCACAACATAAACCCATATTCATACATAATGCACCTTCTGCTGGAATAGTTTTTAGTTTACTTCCACTTGCATCCAGAATGGAGATGCAATTTGCACCATCTTCAGCTACTATGATCTGCCCCCTCTCGTTAATCACAACACCCCGGGGTTTCTTGAGGCCAGCAATGGTTCTGATGGGAGTGCCAAACTTTCTCAGTGCTACAACAGCAAATGGGCTGCCTCTGATGTGCTGGCCTTCCACTTTGATATGCAACTGGTGCCTTCCCCTCCTGGTGGGCTGGTAGCTGATGTCGTAGCGATTCCCTTCTCTCTTCTTCACACTGCCCTTCACACTAGTGCTAGCTGTGCATGACGTCAGCTCACAAGCTACATCTACTGGTTTGTTGTAGTCCTTGCCTTCGGTTGTCTACAACATGCAGGGTTGCTGTGGCCTGTTCTCCAACTGTTGCCACCTCCAGACTCTTGCCTGTGGCATGGCACTTCTCGGGGGGAACTGGTTGGGCATACACCTTGCCAAACTGCTTGCATGCTGGGGTGATCTCAGTAGTGGCTGTGAATTTCAGATCTGCCTGCTCCACAAGTGCTAATGCATCTGGTTTGAACTCGGCCATCATTCCCTCGATCTGTTGCACTACTGGCTTCTTCGCTGCTAGTATTTCTGCCTGACTGCCGGTTCTCAGGCTCTCATTCACAAAATCGAGGCAGCTGCTCAGTCGGGTTTGGATCAGCTCAAATTCGTCTCTCTGGGCTGCCAGGCTCTTCAGTTTCTGCTGAGTCAGCTGATCTAGTTGTCCAATCAGCTCCGTCTTTCTCTCCTCAAGTGCTTCCTGAAGTCGTCGGATGGTTTTGTGAATGTCAGTCTCAATTGCCATTCGTTGGTCTGAGATTGCCTGCCGTCGGGTGTCCAGACTTTCGATTGCCTCATTCACTACCCCTAGATGTTGTTTCACTGGCTGGAGACGGTCAACGATCACGTCTTTGTGCTTGGGGAAGGCATCGGGGATGAGGTCATACTGGTGGTCTCGGTGGACTCGAACGATGCAGTCACGACATATCAGTTCGTCACACGTCTCACAGTAGAGGTCCGACTCCTTTGCGGGGTGCTTGGAGCAGTACGTTACCTTCTTTGTCGGGGGAACAAGATTCGTCACGTCCCCCTCGAGTTGACTGAGGCTGATGACCTCGTGGGTGGAGAGGTCCTCCCACTCTTGGTGGGTTTCGGTGCACTTTGTGCAAATGAATTGGCAAGTGCGACAGAAGTTTGCTGCATCACGCTTTTTGCACTTATCACACTGGGTCTTCTGTGGCCCTTTGACTTTCTTGACTTTCACCAGGGCATCTCGAATCTCGAACAGGTGGTGGATATGAAACGCTGGCTGGAGGCCGGAGATGCTGTTTGGGGGCAGGAGGGTGGATCTGCGGCAACTGGGGCACCTCAGGGACAGCCCCTGCTGGTCTCGGAGGACTAGTCGCTCCAAACAGTCTTTGCAGTACACATGGAAACACTGGAGAAGTTTAGGGTCTTTGTAGTCCTCCAGGCAGATGGCACAGGTCAGTTGGTCAGCCAGTTTCTTGAGGGCCTGCTCAGCTACGCTGGGAGCCTCGGCCATTGTGGGGTCAGTCTTGGCTCACAAGGTTGGGAAGCAGTTCAGTCCAGCAACACTACCTACTCTATGCTACAGCACTTCCTTATAGCAAATCTACATTGCAACTTCAGTGGGTATGCCACTTGTCTAGTAGACAGAACTGTACCACATACAGTGGGAACTCCTGATAGAATCAGTCTCGGGAGTGGTATTATTACCTTATTTGGTTGGACTAGAGTGACTCTGCTCTCCACCCACCCAGTTGGTAACCAGGCAACAGCCAATAATATTCTTCCAAATATTCATTGCTCTCAGGTGACTGATGGTGTATCACTGATAATCTATAAAACTATGTGTATGAATAACAACCTACACTACACCAGCAGACAACACGCCCTTTGCAGTCCTTCCAATACATGCACACCCCTCCAATGACATACTGACAGACATGCGCACACACACACACACACACACCTTTTCAATATTCTTAAGCACCCACTCCAATTTAGCGGACTTCATCATCACCCTAGCGGTGCCAGCGCTACCCCTGGCCTTCTCCAGCAGCCGCCGGGCTCTCTCGTACTCCCCATTCTCACTCTCCAGTTTGACAGCCGCCAGCCATATCTCCTCACTGTTGGGGTTTGCCTGGAAGGCTAGGGCTAGGATCGATCTGGCAGCTGGTACGTCACCCTACACATGGAACCACAGAACACAGAGATGTACTAGAATATCTATATGTATACCGGTACTGTTCTAAAATTACAAACTTTTTTGGCATAACATTATACCAGTATAGTAATATGTACACAAACCTAGAATGGCAATAGCATTCTTTGCAGTGATAGGCTAAGTTTGCCCTGCAAGATTTACCTCCCTGCCAAAAAGTTTCTTGGAGCCTTACAAAGCAAATGGCAAAATTTTTATCCTCAGTTAAGACTGAGGGGTTGACCTTTTGTTGTCTGAGTGGCAAATACATGTACTTTACACTAGGGTTGGCTACCTTTGAGGGGTGACACAAATCTGGATGGAAGGCCGGGGATAAAAACTGTATTCACGTTTCTATGAATATGTGTTGAGTTTATGGGGTGAGTAGCTAAGGTTTGTAAATGTCAGAGTTGGAAGAGGTCAGAAATACAAACCAACACAGCTACATATACATGTATGTCAGTATATCCAGTACCACCAATGTGCACACTCACCGCCATCCACTTTGACTTGGCCCCCATGAGCCAGAGGACCTCAGCCTTGGGGCAGTGGGCAACGGCCTTCTGTAGCAGGGCCTCCAGGGACTCCCTGGCCAATGGAGAGAGGGAGGGAAGAAGGAGGGAGGGAGGGAAGGAAGGAGGGAGAAAGGAGAAGAAGAAGTAGGAAGGGGGAAGAGAGAGAGAGATGATGGCTACTCAATTAAAACTGCCCCTATTCCAGGCCAATTTCTTAGTCTCATGCCCAGACCTTGGGTCCTCCCTCCCCCAGAAAAGCCAAGGTCTGGACACAAGATCAGCTCATATGCATGGAATAGAGACTGCTGTATTATGCCTGGGAATGAGGCTAGCCTACACATGTACCTGGTGCCGAAATTCTTCTCGAAGTAGGCTGCTCTCAGCCAGATATTTTTCTTGTTGGGGAATGTTGTGAGGGCATGGGCGTAGATCGCTCGGGCACACTCATACGCCTCATGGGCAGTGCAGCTCTCAGCGTCCTCAACCCATTGGTCCATCCTATCCTCCTCCTCCACCCCCATACCAATTACAGTGCGGCTAATGGAGGGAGACGAAAGGGAGAAAAATGAGAGGAAGGGAGAGATTTGATAGACCGTGTACCTTTGGGAATTTTATGGGACAACCACATAAATTCTCTGAATAGACCCTTTATCACTACATGTATAATGTAATTGGGGGGAACAGTAGGCACTAAAAATACATGCAAACGTACTTTCATGTAAAGTAGGCAATAAATGGAGAAAATAAATGTAGTGCCTACTTTCCCCCCCAATTACATCATAGTGGAAAAGGGTCTGTTCGTATATCCCACACTTGAGGTACATGACTTGGTTGCTCACATGACTGCCTGAGCGGTGTGGACAGACCCTGCCTTCTCACACTCTTCAGCATCTTGGATCCATAGCTCTCGGTTGATCTCCACCATGTTGGCCTGGAGTGAGGAGACGGCTGGGAGGGAGGGAGGGGGGAGGAGAGGGTGAGGGGGGGGAGGGAGGGAGGGAGGGAGGGAGGGAGGGAGGGGGGAGGGGGAAAGGAGAGGGTGAGAGGGGGAGAGAGAGGGAGGGAGGGAGGGAGGGGGAAAGGAGAGGGTGAGAGGGGGGAGAGAGGGAGGGAGGGAGGGAGGGAGGGAGGGAGGGGAAAGGAGAGAGTGAGAGGGGGGAGAGAGGGAGGGAGGGAGGGGGGAGGGAGAGAGGGAGAGAGGGAGGGAGGGAGGGGGAGAGGAGAGAGGGAGGGAGGGGGAGGGGGGAGAGGAGAGGGTGAGAGGGGGAGAGAGGGAGGAAAAGAGGGGAGATGGTTGTAATATGTGTTTTGGGCTGTGCTGGGTTATATTCCTTGAATAACAAGGACAAGGACTAGTGAGACTCTCACCTCTGTCGATGATCTTGGGTACCATGTGGAAGTTCTGGTGGGCCTCCTCCAGTTTGGCAGCCATGAACCAGATGCTTCGATCAGTGGGGATGTTCTCACGAGCCTTGTTCAGCACCTAGGAGCGAGGGAGAGAGAGTGTGTGTGTGTGTATGTGTGTGTGTGTGTGTGTGTGTGTGTGTATGCGGGTGTTTGTGTGTGTGTGCATGTGTGTGTGTGTGTGCATGCAGGTGTGTGTGTATGTGTGTGTGCATGCATAACAGTGCTATCAGCAATGCATGGAGTACTGTCTGTCTGTTTGTGTGCATGTTCCCCACCTTCCTGCCATTATCATAAGACTCCAGTCGTGCCAGAGCTAGCCAGAGGTCCACGGACGTGGGGCAGCACTCGACAGCCCTGCTCAGGAGGATGAGGGCGTCCTCCGGTTCCTCAAGCTCAACGGCTGCCTTCCAGATACGAACAGAAGTCGGGATCTGCTCCAACGCTGGAAGGCGACGAGATGAATTAAAGGGGCAGAGGCTGGTTTTGAGATATGCAGTCACTGTGACCACCTCGTACTCACCTTTCCTTAGCACCTTTCTCTTGGCTGGGATCTCTGTCTCCAATTCCATGGCCTTTATCCACATCTTCACGGACAGGGGTACCTGGTGGATGGCCTGGGCGACCACTGCTTTGGCATGGTCGGGAGGCTATGCGTGTGTGTGTATGTGTGTGTGTGTGTGTGTGGTGTGAGTGCATGTGGTGAGTGTGTGTGTATGTGTGGTGTGAGTGTGTGTGTATATATGGTGTGTGTGTGTGTGTGTGTGTGTGGTGTGAGCGTGTGTGTGAGTGTGTGTGTGTGTGTGATGTGTGTGTGTGTGCATCTCAACTTAAATGTACACTGCCATATTATACTAACCTGGTAAAGACTCTAGCATTGCTGTTGAAATATCATTCTCATTATGTGAGACTAGCCGTGATCTGAGAACAAGACCATCTCAAGCACACCTCACCTGGAGTCTGGTAGCCTCGAGCCAGATGTCCTCGTTCTTGGGACAAACTTCACAGCCACGCATGATGATGTTCCGAGCCGTCTGTAGCCGGCCCGTCACCTCCTCCAGACGGGCTGCTGCTATCCAGCCTGGAGGTCAAGGGTCAGAGGTCAAAGCGGCAAAATATTCACTGATGTAGTATCACACCTCTCCATAATTTGTACCCTCGATCAGGGTCTCCTACCCTGCCCACAAAGAAATTACCATCACTTCCAGTTGGTGGGCGGGACACAGAGAGCCTAGGAACGAGGTTACATAAAAAAATTCCGGGAGCCGTCTCTGTGTAATCCCGTTTCTGAACATACATTGATCTTTTTAATTGTGTACCCAGTTTGCAAGGAGCACTTTTGTGCATGAGTTCCAGATATAAACGGAATTTTAATTCTGAGTGACCTCATGGGACAGTGCTATAGTTCAGTTTTCAGCTTCAATTTGAAAAATCGATTCTGATTAAATTACCTGGAGCATGCTTTGGATTGGTGGTGATGACCGACTTGAGCAGCAGACGTGCCTTCTTGACGTCGTTGACATCTCCGCTGCTCTGAGGTGTGATGCTGTTCAGATCCGTCAGGTAACCCTTCGGATCCACCACCGTCTGTCCTGAGACCGAGTCAGACACCTGCCGGAATGGAAAATGGAAATAAATTATAAGCCTACCCTGTTTACATGTAGAATATTCGGAGGTGGCTCATTCTCAGGTGTTGGCTTGTATAGTTTCACCAAACTGTCCTCACGTGGGTCAAGAGGATCATTAGGTAACGAGATGTTCATTTCACAACGTATATATGAAGTAAATATACATTTTTTCATGTCTTGTTATGATCTAGACTTTTTTGGTGAAACTGTATAACCAAGGAGAAATATCAGTTTTTCTCCACAGCTGCACGAGGCTAGGAACCATATACGCCCCCCCCCCCCCCCCTCTAAGCCCACTTTTAGACTTTGCCTCGGTACTCTCAAGCACCCTGGCTAGTTCCTAGCCTCGATCCAGGCCTTCCTTGCCCAGATTTCATCTCGCAGTGGAATAAAATCTGGGCGAGAAAGACCCAGGTCGAGGCTAGCTACATGGCTGCCAGACCTCATTCTCACCTGGTCCAGCTTGATGCCCAATATGGAGTTGCGGGCCTCCCCGATCTGGTTGAGGTCGAGCCGAGAGGAGGTGGCGAACCCTGGAGTCATCGTACCGGGGGTCGCTGCTCCGGGATAGGGGGTCATGAAGCCACCGAGTGTCTAGGAAAGGAGAGAACAGAAGCCGGTCAAGATGATTCTTTGTGGGGAGATCACAAGACAGAGATGCAAAGCACACCCCCCAGGATAACCTGGGGTACCCCTCCTCCTGTATCTCATGAAAAAAATGTTTTCTAATACGCTCACATTTAAATTTATTTTCATAACTGGCATCATTATAGCGTAATGAGCAGCTTTGTTTTATTTCTAGGTTAATTATAATGTTTAGAAACGAGTGTGCTCGCAAGCTCCCGTGTAAATTTTGGCCGGTTAAGACAAAATGTATGTGATGCAGACGAATTGAAGTCTCCAAATCAAAGACTTCAATCAGTACATACATGTATTTGCGTATCTCATGCCGTTGGCTCACCAAACCCAGACTATAAGGGGGGGAGGGGGCATTTGCTCCCCTGAGAAACTTTCAGCCCTTCTAAATTGACAATACATGCCCCCCCCCCCCCTCCCCTTCAAAATGTCTCTGAGCTGCTCCCCCCCCCCCCCCCCTTGGGGATTTTCCACTGATAATGTACCAGTTTCCTGACCTGTTGTCGAGCATCCAGTTTGCCGTAGCTGCCTGCTTGGTTTGTTGCCCGCTGGAGGACGGAGTCGGGGAGGGGGGTGTAGCGGTCCGGACGGATGTGGGCGTTTCTTTGTTTCTTGTTCCTCGCGTCTCCCACTTCCGGGATATTGTTCCAGTCTTCATCGGTGACGTTGGCCAGTGCCCGCTGCATGTGCATGTGTGTGTGTGTGTGTGAGAGAGAGAGAGCGACATCAGTAGGTATGGCAATTCCAATACCAATCCTTGAAAGTGGCGTGCTGTGCTTTTGTTCAAAACACACTTTTGACACCAGGGTAGCACCCGGAGCATATGTTGGAAAAATACAATTTTTGCATGTTGGAAAAAAAGAGGCTATGTCTACAGTGTACAAATATACAGCAAGTATGCAAAAAATATACGGCAAGTATGCAAAAAATATATGGCAAGTATGCAAAAAATATACAGCAAGTATGCAAAAAATATACAGCAAGTATGCAAAAAATATACAGCAAGTATGCAAAAAATATACAGCAAGTATGCAAAGAATATACGGCAAGTATGCAAAAAATATACGGCAAGTATGCAAAAAATATACGGCAAGTATGCAAAAAATATATACAGCACAGTATACAAGATTGTATGACTTATCCTCTCTCTCACCTTGAGGTCAGAGAACTGCTGCTGGATCTTGGGTCTCTCCAGGCGGTAGCGCTCAATCTGCTCCTGGAACTTCTTCTCCCTCCTCTCCTTGCGTCGGCTATCCATGCGGTCGTCAATGCCTTCGTAAATCTCATCTGCTTCTCTGTCATCAGCTTCGTAGGGTCCGGAGGAAAAGAGGCTGCCTCCATAGCCGGCAAACTGGGGGACAGTGGCACAAGACAGAAGGTAGAAGGTGTTTCTAAGGCCTAGCTAGAAAGACAGTCTGATCTGCTCTTTTACAAAGGCAGCAAAGCCAAGATGGGATTACCACTCAATCAGATGCACCACACTGCCCACTTTCAAGTGCTATTCTAATTCTCTACACCATATGCAAGTCTTGTACATGTACATGCACAAATTCCGATTCCAAACTAATTTTCTTTTGGTTCCCATCTCATACTGGAATGCAATACGCATTTCGCATTCGTGGATAGACATAATTTTTTAGAATGAGCTTCGGTATGTATACGTTTGGCGCTGAACAACAGTTTACTTATGCTCTGGTAACCACACATGTAGACATGATCACATGATACTCACATGATCGTGGCTCCACCCACCTCATCATAGTTCGCTTCGTTGAGGTCCTCCTCCTCCTCTTCCTCTCCCTCTGTCTTGGGACGCTTGCCAGGTCGGGGGTGACGCTCATCCCTGCCAGCGAGGTTTGGGGGTGGGGAGAGGAGGGGTCTTATTTTGGCCATGCAGATGCTGTGCTACAGAATTACCAATCAAGGCTGCCAGGTTTTCAATTACAATGACAGCTTTCCTACGGACACATCAATGATCATCTTGATGTACCTCGAAGAAACCGGTTGAGCTTTCATCTCCAGTAGAAATTTGTAAAAAAAACGTAGCTACACATGCTTGCCGGCCGGCTAGCTAAGAGAATCTCTCAAATCTTCCTCCTTCCCACCCGAGGCAAATGCGATAAAACTTACGTGATATCTCCAGCCTCACGAGCAGGTCCAATATCAGATCGGGTGGTGAACCCAGTTGCTCTGCACAAAAAATAGAGGTATTTTCAATACAGAGTAGTTGAGATAGGTGGCATCTAATAGAACAATATCGTAATCGCTTGCAGCTCACCCTCTTCCCAGTCCAGGGACGTATCCAGGCGGAGCCTTCTGCCCAAGGAAGGCCTTCCTCTGTTTGCTGACCAGCGAAGAACTCATGATCGCATATTTTAAAGGCTTGCTATTCGCACAAGGACGTTTTGTACACGTCCAGTATACGGACGCGTGCCAATACAAATGACGTCATTACCCACGTGGAAGTCTATAGCTCAGTAGTTTGAAGATGGTAGTATTAGATGCTCTTGCCAGGCTTGGGGCCCGGGGATGGATTGGCAGAGCTGTCAGGAGTTCATGGAAAACTGCTTTCCAAAGAATGGCGTCTGTACCAGGTAAAATACCTGCACTCTGACCTTGAGGGCTGTTCGTATAAAATGTGAGGGATCGGACACAAGGAAATCTCATACACCTTATTCTGAAAATCACAGCTGAAATTGATCGTACGATCAGCACTCTGCATTCATCTTACCTTATTAGATATCAGTGCAGAAATTAGTCTGATTTTGAAATCTCGTATGCTTCGCAAGCTTATGTCAGACCTACCTATAAAGTGATGAAGTAACTATTGGTTCAGTAGGAAGTGTGTGTTATGGTTAGGGCGGTTTGGTACTGAGTTGAGATTTGTCAGTTTGCCCCATCCAGTACCCTCCTGAGGTTCAGAGGGAGACTGTGACCGCATACTCCCCCCCGGGAGTATAAGGTGATTTGACGTAAGCTCTGGTGTGTGGCAAACTGACAAATCTCGACTCAGTACCAAATAATTGATTCTTTCATTTGAGGGTGTGATTAATGTTTATGGCTGTAGCAAAGCTGTTGTACTCTGACAAAGTTTAGTCCTTTCATTGGATAGAGCCATGCAAAATTACAAAATAGAGAAAGGGTTGCACTTTATATTAGCACAACCCAATATCAATTCTTTATGGAAGCAGTGGTGAAAGGGCTAATTAGCTAATTAGAGCAGCTGCCATTGTCTGGAACTTTCTTCACCTACCAGCTCCTCAACAGCCTTACATGGAAGTCCACCCAGACGTGGCCGATGCAATTGCCTCAGGCCATCCCGTGGTTGCCCTGGAAACGACTATCGTCACCCACGGGATGCCATATCCTGCAAACCTGCAGTAAGAAAACTATACTATTTGTCACCACAGGGGTGTATGGCAGTAGATACTTACTTAGTTTGTGAACTCACAGAACTGCAGTGGAAGTCGAGGGAGAGGTGCGGTCGATGGGTGCTGTACCTGCTACCATAGGGATACTGGAAGGGAGGGCACATATCGGTAAGGGAGAAGTATCGTGGTCACAGTGTGATACTATTTTTATTCTAATAATTCACACATGTATTAAGGTCTGACACAGTCACAATTGGAAAGGCTCGCTGATCCATCAGAAAACGGAGAGAAATTTAAAGTGTCTCGTAGAGATTTGGCTTACGTACTTGGCCAGGTTAGTTAGTCTCGCATGTGACTCTCACATGATTTTTATGTACCTGCAATGTGACTCTCACATGACAATCACATGACTGCTACTAGGGTCACAGTGGAGGTACCACGGTCTCAGCCACGATGCTATGTGCCCACAAGGCGGGGATACCGGTCTTTGTTACCGGGGGAATTGGTGGAGTGCACAGAGAGGGAGAACACAGTGAGAACTGTATACTAGCTATATACTACTTGCATATTATGGTATACTAGCTATATACTATAGTAACCTAGCTTTTCGGGGGGGGGGCAGTATAAGATATTTAATATGTCTCAGAGAGGATTAGAATGGTCGGCCATTGGCCAAAAACCGTGCAAAAGTCAGCCACGAATGGCCGATCTTTTCACATCTATGACCCGTTAAAACTGTACTGTATGCCACGTAAATGCAATGTCAGAACATCATGCTGTATGGCCAACCAAATTCTGTTCTGGCCGATGCAATTGCCTCAGGCCATCCCGTGGTTGCCCTGGAAACGACTATCGTCACCCACGGGATGCCATATCCTGCAAACCTGCAGTAAGAAAACTATACTATTTGTCACCACAGGGGTGTATGGCAGTAGATACTTACTTAGCTCTGGATGTGAGTGCTGACTTGACAGAGTTGGGTAGGACGCCTGTCGCTGTGGTGTGTGCCGGAGTCAAGTCCATCCTCGATATCGGCAGGACTCTGGAAGTGCTGGTGAAGTATCGTGGTCACAGTGTGATACTATTTTTATTCTAATAATTCACACATGTATTAAGGTCTGACACAGTCACAATTGGAAAGGCTCGCTGATCCATCAGAAAACGGAGAGAAATTTAAAGTGTCTCGTAGAGATTTGGCTTACGTACTTGGCCAGGTTAGTTAGTCTCGCATGTGACTCTCACATGATTTTTATGTACCTGCAATGTGACTCTCACATGACAATCACATGACTGCTACTAGGGTCACAGTGGAGGTACCACGGTCTCAGCCACGATGCTATGTGCCCAAACTGTCACGAAAAATCCGGTCCGGGGCAAAATTTGGTCCGGGGGGACCAATTATTGCTGCAAATTTCGGTCCCGGTTGCAAAAATCGGTCCGTGTGCACGCGTACGTTTATTGGTACTACGGTACATGCATGTACGTTCTTGCACGCGTAAAACTTTGTGACAGAGTTTGCCGGTTCTCTTCGAGCTTTGAGTCTCACGATCATTCCAGGCAGCCATGCGACCTCACCTGCTGCGATGTTTTGAGGAAGGGCAGATTTACATTGTTCCGGTCACAAGAATGACACAGTTGCCGAGGGTGACTATGATTGAGTGTTCACTATGTAAAAATGATGATTTTTGTATAAAAGTTCCAAGAGAGGCTAGATTACCACATCGGAAGTAGTTTTGCAGTTCATGCAGCTAGGTATAGATGTACTATGCATACTCATTTGCTGTATCTCATGATATAGATCCAGTTCTTAAGTATTAACATCAACTGATAACCTTTTCGATATTAATTTGTGGCTAGGACTGGTTTTTGCAGCAAAAAGTGGTCCCTGGACCGTTTTTTGCAGCAAAAAATGGTCCTACTAGAGTAGGACCATATTTTGCAATGTAGGACTGTTTTTTGCAGCAAAAAGTGGTCCAGGGGGACCGTTTTTTGCTGCAAATTTCGGTCCCCCGGACCGATTTTTGCCAGGACCGATTTTTGCTTGACAGAACCTTTCCCTAGCTGTACTACACATCAGTAGCCCCATACCCAGGCCTTTCCTAGGAGCGTTTTCGCAACCGTGGAAAAAAAACTCGCCCGTTGTTTTTTTTCCACAGTTGCGAAAAGAGCTGTGAGGGGAGGCCTTGGTACGAGGCTAACACATTGGAGGGTCACTCTGTTCATACATAATGATAAACCATGCTGTGGGGATCCCAGTACATTACGTATGCCCTACCAATCCCACTTGATTAATAGCTGAAGTTGTGGTTTGCTGAATTGATAGCTGAATTGGTGTTGTACTAAAGAGATTTTTCTTTGCCTTCCCTAACTACTTGTGGAAGGACTGCTGATCCCCCACAGGAAACACAAGGTGTGACGGTGGCTACCTATGGACCAAGCAAGGAATTCCCTGCATTTTTTTCTCCGAAAAGTGGATTCATGGTACGTGAAACACCGTTATTCTTTAGTGTGCTTCACCCTGGCCTCCCCAGGCTTACGTGCGTACTTCACTTAGCTACTTGTGGGCCTGGTACGTACATTTTCTCACATGATAGCCGTCTTTTGATTGGTCCCTGCCTTCGCATAAGCAGCTAATCACATGAGAAATGTATCAGGCTCTGCAGTAGTAAGGTGAAACACACACGAGAGAGCCTGGAGACGAGGTTATGCTTACCAGTTGTTTGACTGTTGCTCTCTCTCTCTCAGGCTCCTTTTAACGTAGAAACGCCCCGTGAAGCTGCAGCGGTGATAGGTATGTTTCTGCTCTCCTAATTCCTGTGACTTACAGTCACTTATCTCCATAGAGTCCGGCTTCCTGTAGCATCACTTTCACCGAAATATCAGAACACAAAGTACGCATAGCAACGAGAAATTTTGAAAACTTAACTTCATCAGTTTCACTATATGCAGCTTTCTGTCAAAATTCGTTACTCAAAAATAATGACATTCAAGGCCTAGGTTGACAAGAAGGATGCCTAAGCTAGTAGCTATGCAGATAATCGTCATTTAACCAGCTACGGCCAGAGTTGATATGTAATTATTTATTAGTAGTTGCTAACGTCATGTGAGGATGTTTTGGTGAAACTGAACATGGCCAAAGCTGTTACTAGTAGTAAGTACGACACACTCTCTCCTACAGAGTCGAGCCAGGAGTTTGGTGTTGGTAGTGGAGTGCTCATTGCCGTGCCAGTTCCAGCTGGAGCTGGCATCATGGGCAACGAAATTGAGCAGGCAATTCAACAGGCCCTAATAGATGCCAAGTGAGTATCTACAGTTACGTAAATATATTGAAAAATGGGTGTGGTTATGGTGACGTCTCTTATTATACGAAAGTTCTAGTTGCATGGGTAGTTGCAGGGATCATGTGATGCTCACGTGACTGTGTAACTCTCTGAAAGAAATGCAGGTGTTGCTGGTAAGGCTGTCACGCCCTTTGTACTCCAGAGAGTTAATGAACTAACAGGTGGAAAATCCCTGCAAGTCAGTATCCTTTATAGAAATATTTGTCCCCAGGCCATACTGGCTAGTATTTAGAATGGTCTGGAGATGGTACAATTTGGCAGATGGTTGATGTAAGAATCAGATCATTAGTCTCGTTCCGGTTCCACTCTCCAGCTTTTTTTCACAACGTGGTATGAAGACAGCTGGGGAGTGGAGCCTGGGAACAAGGTATGTTTGAAGTCATGTGACCTTGATGGTGCCTGCTCAGACATTGAATTGATCAGGAACAACGCCAGGATCGGTAGCCAGATTGCGGTGGAGCTGAGTCGACTGAGAGGCCATGGAGCTGCGGGGAGGAGCCAACCTCTGCAACGTAGAGGAGGGTCGGGGGACAGGAGGAAGAGGGGGGGAAGGGAGACAGAGAAGAGACCCGTGAGTCGGCTGGGGATGGGCAGGGTGCACACAGGGTTTTCTGGGTCGGATGGGAAAGACGTGTGATATGCAGATGTGTGGAGAGCCACGCCCCCTGGGGCTGCCTGGGACTTTGCTTACCCCTCATATTTTGTATAAAGTAAGCAGTCAGAGGTTGCTTGTGGTGCCTTATGGGGTCCGAAAAAGCCGCTAATGAAACAACTATGATTATTTGTTGCCAAGATTTAGGAGTCTAATTCCTCGAATAATGAGGACAGAACAATGAAAGAGTTATGCTGGCTAAGTCTGATTCCTTAAAGTCCGATTCTGGGACACTGGTTCTGATTCCTTGAGTAATAGGAACACTGCCGTGTGATTCTGTAGGTTGTCGTGGGCGGTGCTGTAGTGGACTTTGTGGCAAAAGTCAGCAGCCCAGAGATCAAGGTCAGGTGATCCCCATGCACTTCTCCCATGCTAGTCATGTGATTAGTGTCATGACTGACCATCTCGTCCTCCTCCTGCAGAATGAAGGCACAAATCCTGGAGCTCTACGGCAGAGTTTTGGAGGGGTCGGAAGAAATATTGCAGGTTTACTAAGAATGTAGTATACTATTAGTATACTACTGGATACCAATGTCCTACTAGTATACTACTAGTATATTAGTATACTGTTGGATACTAGACACGTCTGTCTTCCTGTAGAGTGTCTTGCGAGATTGGGAACACAGCCTTTCTTCATATCAGCCATTGGCAGTGACAGCAGTGGACAAGCTGTGGCCGAGCACATGCAGAGGCTGGGAATGGTTAGGTCATTATTACATCACTGCTTCTATAACCTCTACCTCTGATAATCATAGTATACTGAAAATAATGGCAGTCTCGTGGTTACCCTCTTTCATAATGAAACAATTCTTTCATAATTAAACACAATGTGCTTCATTGTGAAAGAATTTTTTGGTAACCACGAGACTGCCATTATTTTCAGTATACTGTACAGTCAGCTAGTCTTGTATAGTGAGCCTGTCGCTGTGGCTAGGTCTTACCCCGTTCTCATAATGTCTGATAATTATAGGTTTGATTTGGCTCTGTTAGGCTAAGAGTGTTACCAAGATTGTGTCGGTAGAAAGAGACTCTGTCCTTGCATTTGGTTCACACAAAAAGGAAGTTGCACTCCATGTTTTTCTGCAGCCTCTGACAGGTATCTACCGCTCTCCGACCCTCCCCACTGCCACCTACTGCGCCGTGCTAGACCGGGCAGGAGAGATGCACTGCTCCATTGGGGACATGGCCGTCCACGATTGTGTCACGGTGGAATGGGTAGGTATAGGGTTAAGGTGTATAACCATTGCATCTTACAGAGTTGGAGTTGCATGTGCATTACTGAAAATTCACAGCTGTCTTTCGTATCAACGCCATGCCAGGTCCAGGGCTTTCACGGTGATCTGGAGAGGGCCTCTCTGGTGTGTGTGGATGCCAACATCCCTGAGGACACGCTGAAGTACGTGTGCGAGCTCTGCTGGGATGCAGGAGTGCCTGGTACGTAGGACCATGCCTCCTAGTGAGGTCTGTAAACCAATGGGTGAACAGCAGAGAAATGAATTCAGCAGGGAGTGAGATTTGCTAGGGCCATACCCCCCCCCCCCCGAAGAGTGCGTGGCCTGGGAACGAGGCTAGCTAGGCTGCCTACCCAGGCCTACACACTCCTCAGATTTTTTGCACAGCCATGAACACAGATATGGTTGTGAAGGCCAAGCTGGGATTTAGAGATTGCATGCAGAATACTATATAGAATTATCATGCATATGTAATGCTTGGACTTGTCTGAACCTTATATGCGCTAACTTGATATATGTTTGGTATGGACACCTCTTTTGAGCTGGTAGGTAGTTGTTAATAGGTGCTAGCAGGTATTTTGTTTGCTGTCGTTCTAGTTGATGTGATGTTTGTTGCTATGTGATGCTATCAGTAAAGTAGCTGGTATAAGTGTGAACGATATTCTGAGGAGATTGAAATGAAACGTTTGAGAGCCACCACGAGCATTACACATACTGTGGACTGTGGTATGGAAGTTTAGGATTCGGAATGGACTCACTGCATTCCCATTGCCTTTTATGGTATAGGGTTTATACTCTGGAGCAGGCTTAGCAGAAATAGTGTAGTCTCGTGGCCAGACGTCCCATGAAGGTGCGTCTGGTGTCATGAGTAAACATTCTCGTCACAAAGAGCCTTTCTGCTTTACAAGTCCCAATCAGCTTTAGCCTTTCTATGACGTTGCTGTGACATCTAGCTTGATAAATCCTATTGGTCAGTTTAAGGAATTCTAATAAAATGTATACAGTAACCAATCGCATTTGAAATTTACCATTAGTAATTACGGAATCTGTTACAAGAATGTTCATTCAAGACATGCCAGACGCTCCTTCACACAGAGGGTGTGGATGTCTAGATACAACATTAGCAACAGCGCTAGCAACAGTGCTCTGTCTGTTAGTTGAGACCTCTTAGTAATGTTCAGCACTTTTGCTGGTCCTTTGTGCGCTACAGCTCAGCTCAAAGTGATTTGTACCAATCAGTCAGATTAGAGCAGACGACCTTTTGACAGTCCTTCTCTTGAAGTGCAGCGTAGCAGCCTCCCCCCTCTTTTCTTCGATGCCATGACCAGCCTGTTTTTGAAGCTTTCAATAGCGTGCAACTGCTACAACTCAATCCAAAGCGATTGTACCCTCAATCACATTAGAGCAAATGATCTTTTGACAACCCTCCTCACGAAGTGTAGCATAAGACCCTCCCCCCTCCTTTCTTCGATACCCTGACCAGCCTGTTTTAGAGCCATTCTGACCGCTACAGCTCAACTGAAAGTGATTTGCACCCATCAGTCACATTAGAGCGAATGACAGCATTGTCCAGATACAAAGCCATCCTCCCCACGAGCAAGTGTGCCATAAGAACCTCCCCCCCTTCTTTATTCTCAGAGTGAATTACAACTGTCGGCCATTGGACATTGGTATATGGCCATTCAAATTGCTATTGGCCTGACTGTGTGGCCAATCGATGTACACGTTACATTAGTTGTCGCCGTAGTGCTAAATTAATACTATGCATATCGTAAGCATTTCCTGTTTCGGTAGCCTCGTTCCGAGTCCACGAAAGAGTGACTCTTTCGTGGACTCGGAACAAGGCTAGCTTGATAACAGAACTATATGCGTCAACTAGAGTGGGTCCTGTTCTCATTCAGGAAATAATCTTGTAGGAATAATGTACTATTACTAGCTGCATGAATGGCATGCTGGCTCTACAGGAATTATCTAGTTATCCTTTTCGGCTCAAACTGACTTCATGTATCTTCCTCTCCTGAGAACTAGGTTGGCAACAGCTTAGAGCCCAGTAACTACCTATTAATGTCTTCCACAGTGTGGTATGAGCCTGCTTGCATTGAGAAAGCCACTAAGCCGATGGCTGCCGGGTGTGCATCTAAACTCACTTATGCCTCACCGAACCTCTCGGAGCTGAGAGCCATGTACTCCACTCTCACTGGGAAGGAAACAGCATCTAGTCTCACTACAGGTGGGTGTGGTCATTGGGAGCGTGCCCCGGAGGTCACATGGTCTGTATGGGCACATTCTAGTCTCTCGTCCTAGCCAGAATCCCTGATAGAGTAGCACCAGGGTCAATGAACTGTATACTAGCTGTGTACTAGCTGTATACTATAGTATAGTAGTTGTGCACTAGCTGTATACTATAGTATACTATCTGTGTACTAGCTGTGTACTAGCTGTATACTATAGTGTATATCATCTCTATGGGAGGCAGTATTACCCACCCCGGCTAGTATACTTATCACAGCATTTCTGCTGTAATGTAAGCTGCATGATATGGTAAGATCAAAACATGATTGTTGCAAATTTGTGATAAAACTCACAGTGGACTGACTATTTAGTGCATGCTATACGCTAATGACAACCGATTGACATATACAGGCGTTTACAGTAACTAACATCCCTATTAGCTATAGTGACATCAGCAGGAAGGGTAAGCTTTCCATTGGCATGTACTAATGCAGCCTTGCACACAAACACCAGCTGTTTATATAAAGGGTTGTTCACGTTTCCCTCATTTTATCATATCGATCATTTACTTAAGTAGACACACTTGAAGAGAGAGAAATCGATGAGGAATTCCTACATTTACTTAGGCAGACATGCTTGAGGACGCCCACGATCCATCGTATAAACAGCTCATGTTTGTGCATGTGATCGTTATGTAATAGCCTTAGCTTGATCACATGATTAACTTTGTTTTGGATTCGCTAGCAAATCAATTTGTTTACTTTCTGTTTAGAAAAGAGATAGATTTAGCAATTGCTTTCCATGAAAATGCAAACATTGTATTGAAGATTTTAAAAAACTGTCGTTATAAAGCCTGGGACTTAAATCAGAGGAGAAGAAAAGAGATAGCCCTCCTCCCGATCACACCTGTGTTTTGAGGAGCCAGTAGGCGGCGTAAAGACCTCAACTGTTTGCTCAGATATGCAGGTGGTATTGAATAAACATATTCATTATACAAAACCATATTACCTCTGCATGCACAGACCTGTCACTGGCAGAGAAGCTGAGAGAGTGCAGAGCACTTGGCCCCGCCCTCCTCCCACACATTCCAAACCTGCTAATTAGCTTAGGCAGAGATGGTGTCGTACACGCAAGACGAGAGAGGGACTCGGAGACGAGGAGACTTCAGTTCCTCCATTACTCAGCAGCTGTTGCCCATTTACTGCCTGTGGAAGTAGTTAATGTCACTGGGGGTGGAGACAGGTAAGCAGTGCTGCATGCCTGGGCTGTTGTGAGTATGAGCCCACCCCTGAGAATGAGCCCACCCCTGAGTATGAGCCCACCCCTGAGAATGAGCCCACCCCTGAGTATAAGCCCACCCCTGAGTATGAGCCCACTCCTGAGTACATGGCCATAGCAGGCGGCTGGTCGTCCAGTTTTAGCCGGACCACTTTTCTCAGTACTTTTTTTTTTTACACATACCGTATACATATAGTGCTGATTAAACTTCAAACTTATGAATTTTGTATGTTACGTACCAGGAGCCCTGTACGTACGCATGCAATAGCTACTGGTATTATTCAAGACATTCTAGCAAGCCTCACCAGTCGGTGATAAATACAGCACTGTTTGAGAAGGGCCTTAGTAGACGGTGTTGGAGTATTGGATACTTTTTCGACTTTACGTTTGACCAGGTACCAGTGGACAATGGACATATTTATAGACTTCTTTTATAGGCAGCAGCTAGCCACTCTTTATATGGACCTATTATTCTTGCCAGCTTCCTCCTTTGGGAAGATTTCTTTCTAAGAATAGTGGTCTGGTTTCAAAGCAGCTGCCATTCCTCTATAGACTGGCTTCAGGAAGCTATCAGTGCAGTGAACAATGCAATAAGTAGAACATATCACTGCCTTTTCCTGGTCCCAAGGAAGTTTGCATACAACAGTGAGAGGGGTAACAAACACCTAGTGGTCCAACGCTGTGTTGTGTGGTGTAGGGAGCTTTCATGCACGCTTTATCTTCTGTCCAAAGGAGAGCATTGGAAACTTAAGCATTCAGCTGCCATGTTTGAAGTTTAATTACTCCCTTTCCGGTCCTAATTTACTAGCCAATTACACCCCCTGACAGTACTCACATCGCGTATTGCCTTCAGTTTTGCAGGAGCCATGATTGCTTCTCTGACCAGAGGACTAGCCGTCGACATGGCTGTAAAAGCCGGCCTGAGAGCAGCGTACCTCTCCATCCAATCTCATAGCGCCGTACCCAGTGACATCACTCCTGAGCTATTTACAGAACAGAGCATAGAACAGTGGGCACCTCGGATGGCTGATGAGTTTTAGACCTACTGGTTTGCTATATCACTTTTTAGTTTTGTCCAAATCAATTATTAATTTTTAGTGAATGTAATATTCACCACTACTCTAGTGCCCCCGTTATCTAGTCCAATCACTGGGTATAATTATTACCATACAAGACACTTGTGTGGTATGCGGCCGATTATAGCCTCGTTCCCAGTCTCCACTCCCAGCTTTTTTTTCGCATGTTGTAATAATGCGAAAAAAAGCTGGGAGTGGAGACTGGGAACGAGGCTAGCCGATTACTCAAGTGGTGTTTGTAGATGTGTTAAGTGCATGTACATTCTGTAAGTGTATTATCCTTGTAAGTTTAGCCAAAATACCGGAATATTTATGCACTTTTAGCCACATGCAAGTTTTCTTGATTACTGACTCCTTCCTGCCTACAGTTTACACAAGGCAATCTCTTTTGTTATCATAAGACCTGTTTACCCATCCACAAAATGGCAGATTATTAATGATACACACAGTGAACTAACACACAAAAACTGAAAACCATACACTATAGCTATGAATCAGCAACACAAATGCATACCGTGTGCATGGTTTAGTAATAGAAAAGATACTATACTGGGGTAGCGTGTTGGAAGAAAGCGCTAATGATGAAGAGCTCCGTGGTTTTTTTCCTAAAATGTCATTCTCCATGCCGTGATCTTCACTTGAGGTTTGGCTGGTACACCTGTCTCTGCTGGCCATAGGGTGTCATGCCGGCTTGACTTGCCCCCTTGGTTGTGCCCATCTGAAGACCGATGGTGGTTTTACCCTTTATCTCCTGCTGTTTGTCGAAGGAAGCTCTAGTGCTTTTTGCGGCCTCCTTTGGGCCAAGAGTTGGTCCCTTATACCCCTTCTTTTGGGCCTGCCTGCCCAGTGAATGGATTGCATTAATAACCTGCGGCATGTTAGCGTCCTCGTAGAGGTCGACCGTTTGGAACGCGTCCTCTCTTTTTAGGCCATAGGCGGTGGTTGCATCCAGAAAGTTCCCAATGTTCTCCATCATTTTGAACGCCATTTTGCTGTCGTTTATCTTCCTTACAGAGCCCGGCTTGAGCTTGTTCATAACCTTGCAGAGGTAGACTCCGTCCTTGAGAGCCTCGTGGAAAGATCCCCGTGGAAAAGGCTCGCCGGCGACCGCCTGAAGCCAAGCCTTTGCCGCCTTTTCTCGCTGAGGATCGTACTTGGCGTCTTGCTTCTGCTTTAGCTCAGCAGTCATTCCGTACCCTGTCGGTCTTTCAGCCATTGTTTTAGTCGCTCTTGCAGCTTGCAGTAGTAAAAACAAAAACAACCGTAGTCCGGCAACGCAGCGAGCAAGGACAGGAAACGGAAGATTTACATTAGCCCCGCCCAAGAAATTGTCGACCAGCAGGATAACACATAACAGAATGGAAGTTGAAGTCTGCAAGCTCTGTTGGTGTTGGGGCTATGTATGTACAGTGAGGCAGTGGTTAGGGTGCCCCTCCATCGCATTTCCCATCCTACGAACCATCTTGAGCTCCAAAGAAGGATGAACCTCGCAAGAGATGGGATAGAGTGGAAGTATGGCACCGACCTCACTCGAGGTGGTAGTACTGTTGACGTTGCAGACAAGGGCACGCGAGTGCTCCTCACAAACTATATGAACTCTCAGTACTACGGTCCCATTAGCATTGGAACACCCCCACAAGACTTCACAGTAGTATTTGACACTGGCTCGTCGATTTTTTGGGTTCCCTCCTCCGAATGCGAACTACTGAGTCGCGCCTGCAGACTCCATCACCAATACAATCACTCGAAATCAAGTACGTACGTGCCCACGGGGAAAACCTTTTCCTCTGGTAGCGTCAGTGGATTTCTCAGCCAAGATACAGTGTCGATTGGAAATTTGAAAGTGAGACATCAGGTATTTGGCGAAGCAACTAACATTACAGGAGTATGGTTCTTGGCAGCAAAGTTCGATGGTATCCTCGGGATGGCGTACCCCGTGGTAGGTGAACACACATCCATGTTTTATAACTTGATTCAACAGGGCCTGGTAAAGAAACCAGTTTTTGGATTTTATCTCAACCGGGACTCATCTCACGGAGAACTCACATTAGGTGCTTCTGATCGCAGACACTTTCATGGCCGGCTCAACTACGTGTCTGTGGATAAGAAGATGACCTGGCAGTTTAGAATGGACGGGGTTAAGATTAACGGTCAGAAGTATGATTACTGTTTTGGAGGGTGTGAGGCCATAGTGGATACTGGAACATCACGTATTGCCGGCCCTACTGATGAAGTAGATAAACTAAATAAGCAACTGGGAGATATAAAATTCCCTAATTTGAATGAGTACACATTCGACTGTAGCCAAGTGGATACACTGCCGACAGTGCTCGTGACCATCGGTGGAAAGAAGTACCCATTGACAAATCTGGACTACGTACTCAAGCTCTCAG
Source organism: Phakellia ventilabrum (assembly GCA_963921505.1). Classification (NCBI taxonomy): domain Eukaryota; kingdom Metazoa; phylum Porifera; class Demospongiae; order Axinellida; family Axinellidae; genus Phakellia; species Phakellia ventilabrum. The sequence goes on from OY997381.1 coordinate 641,647, forward strand.
AAACCCTATATGCCTCAGTGGGTTCATTGGTGTCGATACTGGAACGAGTCCCCTGTGGATCTTGGGCGACATGTTCATTGGTGCTTACTATACCGAATTTGATGCGGGGAACAACCGCATTGGATTTGCCAGATCTAAGAGCTCACAGTGAGGCAAACTTCAGATGATGCATGACTAAGTTGTTAACGTTACTTTTCTGCTGTTCCTAGCTATATAATTTCCGTATTCTTTTATCATTCTAATATAAAAGATGAGTGTTTTCTGTCATTGTCCCTATATCGTCTGTAACTTGTATAATATATTTTTTTACTGGTCTATATGAGTGACTACATTGATTAGCTGTGTTCTGACCTATTTGCATGCAATGATGAATCACGTAGACATTCAGATACTTTTGACTAGCTAATTATTATTGTCCTAGCAAAGATAATGCACCAATATCGATCAATCTGACATTTTATATACTGGGGCATTCTTATTACGGCCACGGGAGTTTTGGAACGCCACCCCAACCCTCGCTGACAAACTTTGACACTGTATCAAGGTTCACCTGGGCATATTCCGCGGATTGCAGAGCCTGTGGAGCGTTCTCTTCCAACTTGTACAACCATTCCAAATCGAGCACCTAGCTATGTCGCTGATGGGAGGAAAGCCTCAGACCAATGGCTCCAGTTAGGAGGGTATGATTATCGATACTGTAATCGTTGGTAGCCTTGCAGTCAAGAAACAAACATTTCTTGAACAACTCTCTTATTCAGATTATGGTAATGTAGACGCTGTCATTGGATTGGGCTATCCTAATGTTACTGTGCAGAATGTCAGTGGTATCTTGTACAGCATGGTTAGGGAGGGTCTTATCGAACAGCCAGTATTTGGATTCTACTTCAACGAACCTTATCCTTTAACTAATTTAACAGGTGGCTACGGGGAGCTCACGTTGGGTGGCAGTGATCCTGCCCGTTTTGCTGGCCAGCTCAACTACGTGCCTGTCGATGGGGAGGAGAACTGGCAGATCAAGATGGATGGGGTGAAGATTGGTGGACAGATAACTGATATTTGTTCTGGAGGTTGTGAAGTAATTCTGGACACTAATCTTCCGACGTTTTTGGCAATTCGTGGCGACAAACTCAATGCACTATTGAATGCTATTCTACTTGATGGGGTATTGGTTTTTCAAGAAAAGCGACTTCGATTCCGGATCCCTGCCCAACACGGAAAGGACTATATTGTACCACCCAAGTACTATGTGGGTGTGGCTACTATATTCCCTGATTTTCCCTATTACCCAACTACGATTTTTAACAATCCCTGGTCATCAGGACCCTTCACGGACAAGTGGATGTTGGGTAATGTTTTCATGGGAGCATACTACACTGAGTTTGATGCAGTCAACAATTTAAACGTATTGGATTTGCATTGGCAAAGCATCCGTGATGGTTATGTGTAGCTAGTGTGTGATTCTGACTTAACATTGCATTGTACATGTATCCGTGTGTAGCTACTGCATGCATAGTGACAGGAATGCATGATTTATTGTAGTTTCATTTAATAGTGTTAACGTTCCCATTAGCCAGCTATTGAAAAACCAAAAGAAGGCACTGGGACAGGACGCATAAACCACCTAGCTATAGCTAAGAAAGGTCCAGAGGTAGTTCTGGAATGGATTCCAGGAGGGAACTCAAGCGAAGTCCCGAAAGCACAGACAGCCCAAGACCGATCAGGCCTCGTCTTAAGTGATTTGGATTGACTAGTGCATACTATTCCTCACCTCTGAAAATGACTCAAAATTTTATCACAAATACTTTGTTCTGGCTCCACTCCTTTATGCACTAGAATAGTCTCATTCCCAGACCCGAGGCGGGCGTCTGGGCACGAGACTAGCATCAGAACGGTATTTATATAAACGCACAGGGTTGGATTGGGATCCCGAGACATCAGAATGTAAATAATGCAGGCTACGGTTTCTGGTGCCCAGACTAGCTGGCTGGCGGGCTTACATTCACTTTTCATTGGTCAGAGTTGCAGACTTGAACAGCGTTTTGCGCGCGAATTTCGGCGCGTACAAAAACCAGAGACGAGCTGCATTTGCTTCAGTACTGAGTTTCTTGGCTGTGCGGAATGTGAGTGTTTTGCTGGTGTAGTTTTGTATTGTAACTTTGCATTGTGTGTGGCAACCAAGCTAACATGGCTTGGAGCATGTATTTCCGCCTGGTCTGCAGAACACTAGCCTCGCCGACTGCGTGGCCTGGGAACGGAACGAGGAGGCTATGCAGAAACTAGACCTGGGGCTAATAATGCTGTATCTTGTGTTACTAATTTTGTTTATGTGCCTGCTTCTCTCACCCCCATCCAGTCATTGCAAGACTGCAAGAGTTTCCACAGCCGTCGCCCTACCGAGCACAGCTTATCCCAGCCAGCCACAAGCACAAGCTTATCCCACATCCCTCATCCGCCCGCACAACCACAGCCACCATCCTACCAAGCACAACTACAGCCACCATCCTACCAAACACAGCTCAACACAACAGAAAAATGTGAGACAAAAGCATGTGTGCGTAAAGTAAATACAGGTGCACGGTGCCATGTGTGTCACGTGAGCTAACATGCACCGGTCAGCGAACGCAACGGTGTTAAAATGCATGTGCTGGGTATACTAAATACATACCGGTAATGTACATTAAATACATGGTATTGTGCATACAATAAATGTTTGACAATGTGCATGAGCGATGCGCACATACGCGCTGAATGGCTAAATGCCTGTGAATGGGTATACTACACTATACTTTACTAAGTTACTAACTGCATGTGTACATGCACATGCATGGCATAATGTAGCTTAATATGGTGTTATATATTCATTTGGGTATCTTCTACTGATGTATAATACGTAAGGCAAAATAAAGGAGGCAGTGCAAATAAAACAAATAAGACAAATAGAAATTATATAGTATACAAAGTGAATTCAAAAAGTCATAGAAAAATAAAGTGTGTTATTTATAATAAATGTTTATAATAAATGTTTGATATTGTGCATGAGCAGTGCGCACATAAGAACGTGACACGTGGGACGTGACTGAACAGTGCCGGTACGCGGTAAGAGGAGTACTCATCAAGTTGAGTGGTATATATTGTTATTATTAGTATGTGTAATGGTATGAAAATTGCAGTAGTAATATACAGTGTACATGTATATAGTATGATCTTGGTGAGTGGTCACAATGCTATGTAGTTGTATGCATATATGGTGTATGTTTATCTATTGTCTGTACACATGTTTGTGTGTATGTGTGTGTACATGTTTGTGCAAGCCTCGACACTCACATCTATGGTGAATTATATACTCGAATAGCTGAACACCAGTTTTGGTGGTTTTCGTGATTTCTGTGGGTTTCGAGGTTTTGGTGGTTTTAGCGGTTTTTGAGGTTTTCCGCGGTTTTGGCGGTTTTCGAGTGGTTTTGGCAGTTTTCAAGGTTTTCCATGGTTTTGGTGTTTTTCTGTGTTAACCCCTGTTAAGCGAGTGTTGGTGTCAGTCGACCTAAACTCTAGTGCACTTGGAATTAAAGGAAGATCAAAAAATGAAATGCCGTCCATCGCTACCACTATACTGTTCTCATGGCTGTGTATTCACTGCAGTCGGTGCAGCAGACCATAATAAATATCTATACTACTATCTAGTTTTATAACAATAGTAAATTTTGATTGCATTGTGAGAATTTACGAATGGCATGTGATCTGACAATATTCTAGTAGCTATATATACCTGCTTCATTGTAATCACTAATAAAGAAACAAGATTTTGCAAATGAAGGTATCAGCTGCTACTCTGCTATCAGTACTGGTGTTAGGACTAGGGCTATGTCTCCACTGCAGTGAGGCAGTGATTAGGGTGCTCCTCCATCGCAGGCCCCACCCCACTCAGAAGCTACAGCTCCAAAGTAGGCTACACCCCAGAGAAGATGGCACCAATATCCCGCTGAAATTTATGGGTGTTTATTCATACTACGTTAATATCAGCATTGGAACACCACCCCAAAACTTCACAGCGATCTTTGACACTATGTCAAACCTCTCCTGGGTTTACTCTGCTGATTGCTCAGAGTGTCAACCTTATACAGCTAACTTATACAGCCATTCTGAATCCAAGTCTTATGTGCCTGATGGGAGGAACTTCTCCGATGATTGGGACAACGTGAAAGGGTTTCTCAGTCAAGACACCATAACCATTGGAGGTCTCACGGTGAACAAGCAGACCTTTGTTGAACAGCTTTCATATCTTGGAACCGACGTCCATTCCGTTATTGGGTTGGGGTATCCTTCTGTTACTATGCAGAATGTCAGTGGTGTGTTCAGAAGTATGATCACAGAGGGTCTTGTTGAACAACCAGTATTTGGATTCTACTTTAAAAAGCCAGTGAGTTTCAGCAACAAGACGGGTGCTCATGGCGAACTCACGTTGGGTGGCAGTGATCCTAACCACTTTGTCGACAAGCTCAGCTACGTGCCTGTTGATGGTGAAGCCTACTGGCAGATCAAGATGGATGGGGTGACAATTAATGGTGAGGCCTCTGAATTTTGTGCTGAGGGATGTGAAGTAGTTCTGGACACTGGAAGCCCAATTTTTGCTGCGCCTGATGGTGATAAACTCAACAAACGTCTTGGAGCCACAGAGCCTGCTTATGGCTTGTGGCTATTCAACTGCAGCAGATTAGGATCTCTACCCAATGTGACCCTGATGATTGGTGGGAAGGACTACATCATAGGGCCGAAAGATTATGTACTTCAGATAGATATGGAAGATGCCAGTCCAGTGTGCTTGAGTGACATTTACAGCAGTGGTCCATTATCAGCCCCCTTCGAGAACAAGTGGGTATTGGGGAATATTTTCATGGCGAAATACTACACTGAATTTGACGTGGGAAAAAAACGTGTTGGATTCGCCATGGCTAAGAATTAGTAATGTGGTTTCTGGATTATTGTGGTGTGCAGTGTACAAACCTCATTAACACAATCACACGTTGCATCATATGTTTATACCATTACATACTTTTATGCACATGATTATGTTGACGGAACATCCGCTTGACGGAACGTCTACTACTAGCTACCACTGCTGTTTTCATGGCTGTTTCTCCACTGCAGTGAAAGGAGCATTGTTGTAGTAGGCTATAGAGTATGTCTGTACTATTATCTATTTTCATAGCTAACAATACAATGTTTTAATTGCATCGTCACAATTTACTACAACAGCATGTGAGCACTTCAGATAACAATATTAGTAGCTAGCTCATTGCGATCCTTAATAGAGAAACAGTTGCAGGACTTTAAAAATGAAGGTATCAGCTGCTACTCTGCTATCAGTGTTGGTGTTAGGACTAGGGCTATGTCTCCACTGCAGTGAGGCAGTGATTAGGGTGCCCCTCCATCGCAGGCCCCACCCCACTCAGAAGCTACAGCTCCAAAGAAGGCTACACCCCAGAGAAGATGGCACCAACATCCTGCTGGAATTTATGGGTGTTTATTCATACTACGTTAATATCAGCATTGGAACACCACCACATGACTATACAACAGTCTTTGACACTATGTCAAACCTCTCCTGGGTTTACTCTGCTGATTGCTCCGACTGTCGAGATAAAACTAACTTGTACAGCCATTCTGAATCCAAGTCTTATGTGCCTGATGGGAGGAACTTCTCCGATGATTGGGACAACGTGAAAGGATTTCTCAGCCAAGACACCATAACCATTGGAGATCTCACGGTGAACAAGCAGACCTTTGTTGAACAGCTTTCTGACCTTGGGATGGATGTCCACGCTGCTGTTGGGTTGGGGTATCCTTCTATTACTATGCAGAATGTCAGTGGTGTGCTGCGCAGTATGATCACAGAGGGTCTTGTTGAACAACCAGTGTTTGGATTCTACTTTAAAAAGCCAGAGAGTTTCAGCAACAAGACGGGTGCCTACGGCGAACTCACGTTGGGTGGCAGTGATCCTAATCACTTTGTCGACAAGCTCAGCTATGTGCCTGTCGATGGTGAAGCCTACTGGCAGATCAAGATGGATGGGGTGAAAATTGATGGCAAAACATCTGAATTTTGTTCTGAGGGATGTGTGGTACTTCTGGACACTCAAAGTCCATTTTTTGCTGTGCCTGATGGTGACAAACTCAACAAACGTCTTGGAGCCGCTGAGGCTGAGGGTTTGTGGATATTCAACTGCAGCAGATTAGAATCCCTACCCAATGTGACCCTGATGATTGGTGGGAAGGATTACATCATAGGGCCCAAAGATTATGCAATTCGAATTGATTTGGAAGATGGTTCATTTTGCTGGAGTGACATTTACAGTAGTGCGGGGCCCTTCGAGAACAAGTGGGTGTTGGGGAATATTTTCATGGCAAAATACTACACTGAATTTGACGTGGGAAAAAACCGTGTTGGATTCGCCATGGCTAAGAATTAGTAATGAGGTTTCTGGTGTGCAGTGTACGAACCTCAATAACACAATCACACGTTGCATCATATGTTTATACCATTAGCTACATACTTTTATGCACATGATATGTTGTTAATCATTATTTTAACGAATGTCTATCTTGAACTTAATATCCAGCACAATATAATACACTGGTCGCACATATTTAAGAACATGACTGTCATACATATATAGGAACGTCCATGTGAACAGTCCATATTAGCCCGCTATCATTGTCTGCAGCCCACGATTACTGGCACTCTCTCAGTAATTCTCCATCTAGTAGCCATGGCTGTTTCTTCACTGCAGTGAAAGGAGCATTGTTGTAGCAGGCTATAGAGTATATCTGTACTATTATCTATTTTCATAGCTAACAATACAATGTTTTAATTGCATCGTCACAATTTACTAATAGCATGTGATCACTTCAGATAACAATATTAGTAGCTATCTCATTGCGATCATTGATAGAGAAACAGCTGCAGGACTTTTAAAATGAAGGTATCAGCTGCTACTCTGCTATCAGTGTTGGTGTTAGGACTAGGGCTATGTCTCCACTGCAGTGAGGCAGTGATTAGGGTGCCCCTCCATCGCAGGCCCCACCCCGCTCAGAAGCTACAGCTCCAAAGAAGGCTACACCCCAGAGAAGATGGCACCAATATCCCGCTGGAATTTATGGGTGCTTATTCATACTACGTTAATATCAGCATTGGAACACCACCCCAAAACTTCACAACGATCTTTGACACTATGTCAAACCTCACCTGGGTTTACTCTGCTGATTGCTCCGACTGTCGAGCTTATAATTATACAGCTAAATTTTACAGCCATTCTGAATCTAAGTCCTATGTGCCTGATGGGAGGAACGTTTCTGATAATCGGAATGCTGTGGAAGGATTTCTCAGTCAAGATACCATAACCTTTGGAAGTTTCACGGTGAACAAGCAGACTTTCGTTGAACAGCTTTCCGATCTTGGGATAGATGTCCACGCCGCTGTTGGGTTGGGGTATCCTTCTGTTACTATGCAGAATGTCAGTGGTGTGCTGCACAGTATGATCACAGAGGGTCTTGTTGAACAACCAGTGTTTGGATTTTACTTCAAAAAGCCAGTGAGTTTCATTAACAAGACGGGTGCTCACGGCGAACTCACGTTGGGTGGCAGTGATCCTAACCACTTTGTCGACAAGCTCAGCTACGTGCCTGTCGATGGTGAAGCCTACTGGCAGATCAAGATGGATGGGGTGAAAATTAATGGTGAGGCCTCTGAATTTTGTTCTGAGGGATGTGTGGTAGTTCTGGACACTCAAAGCCCATTTTTTGCCATACCTGATGGTGACAAACTCAACAAACGTCTTGGAGCCGCTGAGACTGAGGGCTTGTGGCTATTCAACTGCAGCAGATTAGGATCTCTACCCAATATGACCCTGATGATTGGTGGGAAGGACTACATCATAGGGCCCAAAGATTATGTACTTCAGATTGATTTGGAAGATGGTACAGTATGCTGGAGTGACATTTACAGCAGTGATCAATTATCTGGGCCCTTCAAGAAAAAGTGGGTGCTGGGAAGTATCTTCATGACAAAGTACTACACTGAATTTGACGTGGGCAAAAAACGTATTGGATTCGCCAAGGCTAAGAATTAGCAATGTGGTTTATGACCTTTCGTGCTCTGCAGTGTATGAACTTTAGTAACAATTAACACAATCATACTTTGTAGCTGAAGTAATGTATGCATGTAACAGTATACTACTAATCTTTTGCCTCTCGCATTGTGTAATTATAGCCATACAATTGATGTAATGACAGTGGCTACATTTAAAGACACACTATTGATTGTAATCTCAAACTTAACTCATTGTCATCACTATTACATAATCATTACAACATTGGTCACATAATTATTCAAATGTCATACACAGTCACGCCATTCTCAGTCCTTAGCCGTGGCAAATCCCACTCGGTTGTTCCCCACATCAAACTCAGTGTAGTAAACAGTCATAAACATGACGCCCAAAATCCAAGGAGGGTTCTTAACTGGACTACCGTACTGAAAACCACTGACACAGACTGTTAGAACGCTGTTGCTAAATGTGATGACATAATCCCTATGATGAAGAGGATATTCCTTACCGCCAATTGATAATGAGACAGTTGGTAAAGACTCCACCTCACCGCAGGGGAATAGATACACGTTCAAGAACTGATTCAATTGAGCTCCAAGTTGCTTGTTAAGTCTGTCGATCTCATCAGTGGGACCAGAAATCAACCAGGTTCCTGTGTCCACAACTGCTTCACACCCTTCAGAACAAACTTCAGATTCAGAATGTCCGCCGATTTTGATCCCATCCATTCTTATCTGCCAGTATGTCCTATTATCGACAGGCACATAGTTAAGGTGGCCAGTAAAGCGATTTGGGTCACTAGCTCCCAACGTGAGTTCCCCAAAACCGTCTTCGAAGGTATCAAAACTCTTAGGCTTCTTAAAGTAGAACCCGAAAACTGGTTTCTTCACTAGTCCTTCTGCAATCATGTTGTAAAACACGGGGGTGACATTTTGAATGGAGAGGGAAGGGTAGGCCATTCCAATGACGCCGTCATAGCCGGTAGAGGAAAATAATGTTCGCTCACCAAATGTTTGTTTTCCGACTGTAATTTTTCCAACAGTGATGGTGTCCTGGCTGAGAAAACCAGCTGAATAATTTCTCCCGTCGGGCACATAAGTGCTGGATTTGGAGTGGTTGTACTCGTGGTGGTTTCCACAGTTGCATTCGGAAGAGAAGACCCAGAAAAAGGCAGAACCGGTATCAAAAAGCACCGAAAAGTTCTGTGGCGGTGTTCCAATAGTAATATTACCGACATTATCGTAACCCAAATGGATCAAGACACCTTCATTTCTAGATATAAGGTTGCTTGTATCGATATGCTCCTTCGTTCCAATGGCTGAGGTGCAAGGTCTTCTTTGGAGGTCTAGCTGAGCGGAGGAGTAGGGGCTCTGATGAATGGGCACCCTGAGCACTGCCTCACTGCACAGTCCAAACAACAGCAGCAGTAGAGTAGCAGCTAATGACTTCATGTTTTAATATTCGTGATAGATTAAATTCCAGAGTGCAAATTGAGCCACGCCCAACTATGCAGCCACGCCTACTAGCTTTACCGCGACGATGGAGTCACCAAGCTTGGAAATTGGCAACCAGGCTATATGGTCGCTGTCCTCCTGTAAGCCGGGATTTGGGGTAGTGCAGCTAAGAGACGGCTCAACGGAGACATACTGGCAGTTAGTGGCTATATAATGTATAGCTCTGTGTAGAGAGAGGTGTGCAGCAAATGGGAATGGAAGTTTCAACTGCAGACGCACTGTAATCTTGCAGATCAGATGGAGCCCCGCCACACTTGATAAACATAGAGTTTTTGAAGAAGGTGGCAGTAAAGGTTGTTACACTGTTCTGGAAGTCTATACTGGCAATGTAATGCTTGACGTGTTACACTTTTCTCTGCTGTAGCGTATCTCGGTGTACGTGGAGTACAGACAAGATGAGAGCTATACTCCTAGCAAGATAGCCGTAAAGGCTGGTTCTCATTTTCATGACTTAATAGTGAGTTGACGTATAGACTTTGGACCCCCCCCTCCCTTGGAGGTTTTCTCGTGGCGGGTAGTAACAGTGCTATCTGGGGATTAGGACAAATTCTGGACTGTTTTTCCACGGCTGCAAAAAAGCTGCGAGGGGAGGCCTGGGTACTCAGTTACTGCCTCGTAACTAGTTTACATGTTCTCTAGTAGATGTCTGCTTGATAGCATATACAGATCTCTCTACAATTACCCTCGATCAAGAGCTAATTTCATGAACTGTTGCCTTGATATTCCATTTTCTTTTTTGTTTCATAATGTTTGGTGCAGCAAGTCACAACAGTTGAATTAGATGAACCCGAGACTTGGGTGGACATTGATGTTGTGGACAAGGAAGAAAGGTGATCATAAGACGTGCTTAATAGATAACAGAGTAATAGATACTGGTATAGAGCATTTGCATTGATACATAACAAAATATAACAGAATTATGGTACAATAATTTTGGAAGATAAGATGCATAGCTAGCTCAGTACAGGAGTGAGTATATTCCTCACTGAACAGTAGGCCTACTAGTCTTAAACATTGCAATGTACCGAATGCCAGGCTTCCAATTAGAAGTGACAACCAGACTTACCACAATTCTCCAGCAGTGGGTTGTCCTCAGAAACGTATGACATCATCAATGGTGTACAATGCAAAATTAATGCTTTTATCTGTGCTTACAATACAGTGTGGTACCGCCTTCCAAAGTATGTCCACGCATAATATTATTATACCTGCAGGCCAATAAAAGCATTCCTGTTTCAGATTGCCATTTTGGCAAACCATCAGAACGGGAGGGACACCCACATCAGACTGGTCAAGGTCTTTGAGCCAGAGTAAGCAAAGCACTCATTAACTAGTTGCCTCATACCGAGCAGGCGTATAACATCGTGCAATTCAATGCTTATAAATGTGTAAGAAGTATGCCTAATGCATGTAGAAGGCTACTTTCCGGTTCAGTAGCAATCTTGACCAGCAAGATAGGCCTGGCTGTTTTTCAAAGGTTGGGTGGCACCTAGTCATGTTCAGACCACACACCTCTTTTAAGGGGCCTGGGAACGAGGCTAGGTAGCACCAGGAAACCACACCTATGGTTACGCCTACCATCCCTACCCCTAATTGACTATAGACTGTTCTCACTCTCTGCCGCAGGCTGAACAGCCACGCCCACACAACCGGAATGACTCAGTTTGAATCGGTTGACTTCCAGTCTATGCAGCTGATGAGATAGCTGAGCGCCGAACATCTTGGCACACCCAAAGCTACATAGTATTCATTCATTTGGTTGTATCACTAACCTCAGCCTGTCTCCATAATCCTCTCAAAACTGCACACCCCTAGAATTACAGTAGTTATTACACCAACCCAAAAAGCAGCCCAATATGGAGCTACATACTATAGGGGCAAATGAGCAGTCAGTTTTGCTGTAGACACAGGTAGGTTGAGCAGGAAGCCAGTACAGGACAGCCCTACCCTGGGCTCCACCCTTAACCCTAAACTAACACACACTTCCTGCCTGCTATCATAACTTTGAGTGGATGTCCCAGTAGACAAGGGCCTAAAAAACCCACTGTACCAACGCAGCCATGCATGTACTCTCACCACACAGCAGTGCTAGTGCTGGTGGCCAGAGTACAAAATACAGGTTTTACAAACCAGACCATGAATGCGGTCTGGTCTGCAAGACTAAGTTTTTGTAACCTCATTTCCAGGCCTCTAAATATGGTAGGCCTAAAAATGAAGGTATAGCAGTAGGGGCTTGGGAACTGCAACTCCAAATCACCATCTGCCACCACCACCACGTACAGCGCCACCCTGGACACAGCCAGTACTGCATGCCGCAGCGCCTCTCCCTCAAACTGCATGCCACTGCACACCACAGCTGCCATTCTCATTCACCATTTACTGCTACTGCTAGCGACCGACCGACCGAGACAGCAACTGCTGCTGGGGGGACCACACACCACTGCCAACTCTCTGCAACTGCAGAACAGTTGAATGCAAAAGTATAAGTTTACAATGTTTACACGGGGGGGATATTCACTCAAGAAACAATGTTTGATAAGGGGAGTAATTACTGCTAACTAATCAAGGGATTCAACATAATTAGTTTGGCTAATCGAAAACTAACACAGTAGAAATCGTTCTTAAAGGGTTAAACAAGAAAGCTGCAAAAGTTTTTGAGTAAGAAAAGAGTTAATAATTAATGGTGGGCCCGTTCAGTACTTTGGTAGTCTCTACCTAGTGTGCAGTATTACTTACAGAGTATGAAATAAACAGGAACATTGCAGCGTCTGTATCTTTCGAATTGTGTCCCTTTTCTGCTGTTTACGGACTGGGTGACTTGGAGCCACGTTTCTCGGGAGATCGAGATCTGGACCGGCTTGAAGCAGACCTGGAATGGGAACGACTCTTTCCTCCATTCTTCCTGTCTCCAGATGGGGACCGACTCCTGCAATGAGAAGATAATCCTTCAACTTCCACAACGCCATTCCAAATTAATTACTTGTTGAAATGGCCTAAAAGGGATTGAAGAGAATCCAAAACCAGACCTTGAGTGGGAATGGGACCTCTTTGATCTGCTCTTTCGTGTGCTCTTTGGTGATCTGGAACGAGATCGAGACCTGGAAGAGGATTTCTTGCGCCTAGGGGAGCGGCTTCTGCTTCTAGACCTCGAGTAACTCCTCGAATATCTGGAATACCTCCCACCGCCACCTCCGCCATGGCTACAACAACGAAAACAGCTCATTATAAATATTAATAGTTTGCTGGAGCAGGGGGGGGAGGGGGGGGGACTGGGAGGCTACACTCATACCAGGGCTTTACCCCCCCTTGGAAATTTCAACCCTTCAAAATTGAATGCTGCTCACTATACGCAAACCCCCCCCCCCCAAATATCTTCTGGTGTGCTTTTACCCCCCCTGGGGATTTTCCTAAATGAACCCTTCCCTACACACAAGTCCTGTTCTCTCAGATCAAAGGTAACACGGGATGAAAGGACGGTGATGTACTTTGCGAAATTTACTTTCCAGATCTTCATTTTTCTGCTTTAGACTGTTTGGTGAACGTGAGAGGTAATGATGTCATTGGTTGACTCTGAAAGGCATTGCACGGGCTAGCCAGAGACTAGCGGTGCTACGCTTGAGATTCCTTTTTCGTTTCCAGACAAGTCCTAGCTTTTGAGAAGCCTTCTATCTTTCTCTGTGGTGCCTGCTTAGTTCTTATCTTGCTTCCTCTGAGCAGCAGTTAACGCCATATGTAGGTCTTCCAATAGAAATCTTATACTGCACATTCCAATTACCACTAACTCCATGCCACTTCAGGTTGTCATACAGGATTTTAGGTTAGGGGGGGGGGGGGGAAACCGCGACCCATGGCGCTTCGAAGAAGCATCGGTCAATAGACGCATTGAGCTTTAACTGTATTCACTTTAATAACAAAATAGATACATTGACGCGTTGTACGGAATTCAATTAATATTCAATAATTAGTTTGATTGACAGCGTATTTTGGCAAAGTTGCAGATAGAAAGCCATCCTACATGGCTTATTTGTACCTGTAAAAGCTTACTGAATTTTGGAGAGCGCTGACCCTAGAGCTCAGAACGGCACTTTAGCTTCTGCTTGTCATTCTCGTCTTATGCTAGTCATGGGGTGTAAGGGCATACCCCCCTCAGGAATTTTTTTGCAAATTACATGCTCTGAGGTTTCTTCTGGGGCCTCAAAAATGCTGAAAATTAGCTACGAATGAACTACTGAGTATCAATATCAACTTCAAAATTCTGGGGGGGAGGGGGATCCCCCTTACCACACGTCGGTGCAAGCACTACAGCAGCAACATGAGCAGTATTTAAAGCAACAAACTGCCCACTAAGTTAGCTTACCCCCTTCCTCCTCCTCCTCCCCCTCCCCCCTGGTATTGCGGGGGGACAAAGTAGCGGCCGTACCGAACGTGAGGTGGTTCCTGGGGCCTGCCGTATCGCGCCATCTGCACCCGCATGTCTCGGCCGTCCAAAACGTAGCCATCCATCCTTTCCATCGCATCATCAGCATCTCTCCTGTGCGGAAAGAACAGAAGCAAAGTCACTCCACTGGCATAGCATAGAGAAGCCTATAAGGTGGTTAAACCCATAGTTTAGCATAACACCATAAACATCTGTTGCCATTAATCTAATATTTCACGCCAGTTCAAAGGTGGCTAAATGGGGCAAATGATTTTGCTGCAATTTTTGCAGAACCTATCTATTTAGCTAAAGGGTAGATACATAGGGGTACACAGCGCCGGCTAATCTTCGGCTAAGTTCCTGCAAAGTCAAACTGTGATTTAGACTATGGCTAGCTTGCCTTTCCGTGGTAACAGCGGAGCTAGAGGAGGAGCGGGACCAGCCACAGTTAGTACTTTAAATTATAGGTTGTACTCTTATACGGAATTCACTCTCCCATGCCAGCTACAAGTACAGCCTGACGAGAGATAGCATCACAACTTACAGCAATCATAATATTTGTGATTGTGATTTACCTATCAAAAAATCGGACAAAGGCAAACCCTCTTGACTCCTTCGTGAAGCGATCTCTGGGGATGTAGACGTCGCCAACGTCGCCGAACTTCTCAAAGAGGGGCTGCAAGTCTTCCGGTGTGATTCTGTAGGAGAGGTTGTCCACCTTCAGGCTGACCATTCCCTGGATGTTCGGCGGCCTTTTGCTCTGCCCCCCGTCTCTGTCCCTGTCTCTATCCCTGTCTCTATCCCTGTCGTCCCTGTCTCTATCCCTGTCGTATCTGTCTCGGCTTCGGCTCCTCCGCCTCTCTCTACTCCTACTTCTGCTCCTTTTACTCATTTTGGCAGCTTCTATGGCTCAGAAGAAAAGCACAAAGCTTAGCCTTGGGGTGGCAGAAATATCAGAAAAGGAAACGTGCCAACCGTCCGCTAAAGTGAACTACGCATGCGCAGAGTGGCGAGCTGCTGAAGAAAATGGACGTGCAGCGAGTACTACTGGCCGTGTACTGCGCCTTGCTGGCGCTGACTGCACATCAAGCTACTGCCAAAAGCAAAAAGAAGAAAGTTGAAATAATCACTGAGGTGCGTGCATACAGTCTAGTTTATACATAATTTCTACAACCAACAATTTACAAATTAGACTCAACCTCTAATTAGCTGCAAGTTGCCATGAAATTTCAATTTTCTTTTTGCAGTCAAAACCACCAGCTGCAGACTGCACAGAGTTGGCTGAGGCTGGTGATACTGTAACAGTTCACTATACTGTGAGTGTTGCTTTAGTAAAAAAGCGAACGAGACTATGCACATCATAAAGTCACCACAAAACTGGGCTATTAATTTGGCCACGAGTGTAATGATAATAAATGCTTATGTGATTGCTCCCATTTGTAGGGTGCATTAGAGAGCGGACAGGTTTTCGACAGTTCTCGCCAACCTGGAAGGGAGCCTTTCACTGTGAAACTAGGTGCTGGACAAGTGATCAAAGGTACGTAATAAAAGCCTAGTCTCGGGTACCCAGACCCGTCGAAAAATTGTAAGAGGGTCTGGGCGATAGGCTGGGGCAGAAGTGTACCGTGCGCCTGGAATGCAGGCGCACTTCCAATTGGCGTAATAATTACATTCTAACATGCATTAATTGGAAAAGTCGCGTTTTAAAAGCTGCTTAGAGTGCTATTGTGCTTCAGAGTGTCAGCCTTTCCTCTGACATCAAGGTACAGCCTGGTAAGTGATAGAGAAATCTACTAAGCTAGCATTAGCAGGGAGGCAATTATGAGTTAATAACATTCCGGAGTGTACATTTCCACCGAAGCCTATCGCCCAGACCCTCCTTACGATTTTCTGAGGGTCTGGGTACCTGAGACTAACAATAGCATTGTACCCACCCAGGCTTTCCTCACCCGGATTTTATCTTGCAGCTATGGAGCTGCAAGATAAAATCCGGGTGAGGGTACAAGGTTAGGTAACAGTAGATAACGAGGTTTAAGCACATTAGGATCACATCAAGCAGGCGAAACTGGTGAGGGAGTGGCTAGCACAATTTCTGCAAAAGACTATTAACAGAGCAGTATTCAAATTCCTCAAACGCAACTTTGCTCATCTGTGAGAGTGTGTAGATATTAACTGAAACAGCCTAATCTCTTGTCACTCAATAATACTGACATTTGTGTCCCTCCTGTAGGCTGGGATGAGGGCCTTACTGGAATGTGTGTAGGGTAAGTCGCGCTGTAGCCATTTTAAATATTACCCATACTACATAACATACATAATTATTGTTTTCATAGTGAAACACGAAAGTTGATCATTCCTTCCAACCTGGAAGGGAGCCTTTCACTGTGAAACTAGGTGCTGGACAAGTGATCAAAGGTACGTAATAAAAGCCTAGTCTCGGGTACCCAGACCCGTCGAAAAATTGTAAGAGGGTCTGGGCGATAGGCTGGGGCAGAAGTGTACCGTGCGCCTGGAATGCAGGCGCACTTCCAATTGGCGTAATAATTACATTCTAACATGCATTAATTGGAAAAGTCGCGTTTTAAAAGCTGCTTAGAGTGCTATTGTGCTTCAGAGTGTCAGCCTTTCCTCTGACATCAAGGTACAGCCTGGTAAGTGATAGAGAAATCTACTAAGCTAGCATTAGCAGGGAGGCAATTATGAGTTAATAACATTCCGGAGTGTACATTTCCACCGAAGCCTATCGCCCAGACCCTCCTTACGATTTTCTGAGGGTCTGGGTACCTGAGACTAACAATAGCATTGTACCCACCCAGGCTTTCCTCACCCGGATTTTATCTTGCAGCTATGGAGCTGCAAGATAAAATCCGGGTGAGGGTACAAGGTTAGGTAACAGTAGATAACGAGGTTTAAGCACATTAGGATCACATCAAGCAGGCGAAACTGGTGAGGGAGTGGCTAGCACAATTTCTGCAAAAGACTATTAACAGAGCAGTATTCAAATTCCTCAAACGCAACTTTGCTCATCTGTGAGAGTGTGTAGATATTAACTGAAACAGCCTAATCTCTTGTCACTCAATAATACTGACATTTGTGTCCCTCCTGTAGGCTGGGATGAGGGCCTTACTGGAATGTGTGTAGGGTAAGTCGCGCTGTAGCCATTTTAAATATTACCCATACTACATAACATACATAATTATTGTTTTCATAGTGAAACACGAAAGTTGATCATTCCTTCCAACCTGGCCTATGGGGAAGAAGGTGTTCCTGGAGTTATACCAGGTCAGTATCATCATAATGTGTGAACTAGATCTTTCGTAATTTATCCACAGCTGGGAGCTTCGTACCCAGGCCTCTCCTCGCAGCTTTTTTTGAGGCTAAGATAAATCTGGGTGAGAGGGCTGGGTACAAAGTTTGATATTATCTTCACAAAGTGCACACTGTCTGATGAGTTCTCCTCACTAGCCAACAGTGAGAGACTTTGACTACTTACCTAATTATTATATTCTCAGGTGGAGCCACATTAATATTCTCAGTTGAACTGCTAGACCTACAGAAGCCAGCTCTGGTTGCTATGCCCCAAGGACGTACCTTTTGGACGTACGTGGGGGTCTTTCTTCTGCTGCTGTTGGGTGGCTATGAGCTCTACAGGAGGTACGCCAAGCAGAGTCAGGAGTCCAAGGAGAGCAAGGGTGGTGGCAAAAGGCAGAAAAAACCACGATCAAAGAAGAACTGAACATTTTAGGTTCTGCATGGACTTTGAAAGTTCATGGTTTTTTTAGCGTTGCAGCACGTGTTGGTTTAGCCTCGTTCCCAGATCTTCACCCCAGCTTTTGTTGCTCGCAAAACGAAAGGCGGGGGGTGTCCTATTAGTGTTGTGGTGGCCTTTTAGGGAAACTCAAGGCCTGATGTTTGGAGCCTTAGATAATGTGTATTCACCTAGTGCTCCAGGAGGGTATTTGAGAACGGTAACTGCTACACACACATGTACTAGTCACACAGTACAGGCGTTGTATATTTCTAACCCATATTAATACTGTTCTAGCTTCTGGTTAAGTCCTAGTAATTAACTTGCATATAACTATAATAGCATGAGAATCGGCTACGCATGTACAACTACATGCAATATCACGTAAAATGTGATATACTTTTTATTTTCAATTCTGTCCCAAGCAATGATTTTATAAGTTTGATATCATACATTTGTTGGTTGGCTGAGTGAACATTATTATTATAAACTCCGAGATGAGTAGAGAAATAATAATGAAATGCTGGTCTGTTTCTGAAGTGGACATCATGGCTGGCTATCTGTGTGCCAGCCAGGCAACATAGGTGTTCCAGGCAACTGCAGCAATGTTTACAAAATTTACTCTGCAGGAGATAAATATTTGTGCATCAGAGACTGGGAGCGCAGAGCTTTCTCTTACTTAGCCTCATTTCCAGGCCTCCCTGCTTGCGTGTGTTTATGTGTCAGCAGAGATCAAGGTGTGCATGCCTTCTGAGGCCTATAATCATGTCTCTGAATCCATAATACTATTAATATTATCAGGGACAACTTTTAGTTCTCAGGCAATGAAAGCAGGCAGTGGATCTCGGACTTCGTGTAACTCTTTACAGCTGTCTGCGCCATATGAAACATGCATAGTATCCCTATGAGCAACATTTGGCTATGTGGGTTAGACCACTCTGGTTCTACGCCATCACGTGGAATATCAACCAGTTGGCGAGCTAGGATAATTGTCTTTTTACCAGGACAGTAAATGTCAGGGTTTTACAATTAATTCATGATCAAAACTATGTATAGTGCGAATTTAAGGGAAGATGCTAGCCACCCAAATTTAGCAGTGTGTCTAGCCTATGTGGACATAAAGAAAATAAATATGGGCCATTAGTACTCCAATTTCATTAGCTTCACATGTACCTGAATTGCAGTGGTATAAAGTAGAAGTTGCATATCTGTATCACCGGCCACAACTGAAAAGGGAATTAAGCATAAAAGTACATTTAGCTCCAACTGCATTTTATATCAGCCTACCTTGTAGCTGCTTGTGAGCATATTGAAGTATTCCTACAAGGAAGCACAGAGAAAGATACTGTAAGGTCTTAAAGTAGCCTCATACCCAGGCCTCCCCTCACAGTTATTTTCACAACTATGTTTTTTTTCTACAGCTGTGAAAAAAACCGCCTGACTACGAGGCTGTATAGTGTTTAAAGCATGTCAAGTCCTCCTTAAGTGAGTCCAGACTGAATAAATACTTCTGCTGAAAATTCTAGGGAAAACAAACGGTTAGTGTACTGACCCACCTTCCTCACTTTCTCTTTGATTTGAGGCCCACTAAGCCCCTGAGAGTAACTAAATAACGGCAGCAAACAGATGAAGAGCACTGGAGCAAAGAGACCCTGAGGAACAACGAAAGGACAAAAGAACGAATCTTTTTTTTCCCTGTCCTCAGAAACTATATCAACCGCTAAATGGCTATCCAAGCAATAGGGGGCATACAACATACACTGTCCTTCTTATTCAAAGCATCATTAGTACTCGTATCTCAATCATGCACCGACCGCACATATGATAACTGGTATCTCAGTCTGTGAGCTCTTTACCAATTAAAGAAAAACTAAGCCTCTATTTGTAGAAGTTGTTTACTATAGGCCTGGAGGCTGCATGCAAAACTGTTGCTAGGGCTACACTCTAAATAACTTAGATACCTCAACCAATGGGATCTACGGGCTTTAGAAACCCTCGGGCCCTTGGATTTCTAAAGCCCGTAGATCCCTTGGTCTCAGTATCTAACTTATATTTAGTACTCGTATCTCAATCATGCACCGAACATATGATAACTGGTATCTCAGTCTGTGAGCTCTTTACCAATTAAAGAAAAACTAAGCCTCTAAATAGCCTCTATTCCTAGGGCCTCTGGCCAGCTTTTGTCGCTTGCAGTATGGGGGGGGAGCCTGGGAACGAGGCTAAGCCTCTAGTACCCTAGGACTAGTTTTAAATGCATAACTAAATCATCGCATTTCCTGGTTTTGAAAGGTGATAATTGCGATTGAACAGTCCATATTTGTCCAGCTACAGGATGCAGAAACACGATAATTTTGTAACGCTATGACTTTGCAATTCGCTATTATTAGAACGTTACAAATAAAACCAGTTCTACTCAATATCACAGCCCCCACGTTTCACATCATACTATGGTACAAAAACATTCGCGTACACAGGCCCAGGAAAATACACTAAAGCCTCCATACCTGATCCAGGAGCACCTTCTTAACGACAGCTGCAAGAAGGTAGTAATATTATACCATTATTATTCAAGGCATACAATTTAGGGAACCACAATACGCCAACTGACCAGAAGCTGTCATTGATGGCCCAACTATCCGATCAAGTAGCAGAAACCAGCCCCTCAAAACTGGTCCCTAGAAAGAGAGGAAAGGAACTGACTGTACATCGATATTTCTCAATACTTTGCTACTTTGCATGTCCACAATGCATTTCTGTGTCATCGGGTTACAAGCTGAAAGTTTCAATGTATTGCCAGCATCCAGCCTCGTTCCCAGTCCACAAAAGAGTGTCGAGCGGGGAGGGTGGCCTGGGTACGAAGCTATAGCCAGTATCGTGATCCCAGGCATCGCTGACGGTCTCTCCAGTACAGAGAGCACAAGGTCTGGGACAATGCAAGTGGGGGTTCTCACCCCACATTTTACTTCTTTCTGAGGCAAGTCCTAGCTAGACACATCCTTTTTGTTTCTATCCCGCTTAATTACTCTCTAGCTATTCTCCTCCTACGTTCTTCGTTCTTTTGTCCTTTCGTTGTTCCTCAGGGTCTCTTTGCTCCAGTGCTCTTCATCTGTTTGCTGAACTCCCCTCCCCCCCCACCAGAATGCTTCTTGACTCCCCCTCCCCCAGCCAGAATGAGGATATGCAATATTGTAACTTACAGTGAATACAAATCCTATAGTAGTCATTTTGGCTGATCTGTTCCATTTATGGTGCTTCAGGCCACGCCTCTCAATAGTTTGCTGGGCGATCACATCTCCCAAACCACAGATGATACCTACCAGTTGAGAGCCAACAAAGAAAACACAGATGCTAACTGAGGACCCAAAGACCTATACATGGTCTCATTCCCAGTCCACATCTATGGTCTCATTCCCAGGCCAAATCTATGGTCTCCTTCCGAGCCCATATCTATGGTCTTGTTCCCAGCCCACATCAAGGCTTGGTCTCGTGCCCAGACGTTCATACCCCCTTGGTGAAAGAACGTCTGGTGTTCTAAGCGAAATTTCTCGTCACAGACTCCATATTTGCTAAAAATAAACTTAATTTCGTATGTGATTGGTCACTGTATATGATATTTCCATTCTAATTTTGACCAATATCATTGAAGATTTATCAAACTAATGTCATAGCAACTTTATGGAAGCTGTAATTTAATTGGAATTCAAAAGCAGAAAGGCGTGTGGAGGGTCTGGGAACGAGACTATAATGAAGAATGGCAACAAGACTATAGTACTACTCTCCTCCCCAGACCCTCCACACACGCGCAGGATCTGGGGCCCCGGGGACTACTATAGCACTATCACTTAGTCTCGCGAGCCAGACCACGTGGTCTGGCTCGCGAGACTTTACATATCATGGGTAGTCCACTTTCTTTATTATAGCACAAGCACTCCTCTTCACCTGTCGTGGATGCTTGAGTGAGCAGTGGTCTGGCATTCAGCTGTATCGTGTACCATCCCCACAGGGATCTCCAAACCCTTATCATCGTCGATTATGTACCACGCGGATGTCTCCGCGCCGCCCAAACTAACGCACGCATAACACATCCGGTAGCGCTATGCGCTATATACTAAGTAGTTACTTCCGGACTCAGGAAGTAAAGAAAAGCGCATCTGATTGGCTATTCACGGTATAGTACAGTGAGACGTCACCATGACCACACCCATTTTATCACGTCAGTGACGTCACTATACTAGTCTCATGCGACGTACCTAGTGCACGCCGCAGCAATGCTAGGTGTGCATCACACATCAAGTCAGAACATCAATAACAATTATTAGGGTGACACTGAACTTCTGCCAATTGTCTAAATAATAGTGACCAACAATAAGAGTTCCTAACTGAAACAAAAAAAAGTTCCTATCGATCACCCTGGGTCACTTCTTGGTCGCTTTCTGGGCAGCCTTGGTGACTTTGCCTCCCTTGGCTTCCGCCTTCTCAACAGCCTTGATGACCCCTACGGCCACCGTCTGTTTCATGTCACGGACGGCAAAACGTCCCAGGGGCGGATATTCGGAGAAAGCCTCCACACACATGGGCTTGGATGGGACCAGCTGCACGATGGCAGCGTCTCCGCTCTTGACATGCTTCGGGCTGTCTTCGAGTTTCTTGCCACTTCTGCGATCAATCTTTTCCTTCAGTTCAGCAAACTTGCAGGCAATGTGGGCTGTGTGGCAATCGAGAACTGGGGCATAGCCAGCATGGATTTGACCAGGATGATTTAGGATGATAACCTACGTTATTTGGAGAGGAAAACATTTGCAGTAATGTACAGAGATGATACCTACCAATCGAGAGCCAACAAAGAAAACACAGCTGCTAACACTGAGGACCCAAAGACCAATCCATGGTCTCATTCCCAGCCCACATCTATGGTCTCGTTCCCACAAAGTTGAGCCATAATCAGGTCTTTGCAGGACAAAAGGAATCCAGCAGGAAGACAGGGAGAAACAGCCAGGAGTCACTCCCTAAATTTTAGACTCTCTAAGCTACATAGAAGCCAGATCTGGATTGCAAATCGAGGAGCTATTCTTGGCTGGTTAGAAAACCATTTCAGTTGTAAAAAAAAAATCATATGCTGCCTCCGTACTACTCCTCGCCATGTGACTGAGTTAATCCACAAACATTCACTTAAATTATGGTGCATTTCTTGACAGGTATTGTAAGTGTATTTCGACAATTATTCAAGGGGAGAGTTTGACGAGGCTAGCATAGCCGCACAACTAAACATGCAACCACCACAAACCTGAGCAGTAAAGTTCTTGGCTGCTCTGGGAGGGTCGTTCTTGGAGTCTCCGGCAACCATCCCTCGACGAATCTCCTTGACGGACACGTTCTTGACGTTGAAGCCCACGTTGTCACCAGGATTGGCCTCGGCGAGGGTTTCGTGGTGCATCTCCACCGACTTCACTTCCGTGGTGATGTTGGCAGGAGATATGGTGACCACCATACCGGCTTTAAGGAATCCGGTCTCCACACGTCCCACGGGTACCGTGCCAATACCTAAAGGAAGGTTGAGGAAAGCTTCATAGCTCTGCTATGCTTTGCAAGCCATTTCTGAGTGTACGATGTTATGTTGGAAAAGAAACACGATTAACTGCTGCTGATGCATGTGAGTATAGTCTACTATAGCCCCCCTAATTATATTAGGTAAAATTTTACCTATTCACTGTGCTCAGCGCTTGATTCACCTTATGTTCGAAATGATGCTGGCATAACGTGGTGGTCACTCCCCATTACGCTACATAAATATCCATAATGGACCCTTTACCATTATGATGTAATGGGGGGTTCAAAGTGAGCACTAAATGGAGAAAATACAAGCAAACATGTGCTTTGATGCGGTTTTCTTGTCCAAAAAACATACATGTAAGAACATGCTTGTTCACACATTTTCCTCTATTTTCTCCATTTACTGCTCACTTTTACCCCCCCATTACATCATAATGGTAAAGGATCACTTCAGGCAATCTGGCACAAGGCCGGCCCCGGCTGAACTACAATATTTCACTTGCCTCCAATCTTGTACACATCCTGGAGAGGAAGTCTGAGAGGTTTGTCGGTGGGTCTCTTGGGAGCGAGAATGGAGTCGAGGGCTTCGAAGAGGGTTTTTCCACTGGAGTTCCCTTCTTTCCGCTCTACTATCCAGCCCTTGTACCATGACATCTTTTCGCTTGGCTCAAGCATGTTGTCACCATGCCAACCGGAGATGGGGACGAAGACCACGGCCTTAGGATTGTAACCAATCTTTTTGATGTAGGTACCAACTTCTTTGGTGATTTCTTGGAATCGAGACTGAGAGAAGTAAATTTCATGTAATGATACTCCATTTACAGCACACCTTTTCAAATGGTAACTTAGCAATTGAAGGAATAATAGCTACAGTGGAACCCACGAAGAGAGCAATAAGTGATTGTTTGACTTTACAGGCTCATATCTCTAAAACTAAGCATGATACAAGAAATGTAAACACATTTTCATGATCTCCAGGAAATACTGAATAAAATGGATAGGTGCCAACTACATCATGTGACAGTCATGTGACAGTACATGGCGGGAAACAGCCCTGGGTCAAAAGGTGACTTTTAGCATGTTATTTCCACAAGCATTATAGTTAAGGTCCCAAACCACCGCCATCGGATTCTCACCAAGGTAAGGTCCTTTGAACTGCAAGAAGTCTTCTTAACTATCAGCAGTTTCAGAGAGCAGGGCCAAAGTAGCCATTTCTGAGCCTCCCACGCCTTTAGCATGGTATGCACGCAAACATGCGAGTTAAGGTCTGAACTTTCGGATATCAAACACAAAGTCTTTATATTTTCAGGGACTAGTGACAGACAAAACTTCTCCGCGGCCAAATCCGAGAAACGGAGCCTTGTGCGCTCGAGCGCGACTTTTTTCCGGCCATCTTGCAGTTTTGTGACGTGTCCTTGTCATGTGAAAAACACTAAGTACGTCACTTAGTGCACGTGTATCGTACGATAAAAGGATAGCCGCCGTACTACGCGAGGTCAGAGGTTATTGCATTACGTATTTGCGATGTTTTGACGTCATAACCGTGCCAATCTTAACTACAGTAATATTGGAAGAGTGTAAAAATGGCCGACGAAAACTCGCGCTCAAGCGCACAAGGCTCCGTTTCTCGGATTTGGCCGCGGAGAAGTTTTGTCTGTCACTAGTCCCTGAAAATATAAAGACTTTGTGTTTGATAACCGAAAGTTCAGACCTTAACTCGCATGTTTGCGTGCATACCATGCTAAAGGCGTGGGAGGCTCAGAAATGGCTACTTTGGCCCTGCTCTCTGAAACTGCTGATAGTTAAGAAGACTTCTTGCAGTTCAAAGGATCTTACCTTGGTGAGAATCCGATGGCGGTAGTTTGGGACCTTAACTAGAGTGCTTGTAGAAATACCATGCTAAAAGTCACCTTTTGACCCAGGGCTGTTTCCCGCCATGTACTGTCACGTGACTGTCACATGATGTAGTTGGCACCAATCCATTTTATTCAGTATTTCCTGGAGATCATGAAAATGTGTTTACATTTCTTGTATCATGCTTAGGTTTAGAGATATGAGCCTGTAAAGTCAAAAAATCACTTATTGCTCTCTTCGTGGGTTCCACTGTACTACACTGGCAACGAAGCTAGGGCTGTCCCAGAGAAAACATATGTCTGCACTGCAGTGGTAGAAGGCTATGCCAAGTACACACAAGATAGTGACTAGTGAGCAAAATTTAGAAGAAAGTGCGGTCAGACTAGCTTTTAGTTCGAACCTCCACACATCACATTCGGATGGGGAAAGAAGGTTTGTCATCATACCTGCACATCTACACACTAAGTCTTTGAAATGCACAGTTACACAATTATAAATCCATTCCGATATTCCACTTACCTCGCTGTAGGGCGGCTCAGTTGTGTCCATCTTGTTCACGCCGACAAGCAGCTGCTTCACACCCAAGGTGTAGGCCAAGAGCGCGTGCTCCCGAGTCTGTCCATTCTTTGAGATTCCCGCCTCAAATTCCCCAGTGCCGGCAGCCACGATTAACACTGCACAATCGGCCTGTCAGCGTGCACAAGAGAACAGTAGATGGTTACAGCACTGAACATATAAACGTGTATGGGTTACATGCACCTGCATTATTAAAATGATTTATTATATGAAATTACAAATGGCATAACATTCGTCCAAGAGTAAAATTACTTTATCAGGGGTAGGCCTGGCCAAATTCAACTCCCATATAGCCCCATTTCCTAATTCCCAAGCTTTGCCCGTATTATGCTCTCAACCAGTGCCCAAAACGCAACATCGATCCAAACATTTTTTTGGCAGCAGTGGTCTTGGTATGAAAAAAAAAGACGTTTGACATTTGAGGCGCTAAATTTCCACATTAATTTGTCATTAACGGATGTATTCAGGATCAAGAGTACATAAAAAACGCTACAGAGGACATATGCATTCCACACATGACTATGTGATGACAATTCGACAGAACAGATGTTAATCGATGTTCAGACTTTGATGATAGCAGCAGTTAATTAACAGGACTATGTGATAAGTGTTGTCAGTTTTGCAGCTGTTAGTGTTAAACAGCAGTTGTTATTTCCTTAATTTCTGCTCCCAGACCCCTGCTAGTTTGTGTATGGATTCTTTAGCGTAAAAGAGTAAAGAGTGATATTTCAGACGAAGTTTTGTCAGCCTGCGAACAACTGTAAGTGCAATAAATATTGTTATAATAAAATATGTACAGTATTATGCCTAAACCTACACCTATTACGCTGGCATAATTCTTTTATACAAAAATTGGGGAGGGGGGGCGCAGGCTCATATGCACTCTCCCAAACAGACCAAGTGTACTTCACCAATACCACTGGGCTATATATCATTAAGCCACCTGAGAGCATGCAATAGAAGAACAATATAACAGGAAGCGAGAGTGGGCTGCACATAATCATCACTAAAAGCAGGGATCCCACCTGTAAATGATTAACTAGGTATTTGGCCTCTGCACTTTAATGAATGCTACAGTGTTGGATTGCACAAGCACACTGCAACACAGCTGGAATTTAATTTGGATTGCACAACAGTTCTGCAAGACTGTCTCCACTAGAAGACCAAATAAAAGCCTACACAAAGAATTCTCTCACCTGGGATGTCCCTGTAATCATGTTCTTGATGAAATCTCGATGCCCAGGGGCGTCGATGACGGTAATGTAATACTTTACTGTCTCAAACTTCCAGAGGGCGATGTCGATGGTGATACCACGCTCACGCTCTGCTTTTAGCTTGTCCAGTACCCAGGCGTACTTGAAGGATCCCTTTCCCATCTGCCATAGTTGAAGGGTCAGCAGAAACATAATATTATAAGTTGCATACTGACTTTCAAAATGCTACCACCAGACATCCTAGCCAGAGCAATAAGAGAATACCTATAGAGCGGTTGCAACTACGTCACAAAAACACGTGACTAAGCACTTCTGTGTGGCAAAAAGAACGTTGTGTTCAATGGCAGCTGAGCGGAAGTTGCTGTGATACTCACGCTGTAGTTGGCAGATCCATTGAATTTATCCTGCGTGATAACTACGCCACAGCAATAGTTCACATACTAAAAGTACAAGTTACAAGCTCTTCTAGTTTCTGAGTTCACTATAGAACCTACCACTCTTTTGCCACACGGAAGTAACCAATAAACGGAAGATAACGGAAAATGTAGCGGTAGTTATACGGTCGTGACGTCACCTGCAACCGCTCTATCGTTCATCTCGTGCAAGGTAAAGCTCCGGCAGTATTTTAACCCCCGGGGTCATTCCGATACTGAAGGGTAGAGTGAGTTCCATAAAAGGCACAATGTTCAAAACCGCTATCCGACCTTCATCGGAAAAAAATCATCAGCTAACTCCACAGTACGCCAAAAATATAGTGACTGCATAGTCACTGAAAATATTGCTTTTTAGAAATCATTATGGACTAGTGGAGAAGTCAATTCGAGTCTACCTAGCCACACAAGACAAATCAACTGTACTTGACGGACCAGCCTAACCTAAGACTAATCCTAGTCTTAGCTTAACCCCAATCTTAACCAAGGTGCATCTACTACAGCGATCACAATGTCTATTTGCAACAGCGGCCAACATGCTTAAATTTTTTCCCCGCATTACCATAAATTTAAAACTACGTGGACAAAAAAGCGGAATAAAAGTTGACCGACCTGTGATGCCTCTTTCTCGAACTTCTCAATGGCTCTCTTGTCGATTCCACCGCATTTATAGATGAGATGCCCGGTGGTGGTGGACTTCCCTGAGTCTACGTGGCCGATAACCACGATGTTGATATGTACCTTTTCCTTCGGCATACTGACTGACTAGCTCTCTGCAGAGTAATAAAATTCAAGCACAAAATTATGGAATAGCATCAATATATCCCCTCCATCACAGCTACCACGTGGGTAGAACTAGCGATTCGCACGCTTTATGCGACAGAAATTTTCCATAAATTTTTTCATGGATAGAAAAAGGGTCCTTTGAAGGTTCTTCCCATGCAGTTTCTCACCTTCACAAGATAAAAAGTAGAGCGATCGGAGCAGATAGATATCACAGGTAGTTTAACCCGTCTTCACAATTAACTATCTCGGTAAAAAGGACGAACGTGTCCTTACCGCATACGTCATAAAGTGCTTCCCACGTGTGGTACATGGTTGCGCAATCTAGTTAATCTTTGACCTCCGGAAGCGTTCATTTCTGTTGGAGAGGGGTGCCGAGAATTGAAATATTTTTAGTATTAATGACGTAGCTTACTAGGATATTGCATTACATCATAACTCGATCGCTAGGCCGTCTGCTGCTATGGTAACCTAGTGCCATGGAAACTGGACCACAAACTTTGTAAAAATGGCCACTCAGCACTGCAGGTTCATAATCGACACACAATGGAAGCAAAAGTGATGTCGCGATACGATCCGAGAACTGCCAAAAAAATTTACCTATACAGAAACGGCGCGATCAATTCCGATCCGAAACAGTTGGTCGTGAACGACAGACAAGTCCGGGATTTCGGTACCTTCCTCAACCGCGTTACGAGCGGACTGAGAGCCCCCGTAGCCATCAGAAACATCTACACCCCCAGCGAAGGGCATAAAGTCCGAACCTTGGATGATCTTCAGAGCGGACACTATTACGTAGCGGGAGGAGCGGAGCATTTCAAGAAAGCAAGGTAGGTTTTGGTAATTGGAGTGCATACCTACCGTACTAAGAGAAAATTACTGTTTGATTTTATGAAGTCTGCTGTCGTCTAGCGCATACATGTATAGTGCACTGCTTTCACAATACTATACAAAAGTTCTACGCTGCTTTAGCCCCGCCCACTTTGTATAGGCGTACCGCGCGTCGTAATAGTAGCCCCACCTACTTTCAATCTTTCATCCATTCTTCAGGTATGGTACTGGACCAAAACTACTGCAAAGAAGACCTGCAAGAGTTGAGGTGAGTGAGTGTAGCCCTATAAGGGGGCACCTCTGAGTTATTTTGGTCCAAATATTAACGTCATGATTGCATTGAGTTTTGACCCCCTCATAACGTCACACCCAAGGGTGCATTGCAATGAAATACTCATACCTACTGCTGCGATTATCGTACAGAAAGCTTTCCTTGCTGCCTACAAGAATGCCAAGCAGGGTAATTTATACATTTCTAGCCACGCTAGCATGGTACTTATATTCAACTAATGATAATGTAACGGCCCCCCTCTAACACTACAATGACATTACCTTCAGCAAAATAGTTTGAAGGTGCCCCCTAACTAACATTCCGTGGGAAATAACTATATTTATCCTGAGTGTGACAAGCAAACTTAGCAATTATCTCAGCAATAATGGCTATTTTAGCCCGTATGTAAATCTCCACTCTGCAGCTTGCAAAGTAAGAGTGCGTTTGGTACTGTCACTGAAGCAAGCTACTGCCATCAAATAATTCCATACTTCATTTTGTTCTGTAGGTCCCTCTTCCAGCAAGGACCCAGGCAGTGGTTGTCTCTGCGAGGTACAAGAGACCGGTGGAAAAGCCATTTGTGATACAGTAAGTTGGAGTTCCCCTATATACTTGGCTGCTGTCGTGATGTTTTACTAGCCTTGTTCCAAGGCCTCTGCCCAGCTTTTGTCGCTTGCTGATTTTTCAGGGGGAGAGCCTGGAAAAGAGGCTAACATAAAATTTTTATATTACCTTTATGGTTTAGGTTCGGTAGATATGGTGTAGATTTGGTGTAAAGGTGTATGTTGCCATGTGATATGCTAAGTGAGTTCACGTGATGTCATTGTTACATCATGATTACATAATGCAACCCCTCTGCAGTGTGTTCCGCAATGGTGACGAGCTATTCAAGGGAGTCCGTGTGCTGCTACCTCGGAGGATCATGGGCTCGTGGGAGCACGTACTGGAGACTATCACGGAGAAGACTGAGCTTTTCACACCAGCCAAGAGGTCAGTCAACCGGTCTTAGCACAGTGGAACCATTGTAGCGTGGTCAGGCCAAACGTGGGCTGCACATAATATACGAATAGCTATAAGTGTTTTGAGCATCAGGTTACTATGGAAACCTGTCTTGTAGCAGCAATAAGACTGTAACAGCTGTCTGCAGTTTACACTGGTGTATTTTTCAATAGCTTATTAATTACCAGCCTTTTGAGGCCCCAGAAACCACCAGAAGCAGCCTCAAAGCATTGAAATTTTTATAATTTCCTGGGAGGGGGGAGGCCCAGACCCCCCCCAGCGAAAATCTGCCTGATATTGTTCCGTATAATTATGATAACTGCATGCTGCGTTCCAAGTCCCATTTTTATTTCTCCCTCCCCAAGGTTGTGTACACTGGATGGTCGCACGGTGCATGCCGTCAGTGAACTACAGGACGGAAGCAAGTACGTGGCAGTGGAAGGGACCAGACCCTTCAAAAGGGTGGCCTACTGTGCCACTGTGGACACCAACACCTCACCACTGCACAAACGCAGGTCAGTAAACGGACCTTTCTTAACAAGCGGTATGCTATAGTATACTACAACTGTATACTATGGTATACCAGTTTTTGGGGGGGGGGGGGGGGTGCCTTGACCTTACCCTCCCAAAGGCTATACATAATAGTATACAGTTCACTGGGAAAGGCTCATTCC
The DNA here is from genome assembly GCA_963921505.1 of Phakellia ventilabrum. Lineage (NCBI taxonomy): Eukaryota > Metazoa > Porifera > Demospongiae > Axinellida > Axinellidae > Phakellia > Phakellia ventilabrum. The sequence goes on from OY997381.1 coordinate 672,611, forward strand.
CAGACGCCTGGGAATGAGGCTTGGGAATGAGGCTACGATTATATATCCCACTCTCCATGTCAGCAAAAAGATGCACTGTCATGTCCTAAGAACTGCTACCCACCATACTCCTCGTGCAGTTTTCGTGATGCCTGCATGCATGTTCTGAGTGGAGCAGTGCCAAAACATGTTCCTGTCACATTCCTGGAATAAGAAGGACACTGCACACATTCACTCACACACTATATTTTATTTCCATGCTCCCAGGGTGTACGCAGTACCCAGGATTCGGCGGAGAGTGAAGAAAGTGCGACACCAAGCCCCCTCCCAGCCTCCCGAAGATAGCAGTGGCATCGGGGACAAACCATACCGCCCTCCCCCTGTGAGTGAAGCAGTATTACGATCAGGACTCAGAGTCTGGTCTCAGGACTCAGGGTTCTGGTTTCAGGATTCTGGTACCAGGCTATGCCACTATTTGTACCCTACTCTCATCCCCAGGAGGTTCTGCTACAGCGACGCAAGAGCAGACCCATGGCCGGTAGGAAGAACAAGGAGGCCAGAGAGCAGGCCATCATCGACCACAGAGCGGTAGGTTAGCCACAGCATATCATGTACACTGGGACCGGGGGTTCATACAGGATTTTTTGGTTGGGGTGTCAGGGGTTTATTTAGGAAAATCCCCAAGGGGAGGCAAAGTACGTTGGAAGATATTTTGGGGGGGAGGGGGGGGGCAAATGCCCCGAAGCCCTAGATGGCAAAGACGCCCCCTAGGCTGTCTAGGACTTTGCTCCCCTCCTCCCTCCCAGTTTTATACTTTCAGCAGTCTGGTTGCTTGTGGTGCCAGCATCACTTGGTACATGTACCAAATATTGTTACCAAGATTTTAGGGAGGGGGGATGTCCCCCTTCCCATATGAAACCCTGCACAGCAAAGCACTATAGCTAAGGACTATTCTGAGTTGGTTGCCATTTTCATCTCTTCTAGGATTCCGTATTTGGTGGGAGCCCCACCCAGCAGATGCTAGGGAGACGTATGCCCTCCCCTCCCAGATCCTCCCACCTTCAAGTTTGCACCCACCAGCCCCGAGACCCCGCCCACAAACCTCACGGCTCCACCCACCAGCCTGAGGACCCCACCCACAAGCCTCAAAGACCCGTTCCAAAGTCCCAGGACCTTGATGCCTCAACAGAAGAGCCCCCCACCATTAGCACCACCGCTGTAACCACAGTGACCTCTCCCCCAGTGCCGGTAGAAGAACCTGCGAGAACACCCGAAGGGAAGAGACTGAGAGAGCGGAGAGGAGCAGTAGGCAAGCTTTAGCCTCGTTCCCAGGCCTCCCCGCCGAGTGAGAGGAAAAGCGCTTTTCCTCTCACTTGGCGGGGAGGCCTGGGAACGAGGCTAGGCAAGCTTTATTGAGCTACTAAACCAGGACCACTCCTGTAACCGCCATGGCCTCTCCCCCACCCTAGTGCCGGTAGAAGAGCCTACGAGAAGACCCGAAGGGAGGAGCGAGCGGAGGGGCTCTGCTAGTCGGAAGGAGTCCACGGGTGACGAGTCATCGACTTCCTCACGCCACTCCAGGGCACGGGGTGTGTTCCAGGTACCCAGCCAGCCGGCAATGGCAGCTCAGCCTCAGTCGGAGTACGTGGAGGATACACAGGGTGAGTGGATGTGGGATGTGTCTGTGACGACACTTACCCATGAAGTGCATGTAGCCTAGCCGCATGCCCAGGCCTCCCCTCGCAGCTTTTTTTTGCAGCCGTGGAAAAAAAATTAACACCAGCTTTTCCACGGCTGTGAAGAAAGCTGTGAGGGGAGGCCTGGGTACTAGGCTACAAATATCCATGTAGCCTCTTTCCCAGTCTCCACTCCACAATCTTTTTCATACCATGCAAGCCCATCGACATAGAAAACCTCTGAGAAAGTAAAAAGAACTCTCAAAAATCAGGGGTACGTACTGGACCTAGGACCTTCTGAATACTGGTCATGGAGTGGAGACTGGGAATGAGGCTAGGTATACCGTTCACAGTGTACTACGGAGTGGGGACTGGGAATGAGGCTAGGTATACAGTTCACAGTGTACTACGGAATGGAGACTAGGAATGAGGCTAGGTATACAGTTCACAGTGTACTATGGAATGGAGACTGGGAATGAGGCTAGGTATACAGTTCACAGTGTACTGTAGAGGTTAGCTAGTATGGTTGTAATGTCTCAACTTGTTACTTGTTACTCTCTTCCCTACTCATACCTGCAGGAGAGGCGGTGTTCACGGCAAAGCTGCAGCAGAGTGAGACGCAGGACGCAGAGGACGTCCAGGAGTCCAGAGGTAACACACTCAATGGAAACCTTGCCTCAGTGCCCCAGACCTTCCACTAAAATCGTGGATGAGGCTAGGTCGTCAGCTGCTCCTCGCACACAAAATAGTATGAAAACAGGCATACACACCAGCCTCATCCCCAGGTCCACGTGCATGTTTCATATTGCTACTCGTGGGCCTGCTAAATTTTCTCATGTGCATGGTGTATACAGTAGAAGAGTGAATTTTTGCATTGTAGTTGTCTGGCAACTAATGAAGACAGCAAATTTACACTTCTGGTATCAACTCTTTAGAGTCATTTATACCACAGACTGATTGGTTCCAGCCAACACACAATTAAATTACTTAGAAAATATACCAGGAAACCATGCATATGAGCCTGGGGACAACTAAGGTCACATGTATGCTACATTTCACTTGAAATGGTCCTAATTGAGTAATGGCGTACTCACCTATATCCTGTCTTCCCTGCCCTTCAGACATCGAGGTGGAGCAACCAGTGGACCAAGAGGACGCCCGAGAGGTGGAAGAGGAGGAGGGGGAGGGGCCAGGAGCGGAGCCTCAGGAGGTTACCTCCCACAGAGCTGAGAAACAGGTAGGTCATGGAGTACGTACTGTGATAGCGCTAATGTGGCTTGGAGTATACCGGTATGATGACACGAAGCAGAGGCCATGACATACTCCTAATATCTCAGAGCTGTAGCTAATCTAAAGTGTGAAAGACCATGAGTTCATATAGCCTCGTTCCCAGGCTCTTGCGGAGGCGGAGAGAACCTGGGAACGAGGCTAGAGTTCATAGTGACATGCATGCATAGAGAAGCATCATTCTGTGTTCCTATTAGCCTCATACCCAGGCCTCTCTGCTCAGTTTTATGTCACATCACTGAGAGAAATTGGGGAGATAAAAAGCTAAGGTAGGGGGGCTTAGATATGAGGCATAGTGCACTGTTGTAATAGTACAGTGAGATGTCTTGAATAAGTGCACGGTACCACCTCCTAGCCCTCCCAAGACCTGGAACTGGAGTCTCAGCCTCTTCAGACGTCAGTCGATCTCTCCGCAAACAGGGTACAGCCGATGGCCGCTGCCACTGCCTCCCGCACCCCTTCAGAGCGTGGCCCGGCCAGCAGGACGGAGGGGGAGGGGGGATCAAGAGCAGGAGAAACAGGTGAGGATGAGCACGCGTCTGTGTCCACACATTTGGCGTGACATGCAATGCTGGATTATTGTCTTACATGTACATGGAACGTAGTAAGGCATCCTGTATAGAGAGGTGTCCTGATTTCAGGTGGCCGGGCTTCCACTGTAGTTTACACGTCTTCAGTAGCCTCGTCCCCAGGCTCTCGTGTGCTTTGCTACATGACGGCCTGGTACATTTTCTCACGTGATTTAACTTACTTCATTGCGCGTGGGCAGGACCGGTTGCACTTCTCTACCTTTTGCTGGTGGCAGTGTTTCAGCGCTTAGTCCATGGGTACAAACGGGCTAAGACGTATAGATTCGCTGCCTCCCTATCATAAAACCAACAAAATACATGACTGCATGTTTATGCAAAACAGAAATCACACGTTTAAGCCTAGAGACAGACACTACACAAATACCTAACATACAATAGCACATTAGCACGTCTAAGACAAGCATGAAGTACTAAGCAGTGCTAATAGAGTTCACGTAAATAGTTCAGTCACAGATACTATTATGTAAGCCTTTGTGCTTAGGACTTGTAATCGTAACAGTGACTACTTCCTTTTCTCTTTAGCCTCCAAAGAACCGACGGAGGTGGCTCAAGTGAGAGCAGGGTCGTCAGAGGGAGCCGAGTCCTCCGTCCCTGAGGAAGGGGAGGGGGAGAGGGGATCCCCGGGGTCAGCCGGCAGTGGGGGAACACGCCCGAAGGAGGGCGGAGAAGAGATTAGGGAGGAGTTAGCAGAGGAATCAGTTTCGGAGGAGAAAGAGGAATCGGTTCCGGAAGAGGATGTGGATCCAGTTCCAGAGGAGGAAGTGGAACCGGTTCCTGAAGATGTGGATCCAGTTCCAGAGGAGGAAGTGGAACCAGTTCCAGAAGATGTGGATCCAGTTCCAGAGGAGGAAGTGGAATCGGTCCCGGAAGAGGAAGAGGAGCCGGTTCCAGCAGAGGAAGGGGGGCGTGGTTCTCAAGTGTCCGGGCAGCCTGTAGCTTCAAAGGCAACCAGCAGACAGGAATCACAGGTGTGTGTGTCTGGAGTGTCACCGTTTCAGGGTTCTCCGTGACCCATGCAATTTGTTGAGTATATATACATGTCTATAGTAATTGCAGTGCATGTGTGGTTTGGGTCTCGAGCTAGCCAACTCAGTTTCGCCATAATCATCGCAACATGGAAGTTTGATGATTATGCACCCTATGAGGGTCACACGTCCTACCCAGCCTCTCCCCATAACTATGTGTCTCAACATTTTGAATTAGGCTATACAGATCTTTCACGCATTTAATAAGCTGCGCATTTCTCCATGCACGGAACGAGGTTACCCTGGTAACTACACCGTCTCCTTAGAGATTGCTTGTGTGACCTAAAGACATTTATCTCAGACTTGTAGACATATTATGGTTTGTTGTCTCCTCTCCTCCCAATAGGACAGAGCAGCCGAAGACCCTCAGCCAGTAGAAGAGGAGATAGCAGAGGAGACTCACTCACAGCACGCAGGCAGCACCGGACCCGGGCAGAACGTCAGTCGGGCAGGCTCCAGTGGGCGGGGTCAGGGGGAGGAGCTAGGAGAGAGCGGTGGCTCGAGAGTGTCAGCAGAACAGACGTTTGTGGTAGAAGACTCTTGATGAAATTGTGCATTCTTTGTCAACATAGCCTTGTTCCAGGCCACCATCACTTCCCCCATGAGTAAGAGTGCTTCACGTTCTGAAAACTGTGTGTACTTGCCTGTACATGTGCAACACATTATTCTGCTTTCACTTTCAATTCATCTGTATTTCAGGTAACAATATACTGGTATAGTAATAGTACTAACCTAATATGGCTCCATTTTGAAGTACTACTTATATAAAATATTTGCAAAAAGAGAAATCCCTTTTCACGTATATGTACATATACCGTCAACATACAGACAGAGAGACATAAATGCGTAGCTAGAGTAGTGTGTGTTCTTTCAATCAGGCCAGCTAGCATGGCTTATGCCCAAGGTGTTGGGTCTGAGGTGGGACCAACGGGAAGAATGTCACACTCACCCAATCAACCATTCTGAAAGGCATGGCTGGATTGACCTTTGAACCTAATAATTAGGGATGGGGACACGTCCTGGTAGGAACTCGCTGAACATTTCTGGCCAAGATCCCAAGATGGCTGCCAGAGACTTAGCGGCAGCTTGCCGCACCTTCCAGCTAATGCCATCATCATCACTATATTCATCCTTCGTCTTCCTCCCTGTGTGTGTACATGTGTGTGTGTATGTGTGTGTACGTGTATATGTGTGTGTGTATGTGTATTGTTAGCCCTCTATTATGCTGTTTAAGCTTCCCAGTTTTGTCACATATGACATTAAAAAAAAATTACACAGACAATTAGTCACGACAGTCACGAGGCTTATGGGTTGTTACCCGACCATGTTACAAATGTATCATATCCACTCCTCCGAAAAATTCATAAAGTGCTTAGCATTCGTAGTAATCAGTCACCAGATGGTACTGAATATTTGAAGGAGTGTAATTAGTTGTTGCTAGGTTACCAACAATGATGGGTGGGAGGGCAGCCGGTTTTATCATACAATTACACCAAAATTAACTCATATTACCGAACACTGCCGTCACTGTGCTTAGTCAGTGAATAGTATTATGAGTGCCTAGCTACTGAAGAAAACAGTTCAGAATCGCACTAAGAGTAGGCAGTGTTGTTTGACTGATTTGCATCTTGTGAGCCAAGACTGACCCCACAATGACTGAGGATCCCAGTGTAGCTGAGCAGGCCCTCAAGAAACTGGGTGACCAACTGACCTGTGCCATCTGCCTGGAGGACTACAAAGACCCTAAACTTCTCCAGTGTTTCCATGTGTATTGCAAAGACTGTTTGGAGCGACTAGTCCTTCAAGACCGGCAGGGGCTGTCCCTGAGGTGCCCCAGTTGCCGTAGATCCACCCTCCTGCCCCCAAACAGCATCTCTGGCCTCCAGCCAGCGTTTCATATCCACCACCTGTTCGAGATTCGAGATGCCCTGGAGAAAATCAAGAAAGTCAAAGGGCCACAGAAGACCCAGTGTGATAAATGCAAAAAGCGTGATGCAATAAATTTCTGTCGCACTTGCCAATTCATTTGCACAAAATGCACTGAATTCCATCAAGAGTGGGAGGACTTCTCCACCCACAAAGTCATCAGCCTCAGCCAACTCGAGGAAGACATGATACAGCTTGTTCCCCCGACAAAGAAGCTAACGTACTGCTCCCAGCACCCCACAAAGGAGTCGGACCTCTACTGTGAGACGTGTGATGAACTGATATGTCGTGATTGCATCGTTCGAGTCCACCGAGACCACCAGTGTGATCTCATCCCTGTCGTCTTTTCCAAACACAAAGACATGATCGTTGACCGTCTCCAGCCAGTGAAACAACAGCTAGGGGTAGTGAATGAGGCAATCGAAAGTCTGGACACCCGACGGCAGGCAATCTCAGACCAACGAATGGCAATTGAGACTGACATTCACAAAGCCATCCGTCAACTTCAGGAAGCACTCGAGAAAAGGAAAACAGAGCTGATTGGACAACTAGATCAGCAGGCTCAGCAGAAACTGAAGAGCCTGGCAGCCCAGAGAGACGAATTTGAGCGAATCCAAACCCGACTGAGTAGCTGCCTCAATTTTGTGAATGAGAGCCTGAGAACCGGTAGTCAGGCAGAAATACTTGCTGCGAAGAAGCCAGTAGTGCAACAGATCGAGGGAATGACAGCCGAGTTCAAACCAGATGCATTAGCACTTGTGGAACTGGCAGATCTGAAATTCACAGCCACTACAGAGCTCACTCCAGCATGCAAGCAGTTTGGCAAGGTGTACGCCCACCCAGTTTCCCCCCAAAAGTGCCATTCCACATGCAAGGATCTGGAGGTGGTGACAGTTGATAAACAGGCCACAGCATCCCTGTATACTGTGGACACTGAAGACATCGACTGGAACAAACCAGTGGATGTAAATTGTGAGCTGACGTCATGCACAGCTAGCACTAGTGTGAAGGGCAGTGTGAAGAAGAGAGAAGGGAATCGCTACGACATCAGCTACCAGCCCACCACGAGGGGAAGGCACCAGTTGCACATCAAAGTGGAAGGCCAGCACATCAGAGGCAGTCCATTTGCTGTTGTAGCACTAGGAAAATCTGGTACTCCCATCAGAACCATTAAAGATGTCAAAAGTCCCCGGGGTATAACATTCAACAAGAGCGGGCAGATCATAGTAGCTGAAGGAGGAGCAGGCTGCCTGTGTCTCTCTATTATTGATGTACATGGCACCAGAATAAGAACAATTGCAGCAGAAGGTTCCATCGATAGTCCATACATATACCCTTGTGGCATAGCCATAGATGATGGTGACAACATATTTGTTGCTGATTCAAAGCAACACGCCATTTGGAAGTTTGTTACTGGCGATCGTGTTACATCATCAGTCACAGGCACACAGGGCAAGGGTCCTTTACAGTTTGATCATCCTGCTGGCATCGGTGCTAATCCTAAAATCAAGAAAATATACGTGTGTGACTGTTTTAATGACCGAGTTCAAATCTTGAACAATGACATAACATTCTCCAGTAGTTTTGGCAGCAGCGGCTCAGGTGATGGGCAGTTCAACTGCCCATCAGATGTAGCTCTTGACAGTGCAGACAATGTGTTCATTGCAGATTCAAACAATCACCGTGTTCAAATTTTTACAAGCGAGGGACAGTTTCTGAGGAAGTTTGGGAAGGAGGGGAAAGGCAAAGGAGAACTTAAAACACCCGTAGGTATTACTGTTGACTCCAATGACATGGTGTATGTCACCGAACATGGCAATTGTCGTGTTTCCGTGTTCACCTCCCAAGGCCAGTTCTTGACAACATTTGGAGCGGGATTGTTCCGACAAACCTTTACAAATGCAGTGGATAAGGAAGGATTTCTTTATGCTTGTGACAATGGTAATAATTGCATACTAATCTTCTGAAGTTATTTTACATGAATCTACCTTTTTTCATTAATATTGACTCCAGCTGTATTTGCATGGGATTTCCCTTTCCAAAATTTTCTTTATTTTACGAGCTAATTTCTAACCTTTTGGAGCCCCAGAAACCACCAAAAGTAATCTCACAGTAACAAAGTTGAAAAATTTCCTGGGGGGAGCATACCCCTAGACCCCCGAAGGTGTGTGGCTCACGCATTTACAATTTCCACCGTTACACCTCCCCCAGTTCCCCTGCAGTGAGCTCCATTGCAGGAGGAGGCGGAGCTCAATGGATACTACTGCAGGGGTATGGAGAGATAAGCTGCTACTGCCTTGTGGTTGCTACACGATACACTATTGTGCAATTGCATGTGCTTACTAACAGCAGAGAAATTACTATGCTGTTTTGACACTCATACACTGCTAGCTAATCTGGCTACACACACCCTATTATTACTTGCCCCCAAAAATGACTAGACATGAACTCCTGTCCGTGTGTTCCTTAAAATACTGAATGAGCACTGACTACTCAGACTCACAAAAACGAATGTCCTGGTGGTGTAGAGCTTTCATCAAGCTGATTCAGGAGATTTGTGTATACAACACAAATTCATATCAATTATAGGAGTAATTGCATGGGTATCCTTGGTATTATGTGCTTTGTACACATTTTACATCCTAAACGGGAGTGGCAGCGATGGCTGATAGAGTACCTATGAGAGATTGGAGGAAAAGTAGAGGGGGTGAGTTACGGCTGGGTCAACGAGACGGTGGTCCGCTAAGGCTTGGGAAAAAGATGAGAGGGGGTGATCAAATTTCCCCCTCTGCTTTGTCAGACTGATACCTGATCTCACTTGCGTATACATGTAGCCTCGTTCCCAGTCCACGACGGGGATGTGTGGCCTGTGTACAAGGCTAACGCGCGTACTGCATGAGGTTTAGTGTAGGAAGAGGCTTGAGGAAGTTTGATGTCATCAGGGTAGGATGGGTGGGGAGCGGCAGAGAAGAGTTGTGTAGCTAGTCCATAGCCAGCTGCAGCCAGGACTGAGGGTACTTTGGGTGCTGGAGAATGATTGTCAGTTGGCGTCAACCGCATGTGACAGAGAGGGTCAATTAGTGGGTCGCCCCCTCTGATGTTAACTTGCTTTAACGAGGTTAAAACTTATTGAGTTATGGGAAGCCAACTCAGATACTTCCTGTTAGTCAGAAAAAATGCTCTATTCACAATGCATTCATGTACACTGAATACATATTCAGATAGAAGTGCCAACCTATACTGAAGGTGCAGTGAATTGCACTAACAAGCACAGAGCAGGCAGTGTTGTTTGGCTGATTTGCATCTTGTGAGCGAAGACTGACCCCACAATGGCTGAGGCTCCCACTGTAGCTGAGCAGGCCCTCACGAAACTGGCTGACCAACTGACCTGTGCCATCTGCCTGGAGGACTACAAAGACCCAAAACTTCTCCAGTGTTTCCATGTGTACTGCAAAGACTGTTTGGAGCGACTAGTCCTCCGAGACCAGCAGGGGCTGTCCCTGAGGTGCCCCAGTTGTTGTAGATCCACTCTCCTGACCCCAAATAGCATCTCTGGCCTCCCGCCAGCATTTCATATCCAAAACCTGTTCGAGATTCGAGATGACCTGGTGAAAGTCAAGAAAGTCAAAGGGCCACAGAAGACCCAGTGTGATAAGTGCAAAAAGCGTGATGCAGCAAACTTCTGTCGCACTTGCCAATTCATTTGCACAAAGTGCACTGAATTCCACCAAGAGTGGGAGGACCTCTCCACCCACGAAGTCATCAGCCTCAGCCAACTCGAGGGAGATGTGATGCAGCTTGTTCCCCTGACAAAGAAGGTAACGTACTGCTCCAAGCACCCCACAAAGGAGTCGGACCTCTACTGTGAGACATGTGAGGAATTGATATGTCGTGACTGCATTGTTCGAGTCCACCGAGACCACCAGTATGACCTCATCCCCGATGCCTTCCCCAAGCACAAAGACGTGATCATTAACCATCTCCAGCCAGTGAAACAACAGCTAGGGGTAGTGAATGAGGCAATCAAAAGTCTGGACACCCGACGGCAGGCAATCTCAGACCAACAAATGGCAATTGAGACTGACATTCACAAAACCATCCGACGACTTCAGGAAACACTTGAGGAGAGAAAGACGGAGCTGATTGGACAACTAGATCAGCTGACTCAGCAGAAACTGAAGAGCCTGGCAGCCCAGAGCGATGAATTTGAGCTGATCCAAACCCGACTGAGCAGCTGCCTCGATTTTGTGAATGAGAACCTGAGAACCAGTAGTCAGTCAGAAATACTAGCAGTGAAGAAGCCAGTAGTACAACAGATCGAGGGAATGACAGCCGAGTTCAAACCAGATGCATTAGCACTTGTGGAACAGGCAGATCTGAAATTCACAGCCACTACAGAGCTCACTCCAGCATGCAAGCAGTTTGGCAAGGTGTACACCCACCCAGTTTCCCTCGAGAAGTGCCATGCCACAGGCAAGGGTCTGGAGGTGGCGACAGTTGGAGAACAGGCCACAGCAACCCTGCATGTTGTAGACACTGAAGGCAAGGACTACAACAAAGCAGTAGATGTAGCTTGTGAGCTGATGTCATGGACAGCTAGCACTAGTGTGAAGGGCACTGTGAAGAAGAGAAAAGGGAACTGCTACGACATCAGCTACCAGCCCACCAGGAGGGGAAGGCACCAGTTGCACATCAAAGTGGAAGGCCAGCACATAAGAGGCAGTCCATTTGCTGTTGTAGCACTAGGGAAATCTGGTACTCCCATCAGAACTATTAAAGATTTCAAGAGTCCAAGGGGTATAACATTCAACAAGAGCGGGCAGATCATAGTAGCTGAAAGAGAAGCAGATTGCCTTTCTATTATGGATGTACATGGCACCAGAATGAAAACAATTGCAGCAGAAGGCTCTCTTGATAGTGGTAAGATCTTCCCTTGCGGCATAGCCATAGATGATGGTGGCAACATACTTGTTGCTGATACAAAGCAACACGGCATTCGGACGTTTGTCACTGGTGATCGTGTTACATCATCAGTCATAGGCACAAAGGGCAGAGGTCCCCTACAGTTTGATTACCCTGGTGGCATTTGTGCTAATCCTAAAATTAAGAAAATATACGTGTGTGATTGTCGTAACGACCGAGTTCAAATTTTGAACAATGACATAACATTCTCCAGTAGTTTTGGCAGCTTTGGAAAAGGTGATGGGCAGTTCTACAGGCCGTCAGATGTAGCCATTGACAGTGTTGGCAATGTGTTCATTGCAGACTCATTCAACCACCGTGTTCAAATCTTCACGAAAGACGGACAGTTTCTGAGGAAGTTTGGGAAGGAGGGGAAAGCTGATGGAGAACTGTGTACTCCCGTGGGTATTACTATAGACTCCAACGACATCGTGTACGTGACTGAAAATGGTAATCATCGTGTTTCCGTGTTCACCTCCCAAGGCCAGTTCTTGAAATCGTTTGGAGGAGGACTGTTCCAATACCCAAATGCAAATGCAGTGGATAAAGAAGGATTTCTTTATGTTTGTGACAGTAATTGTATACTAATCTTCTAAAGTAGTTCTACATGAATGTACAGCATCTGACGTTTTTATCCTTTAGTGTTATGTGCTTTGTACACAGTTGGTAATTGAGTTATGGGAAGCCATCTCAGTAACTTCCTGCTAGTCAGATAATGTAGTATACAAGAGGTATAATAATTTTGTGGGGGGTAGTATAAATTACACTATTAGCTTGAATGAAATGATACATGCACTCTGTGTGAGTGTATGTGTGTGTCTGTGTGTGTGTGCCTGCCTATGTGACTCACTCCTCGTATTCCTCGGTGTCCATGGACTCCTCCGCCTCCTCCTCGTCCTCATCACAGTTGTAGTTCGGGTCATGTGACAGCCTCCAAAGAACCGACAGAGATGACTCGACTAGACTGAGAGCAGGGTCGATGTCATCAGAGGTAACCGAGTCCTCCATCTGATGAAGGGGAGGGAAAGGAAGTTTCAAATGGTGATTAGCCTCCAGTGATAAATATAGCTCCACTCTGGATACGCACACCTGTGATTCCTGGTGGCTTGGTCTTTGAAGCTGCAGGCTGCCTATAGACACTTGAGAATCATGCTGAGAGGGCTCCCCTCCTCTGGCTCCTCTCAAATTCTTTAAACTGCTTCTCCATGTAATATTCTGAAAACCACACTTGCCTGTACCAGACGCTCCTGTCTGTACACATTATTCTTTCAAATTCTCTGTATCTCGTGCAATAATGTACTGATATGATAAGGTGCCAGCCTAATTTATATGGCTCCATTATGAAGAGCTACATTATAAATATTAGCAAAAAGAGGAATCCCTTTTCACATACATGTACCGTCAACATACAAGCAACTGCAATTTTTACTGCACAAAGATAGGTGCGCTAATAGTACACAAGCTAGTGATCCTACAAAAGAGAGACATAAGTAGCTAGAGTTGTGTGTGTTCTTTCAATCAGGTTAGCTAGCATGGCTTATGCTCTAGCTGACGTCCATTGATTCAACGCCTCCACCAGTGGGAGTCGGGATGGTGATGGTTGCATCATGTTGGATGGACTCAAAGAGTTGTGCTGTGTCAGCATTCGCCTTGATCTGTGCTACAAAGTCCATTAACTGGGGGCTCTTGTCTGTGAGTGTGGGATGTGTGAGTGCGAGGATGTGAGTGGGATGCGTGTGAGCGTTAAATATTATATGAATTGTGCCACACACACACACACACACACACACACACACACCCTTGTGCATTATTGACATGTCACTCAAACTTATGAGACTGCATAAATGTACTACTGACTGCCGTATGTATGTGTGTGTGTGTGCCTTTCACTCACCGCTGTCTGGTATGGTGAGGAGGGCAGCAATGGCTCTCATGGCCGAGCGCTTTAGCTCATCTTGTTTCTCATACTCCTGCTTCACCGAGTTGGCTTTCGTCTTCGACTGCACTGTCGACCGCAGGGGCTCAATCAGCTTGTCAATACCTGCAAAACCGGTCAGACAGGCCAAATAATAATATTGCCTGTCCTCAAGTAAGTACCCACTGGCACTTGCGAGGGAGGACCCTCAGCAGTGAGTATTATACCTCTGTGGTAGAGGGCTATTAAAGGAAAGGCAGTGAGCTGTTCACACTGGCAAGGGAGAATACGACTAATACAGTGAAACGCTTGCAGAATCACAAAATGTTTAGCAGCCGCACTATGTACTTGAAGGTGATGTATGGCCAAGCGGTTAACTTAGAGCATTTGACTATGGACCAAAAGTGGCAGGTTTGAATCCTACCGGTTGCCTCCCAGGTAAAGTGTTTTTTATTACCCCTCCTTCCCTTAGGAGACCAGCCTTCGGATAGGTCAACAATGGCTGAAGCAAAATGTGTCTGCGTAGCCTTGTGCCCGGACCTTGGCTCCTCCCCCTCATAAGGACCCAAAGTCTGGGCAAGAGACTAGTGTCTGTGAGAAGGAGTGACTACTACTAAGATTGGAGATACTATACCGTAATACGATTCACTGTCCACATGCTGCATAATATTATTATGCGTAACTACATATCCCCTCCATGCTGTGATTGACTCTCTCTACTCCTCTACTCACGCTGTAGCAAGGCGTTGGGTCTGAGGTGGGACAGCCGTACCAACAGGAGGAACGTCAGCATCTGCGGAAAGAAAATAATTTTTACCACTGTTCTCCCAACTTGAGCCTGTAAACCTCCCATTCCAATTAATCCCCACCTTGATATCGTAGTGATCCTTCAGTCCGTCTTCTACATGGTTCAGGAACTCGAAGATTTCGAGTCGGTCCAGGCACGTCTCCAGGAGGGTGTACATGCACTCAAATGCTGCCTTGCGGAGGTCTAGCCCGTCGTCAACCGTGTGCTTGAAGGGACCCATCTCCACCTCCCGAATGAGTTCTTTCTGTGGTAAATTTAAACACACCATTATGAATTATAACTCCAGCATGGTCTACAGTGGAGTGGGGGTACATGTACAGCAAAGGAAACAGGCCCCACCCACCTACACTGAGCCATTGTCAAGGTAACAGGCCCCACCCACACACTTTATCCAACGTAACAAGCTCCACCACTTGCATTTATGTCATCAAGACAAACAGACTTCACCCACCTACACCAGTCCCATTGTCAAGGCAACAGGCCCCACCCACTCACCCTGACTTTGGTCTCCTGATAGAGGTTGGGCAGTAGGGTGTCCAGAAGGTCTCGAATGAGCGAAGGCTTGTTGTGGGCTGCGGAGTTGAAGGCCACTAGAGCAACACGACGAACATTCTAGAGAAGGGAGAGAGGACAGTGTCAACCAGGACCCAGATTGAAGCTAGGACTTTCTGAATATCAGACACTCTTACCCACTAAATTGGTGCGGCCCTTTGGGGATTGAAGGTCAGCTAATAATGCCTTGCCAGTACAACTGTAAATCCAGCCGAAACTAGTTTTATTCCCTAGCAACCCGTTAACCCCTTCAATTCCCACTCAATTCATTTAACCCCTTCGATTCTCACCAGGTCTGCGTCTCCGATGGTGGCCAGGAAATCTCCAATGGAACTGTGAAGCAGAGCGTCAATCGGCTGTGGCTGGTCAGAAATGGTGTACTTGAGGGCCGTCACGACCGTGCTGCGAACAAACGCAGACTCAGATTTTAAGTTCTCTCGAAGCTTCGGCAGAAGTGTCTCGGGGTCGACCAGGGTCAGCTTTCCCACGCACTCTGCAACCACGTTCCTCGTCCCCTCCTCCGGGCTCTCAAAGTGCTTGTAGAGGACGTCCCTAGAGGGTTAACATTTAATTATAATCATACTGTATTTTAGACCATTGACCACACATCCATAGATAGTACTATGAATATTTTGTTCATTATGTAGAGATGGACGTGGGTGAACGTGTGTGGGCGTTTGCGTGTGTCTGTGTGCGTGCGTTTGTGTGTCTATGTGTGTGTGTGTGCATGTGTATGTATGTATGTATGTATGCATGCATGTATGTATGTATGTATGCTTGCAAGCAATGTATGTATATTGTATGTATGTATGTATGTATGTATGTATGTATGTATGTATGTATGTATGCAATGTATGTATGTATGTAGGTATGTATGTATGTATGCTTGCAAGCAATGTATGTATGTATGTATGTATGTATGTATGCATGTATGTGTGTGTTGGGAGGGTGACAGCTCACCATATTCCAGCGACCTGGGGCTTGAGTGTGGCGATGGCCTCGGGCGTGACGTAGTGGCAGGTGATGACCTCCTTGAGGGAGTGAAGGAGGAGGTACTGCCGCTTGGGGTTGGCCTCGATCTCCGAGAGGATGAAGGGGAGGTAGCGATGGAGGTTGCCGGCACTTACACTACCTGTGGGTGTGAGGGTGTGAGATGTGCCAGTGTGTGGTGTGAGGATGTGTCAGTGTGTGTGTGCACCAGTGTGTGGGTGTGAGCATGTGTGTAGAGGGAGGCTCATAAAACTTAGAAGGTGTTCCTGCAGTCTCCAGGCAATGCAAAATTTGGTGTCCATTGAAAACCCACAACTACTGCATAGAGGTTAGTGGCATGGAATGATTTTTACCTCCCCCCTCCCACATCCCCCCCCCCCCACCTCTATAGCCACACCCCCACACACTCACCCAGGGCATAAGAGGCCGCAGAGCGAACCTCTTCCGACTGAGAGGAGAATGTGCTCAGGATGACCGTCTGCAGGTCTGCAATGCTGCTGAGATCACTGTGTGGAGAGAGTGTGTGTGTGTGCGTGCATGTGCATAAGAGAGGTAATTATGTAGGTAAAAACACATGAAATCAGCTTGCTAAGAGGTAGCCTCGTTCCCAGGCCACACCCACCGAAAGAGGGGAGGGGGGTGGCCTGGGTACGAGGCTAGATGATATATGTAGACTACTACATATATACAACCTTACCTCTTCTTCCCGACCTCCCCCACAGATAGCAGACAAAGGAGTCTCACAGAGTCCGAGCTCTCCTCTTTCTGTGAGATACAAACAGCAGCGACAGGACAAGGCTAGGCACCTCACAGTGTGTTAGAGTGGTGCAGACATCCCACTTACCTTGATGTCAGCGATGAATTTGGTGACTACTGGGGAGATCTGGTCGGGTGCTGCACTACAAATGGCTGATATACACTTGGATATACTCCTATAGGCCTGCAGGCAAGAAGTGGGTGGAGTCAAGATCACATGACATACTATTACATCACGCTTAGTCAGGTGATTATATAAAAAAAATGATGTCATAGTTATACCTGTCTGTGAATGGTAGCAGAAGAACCAAAGTGATGCGGATCCGGTTGAGGGTTGTACACAAAATCTGTCAGCATCTGTAAATTACACGTAGACATGTTAGCAAATTGAACAAATTGCCAAGCAGCTACTATAAGTAATATGGCCCTAGTCGCATAAACTATCACTACTTGTGACTATCCAACACCATTAAGTATCTTTTTTCAGAGGCAAGCTCTGGGGGTCTTCACCTGGAAAATATCCTGGAACCCCAGACCGGCAAGCCCCAGTCTGACCAGCTTGCTGAAGAACTCCAGACAGGCGCTCATGGCGCTGCCCTGCAGCAGTGATGACATCACCAGGCCAAACACGTTTGACAGGACATACGAGCGAACCTGCATGGAATACAAGAAGAGGAGAGGGTTGGTTATAAGCCTGAATCTCTGAACGTACGAGCCCTCCAAAGCATAAATCCACTCCAATATACATGTAAGCTTACTCCTAATATTATGTATCAGTCATTTGAGAAATGGAATAAAATCACCTCAATAATTGATTCTGGGCTGACGTTCATCACGGTACAGAGGAGGGTGAGCACTAATTGGGAAATATGGAGATCATTGTCACTGATGAGTATGGGAATCTCCTCCATGACAGCTTTGTAGAGCGGACCAGTCATTGCAGCAGCTGGAAGAAAAAATATTGAAATCAGTGGTGGATAAATGGAACACATACAGGAATATACTGACACCCTATTAGACCATTAATTACACAAAAATCTATCAGTAGGAAAATTGTCTCATTCCAGGCCAGTCTGGAACAAAACTGATCAGGTTATAAGCCTGGAATGGGACGAAGTTTTAATAATATCGTGAGTCAGAATAGCAAGCAATATGTAGCCAGACCTCCACTGCGTGCAATAGATGGAATGGAAACAGCTACAGAATGGAGATTGGGATTGTGACTAAGCTGTGGCAGCCACAGCTGGTACTCACTGTATCCCTGAAAGAGGGCATCGAGGCAATAGAGTGTTGCCAGGCGAAGGTCCCTGTGGTTCTTGCGGAGAAAGCCGGCCAGCAGGGGAATGCAGTCATTCTAAGAGAAAGAGGAAGAGGGGGAGGAAGAGAGGGGGAGGGAGGGAGGGATGGAGGGAGGGAGGGGAGGGAGAGGGGGAGGGAGGGATGGAGGGAGGGAGGGGAGGGAGGGAGAGAGAGAAAGAGAGAAAACAGGAAAGAATTATAAAAATAGCAAGTCACAAAAACAAATGTGCGTGTGAGTGTACTCACCAGAATAAAGGTTATATTAATCTTTAGACGTGATCTGAGGGAGAATAAACACGTCATATTCAATTTTCATGCTGCTCACTATACAACAGGCCCGCCCTTACTTGGCAATCAGCGTAATGGCCCTGACAGCTGTCAGTCTGGTGATCTCATTCCTCAAGCGATCGACAAAGATCGGCATACACTCGGGCAGCTGGTCCACGAGAGCATCACCCATGCAGGCAATGATGTGGCCCCTGATGTCATGTGAGAAATGCATGATAATCACATGAATAACTAGTTACTTAGAACTCATATAAAGTACATGCAGGTGAGTCATGTGATATTCACACGATTGTCATGTGATATTCACATGATTGTCATGTGATGAGCTCATGATTGTCATGTGATAATCACATGATTGTCACGTGATACTCACATGCAGGTGATGGCCCTCTCTTTGACCTCCTGATCAATGTCAGCTGCTCTCAGTCTCTTGAGGGCGGAGGTATAGATGTCAACAACGTAAGGCTGGAAGTCAAATGAACAGGGTGTGTCTGCAAAAAAAAAAGGAGACATGTGAATGTCACATGACAATCAGGTGTTACTCACATGATCCACCACTCACCCAGAGGCCTAATGGTCTTAACAATGAGACGCAGCACTAGTAGAGCTTCTGATGTAATCTTGTAGAACGTGTCATCCACAGCAGATATCACAGCCTGGACGGGGAGCAATAGGTGAAGAACACTGAATACTTGATCAGTACCTACACACACACATACCCACACACACCCACACACACACAGCCACATACACATACACAGACACACACACTCACACAACTAATACAAATACATACTGTGGCACACACACACGCTGACACACGCGCGCACACACACACTCAGATAGACACGCACACACACACACACATACATGCAGACAGACACACACACACACTCACAGGTATGATGACACTGATGTGAGGGTGCAGGACAGGAGCACTATGCTGGGCGATGAGGACCGTGAGGAAGTTCAGAGTGTCAATCTTCATGTTGGACGACGACGTCTGGTCACTGGGGAGGGGGGAGGGAGGGAGAGGAGGGAGGGAGGGAGGGAGGGAGAGAGAGAGGGAGGAAGGGAGGGAGGGAGGGAGAGAGGGAGGGAGGGAGGAAGGGAGGGAGGGAGTTCACTAAATAGATCTGCTTCTCAAGCATTGAGGACTAACTTGAGGGAGTAGAGTATTCCGGGCACGATGGCCCCAATGTGGTCATCTAGTGCCCCAGGAAGGACGGTGACAAGGGAGGTGAGCAAGCTGAAGCAGCCCTGGCGGGTCTTCACACTCTTGTCCTTCAGCTGTTTGTGGAGGGCCTTCACTAAGGCCGGGATCTGGGTGTGCAGCAGGGTCAGTGGGCTGGAGAGGAGGGGGGAATCATGTGATGCTAGGTTAGTAGTCATGTGATAGTCACATGAACATGTTCTGCCACTGTCATGTGATAGTCACGTGATCATATGCTGCCACTATGTAATGAAAAATTGTCACATGATCTTCCAATAATATATGATGAGTCACATGATCACTAACCTATCGGCAGTCTCCATGGCATCCCCTTCTGTCAGAGGTTGCTTAGAGTTGGACAGGGGCTTGGTGCGGCTGAGGAGGGCACGATAGGCAGCAAAGATGTCTGCCTTGACATTTTCCTCACGTTCTAGGGAAAGAGATTTCCATATGATGAGAAATGCAACGTGAATAAAAAAAATTAGGTGGGCTGTATTTAGAGATAATATAATACAAGCAACTAACAGGCCAATTAATTGATGATTCTGACAACACTGGCCATGAACATACTGTTTATGTACTGTAACAGTTAGCCTCGTCCCCAGGCCACTCCCCCCCGACTATGTCACCTGGGAACGAGGCTATGTAACAGTAAATATTCAGCCTCAGATTCATTAAGATGAGAGCTATAGAGGAGCAGAATTGTTCTTTGCAATTGAAATAGAAGCTAATTGCCACCCTTCTCTCGTGTTGATCAGTGTGACAGTATTGCAGCTACACTGTCTGATTATTTAGGGCTCAAAACGACTTTGGGGTACTATCAACTTTTCTCCATAGGTACATAGGTAGGTAAATTGGCTGCAATGCAAGGAAGGACCTTCACAAACACACATTGCCAGGGGCTATTTGTTTCAGCATTGTCAGGCTATTGACTAAGTGCCGATTATTTGTCAATAGCCTGAGGCTACCTACAATGCTGAAACAAATAGCCCCTGGCAATGTGTGTTTGTGAAGGTCCTTCCTTGCATTGCAGCCAGTTTACAACGATATTTTCATTTCACTAACTGCAGTGCCACCTCAAAAAGGCATGATAGTTTTGGTTGGACTGACCTTTGAACCTAGCTATCAGGGGTGGGGACACGTCCCGGTAGAACTCGCTGAGCATTTCTGGCCGGGATCCCAAGATGGCTGCCAGAGACTTAGCGGCAGCTCGACGCACCTTCCAGCTAACGTCATCATCATCACTATATTCATCGTCCTCCTCCCTGTGTGTGTGTGTGTGTGTGTGTGTGTGTGTGTGTGTGTGTGTGTGTGTGTGTGTGTGTGTGTGTGCATGTACATGTCTGTTAGTATATTATTGGAGGGGTGTGCATGTATACATGTACGTGCATTGATTTTCAGAGGAAGGACTGCAAAGGGCGTGTTGTCTGCTGGTGTAGTGTAGGTTGTTATTCATACACATAGTTTTATGGATTATCAGTGATACTCCATCAGTCACCTGAGGGCAATGAATATGTTATGTGGAAGACTGTTATTGGCTGTTGCCTGGTTACCAGCTACGGTGGGTGGAGAGCACAGTCACTCTAGTCCAACCAAATAAGGTAATAATACCACTCCCGAGACTGATTCTATTGGGAGCTCCCACTGTATGTGGTACAGTTCTGTCTAATAGACAAGTGGCACACCCACTGAAGTTGCAGTGTAGATTTGCTATAAGGAAGTGCTGTAGCACAGAGTAGGCAGTGTTGCTGGGCTGAACTGCTTTCCAACCTTGTAAGCCAAGACTGACCCCACAATGGCCGAGGCTCCCAGTGTAGCTGAGCAGGCCCTTAAGAAACTGGCTGACCAACTGACCTGTGCCATCTGCCTGGAGGACTACAAAGACCCTAAACTTCTCCAGTGTTTCCATGTGTACTGCAAAGACTGTTTGGAGCGACTAGTCCTCCGAGACCAGCAGGGGCTGTCCCTGAGGTGCCCCAGTTGCCGCAGATCCACCCTCCTGCCCCCAAACAGCATCTCCGGCCTCCAGCCAGCGTTTCATATCCACCACCTGTTCGAGATTCGAGATGCCCTGGTGAAAGTCAAGAAAGTCAAAGGGCCACAGAAGACCCAGTGTGATAAATGCAAAAAGCGTGATGCAGCAAACTTCTGTCGCACTTGCCAATTTATTTGCACAAAGTGCACCGAAACCCACCAAGAGTGGGAGGACCTCTCCACCCACGAAGTCATCAGCCTCAGCCAACTCGAGGGGGACGTGACGAATCTTGTTCCCCCAACAAAGAAGGTAACGTACTGCTCCAAGCACCCCGCAAAGGAGTCAGACCTCTACTGTGAGACGTGTGACGAACTGATATGTCGTGACTGCATCGTTCGAGTCCACCGAGACCACCAGTATGACCTCATCCCCGATGCCTTCCCCAAGCACAAAGACGTGATCGTTGACCGTCTCCAGCCAGTGAAACAACAGCTAGGGGTAGTGAATGAGGCAATCGAAAGTCTGGACACCCGACGGCAGGCAATCTCAGACCAACGAATGGCAATTGAGACCAACATTCACAAAACCATCCGACGACTTCAGGAAACACTTGAGGAGAGAAAGACGGAGCTGATTGGGCAGCTAGATCAGCTGACTCAGCAGAAACTGAAGAGCTTGGCAGCCCAGAGAGACGAATTTGAGCTGATCCAAACCCGACTGAGCAGCTGCCTCGATTTTGTGAATGAGAGCCTGAGAACCGGCAGTCGGGCAGAAATACTAGCAGCGAAGAAGCCAGTAGTGCAACAGATCGAGGGAATGACAGCCGAGTTCAAACCAGATGCATTAGCACTTGTGGAACAGGCAGATCTGAAATTCACAGCCACTACTGAGCTCACTCCAGCATGCAAGCAATTTGGCAAGGTGTATGTCCACTCAGTTTCCCCCGAGAAGTGCCACGCCACAGGCAATTTATTTAAGGGTCTGGACGTGGCGACAGTTGGAGAACAGGCCACAGCAACCCTGCATGTTGTTGACACTGAAGGCAAGGACTGTAACACACCAGTAGATGTATCTTGTGAGCTGACGTCATGCACAGCTAGCACTAGTGTGAAGGGCAGTGTGAAGAAGAGAGAAGGGAATTGCTACGACATCAGCTACCAGCCCACCAGGAGGGGAAGACACCAGTTGCACATCAAAGTGGAAGGCCAGCACATCAGAGGCAGCCCATTTGCTGTTGTAGCACTAGGAAAATCTGGTACTCCCATCAGAACTATTAAAGATGTCCGGAAACCCCGGGGTATAACATTCAACAAGAGCGGGCAGATCATAGTAGCTGAAAGAGATGCAGATTGCCTTTCTATTATTGATGTACATGGCACCAGAATGAAAGCAATTGCAGCAGAAGGCTCTGTTGATAGTGATCTCATCTTCCCTTGCGGCATAGCCATAGATGATGGTGGCAACATACTTGTTGCTGATACAAAGCAACACGGCATTCGGAAGTTTGTCACTGGTGATCGCATTACATCATCAGTCATAGGCACAAAGGGCAGAGGTCCCCTACAGTTTGATTACCCTGGTGGCATTTGTGCTAATCCTAAAATCAAGAAAATATACGTGTGTGACTGTCTTAATGACCGAGTTCAAATCTTGAACAATGACATAACATTCTCCAGTAGTTTTGGCAGCAGAGGTGAAGGTGATGGGCAGTTCTACAGGCCATCAGATGTAGCCATTGACAGTGCAGACAATGTGTTCATTGCAGACTCATTCAAACCACCGTGTTCAAATCTTCACTGAAGATGGACAGTTTCTGAGGAAGTTTGGGAAGGAGGGGAAAGGTGATGGAGAACTGTGTACCCGTGGCTATTACTATAGACTCCAACGACATAGTGTACGTCACTGAAAATGATAATCGTCGTGTTTCCGTGTTCACCTCCCAAGGCCAGTTCTTGAAATCGTTTGGAAATCGTTTGGACACTAAAGCATGTGTATAGGTGGGGCTAGGTAGCACTTAAGCTGTGTGTGTCACTACATCATGAATGTAATTCACAAGTTTTGCGTAACCATGACAGTGTGCACCCCTAGTATACACACCCTTAATTGTTTATAGACTAAATGTTACAAAGACGGAAGTGTGGGGAAGTGACTCCGGAAAAGAAGCCAGCCACAGCCAGGACTGAGGGTACTTTGGGTGCTGGAGAATGATTGTCAGTTGGCGTCAACCGCATGTGACAGAGAGGGTCAATTAGTGGGTCGCCCCCTCTGATGTTAACTTGCTTTAACGAGGTTAAAACTTATTGAGTTATGGGAAGCCAACTCAGTTACTTCCTGTTAGTCACAAAAAATGCTCTATTCACAATGCATTCATGTACACTGAATACATATTCAGATAGAAGTGCCAACCTATACTGAAGGTGCAGTGAATTGCACTAACAAGCACAGAGCAGGCAGTGTTGTTTGGCTGATTTGCATCTTGTGAGCGAAGACTGACCCCACAATGGCTGAGGCTCCCAGTGTAGCTGAGCAGGCCCTCAAGAAACTGGCTGACCAACTGACCTGTGCCATCTGTCCACCGAAACCACCAGTATGACGTCATCCCCATTAAAGATGTTAAAAGTCCCCGGGGTATAACATTCAACAAGAGCGGGCAGATCATAGTAGCTGAAAGAGATGCAGATTGCCTTTCTATTATTGATGTACATGGCACCAGAATGAAAGCAATTGCAGCAGAAGGCTCTGTTGATAGTGATCTCATCTTCCCTTGCGGCATAGCCATAGATGACGGTGGCAACATACTTGTTGCTGATACAAAGCAACACGGCATTCGGAAGTTTGTCACTGGTGATCGCATTACATCATCAGTCATAGGCACAAAGGGCAGAGGTCCCCTGCAGTTTGATTACCCTGGTGGCATTTGTGCTAATCCTAAAATCAAGAAAATATACGTGTGTGACTGTCTTAATGACCGAGTTCAAATCTTGAACAGTGACATAACATTCTCCAGTAGTTTTGGCAGCAGAGGTGAAGGTGATGGGCAGTTCTACAGGCCATCAGATGTAGCCATTGACAGTGCAGACAATGTGTTCATTGCAGACTCATTCAACCATCGTGTTCAAATCTTCACGAAAGACGGACAGTTTTTGAGGAAGTTTGGGAAGGAGGGGAAAGCTGATGGAGAACTGTGTACTCCTGTGGGTATTACTATAGACTCCAACGACATCGTGTACGTCACTGAATACAATAACCATCGTGTTTCCGTGTTCACCTCCCAAGGCCAGTTCTTGAAATCGTTTGGAGCAGGATTGCTCAACGAAACCTCCATAAATGCAGTGGATAAAGAAGGATTTATTTATGCTTGTGACTTTAGTAATAATTGCATATTAATTTTCTAAAGTAGTTTTACATAAATGTACACTATCAGACTATTTCATTATCAATGACTCAGCTCGGTTTCACACAAAAAGGAAGGTACCCTGGGATTTAGAATTGGATAGACTCCAATGACATAGTGTACATGTATGTCACTGATATGATAACTCTCGTATTTCCGTGTTCACCTCCCAAGGCCAGTTCTTGAGATCGTTTGGAGCAGGACTGTTCGAAGAAACCTTTATAATAAATTATAGTGGATAAAGAAGGATTTATCTATGCTTGTGACTTTAGTAATAATTGCATTCTAATTTTCTAAAGTAGTTCTGCATGAATGTACAATACCTTTCATTAATAACGACTCAGCTGGGTTTCACACAAAGGGAGAATTTCCCTTCTCTAATTTTATATCGCTAATTCCAAAGTTTTGGGAGCCCAGAAGCAACCTCAAAGCAACTACTTGTAAATTAAAATTGATTTGGTGTTGCAATTATTAGTCACACTGATGATACCAAATAAGGTAATAGACCTTCCCACTACATGTATGATGAAATGGAACTGGGCATTAAATGGAGAAAACCCATAAATCTTTAAGTTTTGTACATGAAAGCACAAATATGCATGTTTTCTCCATTTAGTGCCTACCAATTATATCATAGCGGAAAAGGTCCATTTTCCACCCCTGTCATTGTAAAGAAAGATTAATGGCATCAACAACGATGATTTAGCAGCCTCAGTCAGGGGGAGGAGTCAAGCTCCTCCCCTTGACTGAGGCTGGGCACAGTGTACGGGAAATTCTCAGCTGAAGCCCAAGCATGCATGGAACCAAGTGCTCATGAACGTTCGCACAGGCAATAAATGCTAACCCAAACTTACACTCTCCTTTGTTCAGAAGCCTCTGTCATCAGTAATATTGTACAAAAAGATAGCTACCGGTAACTGCATTGGGCAAGTTCCAATTATGGAACTTGCCAATAGCGGTTAGCTTGAAATATTTTGAAAGAATGTTGAATGTGCTCAAATTCATAAAAAAATGAAAGTTCTAGTAGTATAGAACTTTTTTCATGGTGATTCATGAGATTTGTGTTTTCAAATTAAACACAAATTCATGTCCTCCCTCAACCATACACTCTCCACAAAATATCTCTGTGTGTGTGCGTGTGTGTGTGTGTGTGTGTGTCTGTGTGTGTGTGTGTGTGAGTGTGCCTGCCTATGTAACTCACTCCTCGTATTCCTCGGTGTCCATGGACTCCTCCGCCTCCTCCTCGTCCTCATCATAGTTGTAGTTCGGGTCATGTGACAGCATCCGCAGCGACACATCCACTATCTGTAAACAGCAGAAATATTCCTTAGCCACATGTAGGTAAGCTGCCTCACTACCAAGAAACTGATACATACATCCATACTCTAAGATAAAAGTATAGCTGTGGTTTTCATTACATTGTTACGACCAAATGATCCGGTGAAGAGTGGGGAGCACTGCTCTTACGGTCCTTGGCTTGATCGCTATACAAGGTGTCTTGGCCGTATTACAAAATGCATGCAAGCATAGCTGTACAATATATAGAGTATTCTAACACGCGTACATGTACATGTACACGTATTAACCTACCGCTAGAATGTGGGGGGTGATCTCTCGGAAGCACCTGAGGACGAGGGCCTCGAACGCCTGGAGGCAAGACTCCTTCAGCTCATCGTCTCCATCAGAGGAGGCAATGAAGTGCATGATCAGGGGACAGATGGCCTCCAGGTAGCTGCCCACCCGGGGGCCGGCCTGGCGACTACATGAAAGATGAAAGGGTTAAAATTATGGGAGGGAAGGGTTAACTTAAAACCTTGCATAATGTGTGGCTACAGAGTTGTAGGGCGAATGAGATAATTTATTACATCACCATTACATCATAGTAACTGCAAACTGGGATTACATCACCATTACATAATACCTGATGGCTCCAATGGCCTGTATAAAGGTACGGGTGTTGGTCATGGAAGAGGACGTGGCCTTCTCCTTGTTCAAAGCCGTGAGGAGGTGGGTCATGACGTTGTCAAACAGCTGCTGCTGGCAGCACGCTGACAGATAGCCTGAGGCGAGAAGAGATGACTAAGTAAATACTGCTGTACTACGGCTTCTATGCACATGTACATGTATGAGCCCCACCCTGAACAGAAGTACAGAGATACAGCACTTTGAACGCAGTGACACAATCAAAATACGTGATGGAAGAAACGTCAGTTTTCTACTATTTAACCCTTTCACCAGTATATTTCTGACTTAAAAAAGGTGGGGAGGTCGATCTTCGAGGCTACCCTCACAGCCGACTGCCCTCAGCATGATACAATATTCAGGACTCACATAGAGCAACGTAGGCTCTCTTCCGGACGGACAGAGGTCGGGGGTCAGCCAGCAAAGGAAGGAGTGCCTTCAGCATGGGCTCATGGAATGGGGACAGAGTACCTGGAATGGAATCAAGATCAAAGCATCAGTTTTTGAATTTTAAACTGCTCAGTAATAGCTCTACACCCCGGCCTTCCCAGACAGGTACCTATTACACCAGCATAATTCACCAATGCCTACCTTCCCTAGCCTCGTTCCCAGTCTCCACTCCCAGCTTTTTTTACAACATGCAAAAAAAAAAAGCTGGGAGCTATACCGTCCCGTCATCTTGTGAACTGCATCTGTCAGGTTACTTTACACTTCTAGTTCTCACAACATAACTTATGCCATAAGACAAACAAAGTGGCCACTGATGGTTATTTACAGATTCAGGAGTGAAACCTATAGCTACTTAGTGGCTCACTTCCATATCTGTGGACCAGATCTCCGAGGATGTCCAAAGTCTCTAGCAGCACATACTGATTCAAGTCCTAGAGACAGGGAGAGAGGAAAGGAGAGTTGAAGTTTGAGAGAGAGAGAGAAAGAGGTTAGGTAAATAATGTTTCTCTGAGACTTTCCATGGCTGGATGTTCCTACTCACTGGGCGGAGGATGCAGGGTTTCATACAGGAAGGGGGGGAAGGGGGGAATCTCCTCTAACCTAAGCCCCCCCCCCCTAAATTTCAGACAAGACTATCATTAGTTTTACGTTAAAACAACTGCAAATATCGTTAATACAGCAAATATATTATTGTTTTTAGGAGCATGAAATAGACTCGATCAAAAATGACCTTTAGAATCAATCTTAGAGAATGTAAACACCAAAACGTTTCTGGGGGGCATGCCCCCAGATCCCCCTAGTGATTCATGCTTCAAAAAAGCACAGGTCACCGCTACCCCCCCAACTTAAAATCCTGTACGTATGAAACCCTGGGACTGCTACGCAAGGGTATTAAACCCACCGGCCAGTCCCCACTAAACAGCTGTAACATGCTCTACCAGCCTCGTGCCCAGACCTCTGACAGGAATAGGTATAATCTCGCATCAGTTTCATCTTGCAGCAGCAAACTTTCTCCGCAGTCACAAGATAAGACTTTGGGCATTTTGCTTGGGGTGGGACTTACCGGTCTGCCGGTGGCCTCCACCAGTTTGCCAGTGATGTTCCGGCTGGCGCTGGTTGCCACGGCTTGCGTTGTACGAGGGAGCTCCACTATCACCGTCTTGAGGCCTGAGAGAGAGGACAGAAAGGGTCACAATCAGATTTCACAGTGCATGTGGAGAAAGCTCACTCTACATGTGTAGCTTACTTCCTCCCTTGCAAACTATGTACATTCGTTTCCTATGACAATATTTCAAGTTCCAAAAATCCCCACCCTAACAAAAAAGTCTGTATGAAAGCTGGCTTTCTACAAGATTAAGATGATACATTGAGACCTTTATCCATTATGATGTAATGGGGGGTAAAAGTGCTGGAAGCGTATAAAATTACAAGGAAACAAACATGCTTCATGTAAGAAAACTACATCAAAACGCATGTTTTTATGCATTTTCTCCATTAAATTTTAGTGCCTACTTTTAGGATAAAGGTCTACAGGATTGATAATGCATCATACACACAAAGCCACACCCACCAACACTGGAGATGTCCCGGAGTTTCTCCGAGTCAGAGAACATGTTGGAGCAGAGGGCGTTGATGATGACCTCGATCTGGCTGTCCTTGATCTTCTTAACAAGCGGCCCCAGGCTATGGAAAGGGCGAACAGAAGAAAAGTAGGAAGGAGGTTGACCATTCTTCAATAGGAAATTTATACTAGGAGGCAGTCCCACTCCTAAGGCTATATTCCAGAGTGGGATCTGGGAATGAGACAAGTAGGCAGTCTCATTCCCAAGAGCAATTCCAGAGTGGAGTCTGGGAATGAGGCAAGAAGGCAGTCTCATTCCCAAGATCTATTCCAGAGTGGAGTCTGGGAATGAGGCAAGTAGGGAGGAGTGCTTATATAACGTACACCCACAATGTACCATTTGACTGCGAGGTTCTGGACCTCCCCGTTCTTGTCCTCCACCAGTCGGAGCACACTCTGCACCACCTTCTTCTCGCTGTCGTCATCAAGCTTGATGGAGTCTTTCTGGAGCTCGGTCATCAGGTCATTGGTGGCCATGAACCGGAAGTCCTTGTCCACAGAGCCCATCTAGCAGGGGAGGGGAGGGGAGGGGAGGGGAGGGGAGGGAGGGGAGGGGGAGGGGAGGGGAGGTCAGGCTCATTAGTCTGATAGAGTTTCCTAGCCCACACAGGAAGTGAAACTTCCACTTCCTGTATGGGTGGGGCAGGGTATCGCCAGGTAGCCTTGGAAACCAGTGGCCCAGCCAATGTAGGAAGAAAGGGGCTAGGAGCAGTGGTTCTGATCGCGATCCCATGGTTCCCAGGGAGGATTGAGGCTAGTAGGTTCCGTACCTTGTCCAGTAGGGACGAGATGTGGTAGGGTGAGGTAGACATCTTTGGCAGCTGTTATCAATCAGCCCAACTGAGTAGAAGGGGATGGACAGCGGTAAGGTATACTGTCTTTCTACAGCTGCTGGTAGTGGCTGATTCCTATAGCAGGATTAACAATGAAGATTAAGATATTACTTAGGAATGCATGTATGACTGAGTCAGTGATCCTTTTCAGCTATAGGATGTAATTGGGGAAAGAGTAGGCATTAATAAAAACATAAATACATGAAAACATACATGTTTTTATACGTTCATGTATAAAGTTTAAAAGCTAAATAAACTGCATATTTTCATGTATTTTCTTCATTTAGTGCCTCCTATGACAGCATAGCGCAAAAGGGTACCCACATTCAATATTCTGCTGGTTCGATTCTTGACCTTATCAGTAGTGTCAGCCATTATTTTGTGTAGCCTTTTGCTCAAGCCTACAGTTCGGTTCAGCTTCACCAAAATGCACAGATGTGATGCACAATTTACGCATAACAAACATGACTTGGAAACAGAAGTATCTGGTCTCGTGTGTTCATTAGCTAATAGTTATTTGCTGTTTTTTTTTTGTCTAGCTCGACGTAGCCTGGTAATAGGCTGATAGAGAGTCTCCATTTTATAGTCATCTACTGAGGAAGGAGCGGGGCGAGGGGTGGGGTTTGATTCCTACACAGTCACGAGAGAAACACGTTTGTCATCAAGACTCCTGTGTCACGTGAGAATTTGGTGAAGCCTGCTCCTCTGAATCAATGATATCTTAGTCTCTTAGCTACTTATGGGCCTGAAATATTTTCTCACTGAAATATTTTCTCACGCGTGTGACGAGTAGGACAGAAGGGAATCTTGCATGAGAGAGGGCTGTTGCGGTTCTCAGATCAGACAGTGAATTTAGGCAACAAATCTACTCTTTGGAACCGGTTTGTACCACAGATAGCACTGAAGCCACAAAAGGTAGAGAAACACAGCTGTCCTTCGATCATTCCTTGCTCACGCTTAATTATTCACATGAGAAAATGTACCAAGCTCTCAGTAAACTGCACACAGACCCTGGGGATGAGGCTAGTAATTACAGGCTACTGACGGGCTAAGGGGTGTGGTTTTAATATCGACCCCATATTGAGAATTCAGCTGAAGAACACGATCGGACTTGGGATTAGGGTCATAAGCGATCGTGTTCTTCAGTTGATCCAAATGAAGAAACACATCCATAAAAGCTGAAAGACATGTCGACAGTAGAGTACACATAATTTATATCACATGACATAATTATAGCCTTGCTAGCCCATCCAATAATTACAGCGCGTTCTGCATGTCCGGACTCATCTGATCCAGATAGGAAAATTCATGTACACAGTATAAAAGCTCACCTACTCGCATAAGCTCTCTCCTTCAAGCAGTTGCGTGCTTGCAGCAAAGCAGCCTGTCTTGCCCCCCTGACCTAATGCAAGCGAATGACCTGCACGTGATATCACACGAGGCCACGCCCATTTAGGTAAATTAGCTTGAGCTGCAGTTAGTACGTTTTGGTCGAAGTTTAATGGAAGGCTGTTCTACGGCAGAGAGAGCAGAGGAGTGCTTATTTACGGACGAAGAGTTTGAAACCGTCTGCCAGTTATCTACTGACGGTAAGGTAGAAGACCTGAGCGACTTTGTAGATGGGATACTGTCGTTGAGACAGTGTCACGTGGGCCCAAGCACTTTTTGTCCGGATCCAAAGCTCCAGAGGCCGGCCCCGTTTGTCCTGTCCGCCCAATATGGCCGGAAAGAGGTGGTGGAGTACTTTCTCGAAAGATTCGGGAATGTGATGAACGTGAATCAAGCTGCAACAATCATTTCACTGACGACCAAGAAAAAGGTCCACCATGCAACCGCCCTCTGGGCAGCCAGCACGGGAGGACATCTAGAAATCGTGAAACTGCTGGTTGATCACGGTGCAGAGGTGAACAAGCCGACGCTGACCAAGTCCACTCCTCTTCGAGGAGCCTCCTTTCACGGCCATCTCGATGTGATGCGGTTTCTACTGCAATCTGGTGCCGAAATTAACACGCCGAATTGCATCGGACAGAGTCCTCTTTGCATCGCTGCAATGAGGGGGCAGCTGAAAGCGGTGAAGTATCTGATTGAAAATCAAGCTGACGTTCATCAAACTACAATTAATGGATATTCGATCATGCATCTCTCGGCAACAAAAGGTCGAATTGACATCGTCTCGTATCTCCTTTCGATTGGGCTCTCGCCGATGTTCGCAGAGGCAAATCCCAAGCAGGAGGGTTACATCCCCTGTCCACTCTTCCTAGCTGCCTCAACCGGGCAGAAAAAGATGGTGGAAGAGCTCATTGCTCTCCCGGAGTGCCCTCCTTCCTGCCAGGCCGACGCCCTTCTGTTGCTCGGGGCAACAAGATGTGAAATAAGCCAGAGAGGCCTCACGATGGCATCTCGATCACTTTGGGAGAGGGGGCTGACAATCCGAGAGGAAAACAAATTGAATCCGGAGTTTCTACTGCCGATTGATAGCTATGGCAATCGCTCCGAGATGCAGACCATGGAGGACCTTCATCATCAATCAAGCGACGCAAACTTTCCCCGCTTTGAGGCCTACTTTCAGAGTCTGATAATCCGTGAGCGCTGCATGGGCTATGGAGACCAGGGACTGATATACTTCCTCATCCGGAGGGGTATGTGGTTCTGTAACCATAGCAACTATAAGGAGGCGGAGCTTCTTTGGTTCAGGGCCATGGACATGGAATCGAAAGTCTGCGAGATGGAGATTACCCAGGCAAGATACGGACACTCAGAAGGACTTCAGCGGGATCTGGAGAAGGACCTATCGCAGTATGCCTGCGGGATCTGGCACATGGTGCATGACGGGTACAGACCAAATTTCATGCGCTACATTGAATTTGCCTTTCATGAGGTGGAGATTCTCGAACATCTGAGGAGAGTGTCTGAGAATTCACTGTTCATAGAAGCCAAGATCATCCTAGGAATAATGCTCTACCTCTTTATGTCATGGCTTCACCATGACACGGAAATAAGCGAAGAAGAGAGACCAGAAGGCTCGCTCTGCTCCCAGGAATGCGAGGAAATGGGACGGAAATTTGTGCAAAAGTACCTCCGTGCCGTTGAAGGAACCACGCTGCTTCACTGCGCTCTCAGTAACTTCACCATCTTGGAAGATGAAGAGGTGATCTATGACAAGTACACCAACCTCACTCTTCTAATTGAAGCCCTCCTTCACTGGGGTGCAGACGAGGTCATCAATACACCGAACTCTGACGGAGTCCGACCGATACACCTGGCTGTTGACCAGGCAAACCAGTACGAAGACACCGACGTCCAGGAACTCGTATCCCCACTGTTATCCGGGGGGGCACATTTAGACGCTGTAAATAAAGACGGACAAACAGCCCTCTATCTGTGCACAAACGACGTTGTCAGAGTTGTCATGCACTCTAGTGGACCGGCTTCTCTGGCCTGTCAGGCCGCTAATAGGATTGTGCTGGAAGGTGTCCCATACCAGACAATAGGACTGCCATTGTATGTGGCGGAGTTAGTTAGATTGCATGACAGAAGAGCGTTTGGAAGATAGAAACATTAGTGTGTTTTATGTATTGTATGGTATTGTCGCTCAAAGGCTACCCATTCATTGTTCTGTTCTTGCTGGCAGCGCGGCGATCGCGTACCGCTTCTGCGCATGCGTAAATGTCGTAGATACGCGGACGTACGCATACTCTATTGTCGGCGATATTGCTCTAGCTAGCTATGCCTCAAGTGGACCTTTTCCACCAAATTCGCACGAAGTTCGAAAGAAGTCCCCCTTCGCCTGTCGCTAAACGCCATGAAAAGGTTCTAGCAAGAAACCAAGCGAGCTTCGTCACTGAGCTACCGGACAAATGGAGAGTGGATTACGAACGGAGAAACGGACACCGTCACACCGGTTTCTTCGCCTACAGCCACGTTCCCTACAGGTCGTTTGGAAACCTGAAGTACACGGACGGGCACGACCTGCTAGCTGATCATCTCAGGGTGACCATCACCAGGCACCACAAGGTGAGCCCCTCCCACTCGAATCCATTCCAAAGGCGTGATCGTGCCATACTTTCTGTTTCACTTTATAGGCCTACAATCTCAGTCACTTTCGCATTCACGAGGATGAATGGACAGATACCGGAAGTACTTCTATTCCACAGCATACAGTAAGTTATATAAACATAGTACAATTGTGTGTTATAATAGATTAGTGCCAAATACATTGTACATGTGTGTGAATTATAGAGTTTGCCTGCGTTATGCACGCTTTAATAGAAGAGTTTGGAGCAACATTCATTTCAGTATCATTTCAGTAGTTGACATTAATATTTAGGTTTTACAGCAGTTATGTAATCTTAATGACGTGGCTATAGGTCCGGCAGCAAGTGTATAAATTTATGTAGGGAAAGTATGCGCATGCACATTCCTGCACTAGCTTGTTGCTCAAAAATGATGTCATCCAGTGAGCTTTAAACCCAATGGTTAGCAAACCCGACCCTTGCCCCTAAACTCTAACCGTGGACTGCCGGACCAATGGCCACTTTGTCATCTTAATGATGGTGACCAGTCATGTCATCAATGTAGGAGCTCAAAGCTATGCCATTGGTAACTATAGTTTACACATACTCTGCCTTCATTAGAGGATTGTGGAGAAAAAATTACTGAATGACTTCCTTAAATAGATCAAAGTGGTGAGGAGCAACTCTCAGCGGAGGCCTCTCCCCCACTCGAGGAATGCCGGCCTGTCTGCCCTGAGGCTGGCCCTCGGGGCCAGTGTCCGTAGCATGCGGGAGATGAGCACTATGAGCTGTCTCACGGACACTCTCAGGAGAGAGGAAGAGAGGGCGGTAAGCTGCTACTGTTCACCGTCTTTTATTCAATTCCGGTTTTGTCACACTCTCCTTCTTGGGATATTATCGGAGAAGCTAATGAGCGAGTGGCCTGGGTACGAGGCTAGGGCTATAGCTGCATCAAGTATACCAGGAGCCCATAACCCAATGGGCTCCTGAGTATACCAACTCAAGCCTATGCCTAGCTAACATTCATCCAGACCATATTTGCTACGTAACCAAGCTGGGGTGTTGAATGTGACAATGTGGCTATAATGTCGACAATGATCGTCAATCTGCACTCATGCATGTCAGTTTTTTTCAGAAATCTGTACACTCAAGCATTAAGTGTGGTACGTGTACTCACATGAAGGATAAAAATTGGAGAGCCTGCTAATGCAAACTGCAGACTAGTGTTGTTTTAGTATGGCTTCATATAATTTAGTTGTTAAAACTCTGTTTAGAGTGCAAAATTAAGTTTAGTTATCTAAAATTTCTAAGCTATTACTAAAATACCTTTTAGTTTCAGTTAACTAACTAAAATGGTACATTTTGGGGACAAAAAATTTTAGTTTGGTTATAGTTCAGTCCTCAGGAAACTTTTAGTTTTAGTATGCTAATTAAATCTGTTTTGGACTCTATTAAATTTGTTTTAACTAATACTTTTGATTAACTAAAACAACACTACTGCAGACAGCTGTTTCGGCCTATTTTGGGCCTCGTCAGTAGCAACTGGAGTTTACCAACAACAGCAGCTACAGTGTTTGTTTGACATACACCAACAAGACTCCAGGAGGGACCTGGTGTGTTCCGGATTTTGTCCTTATCTCCTAATCATGGCATACTACAGTAGGCTTTGCTAATTCTCCTGAAAAGAGCAGTGGCTTCCTAATTCAATCAACCCAATTAAGCAGAACAATCACACACACACACACACACACACACAAACTACAGACCTTCCTTCAGGAGATTAGAGTCCCAAAGCTCACCAAAACATTCGGACCCGAAAATGCCCCACTCCAGCTACACAACCCCTCCATCTACCTCTCACCAATGGTGCACACTGCTTCCAGCAAGGCCTGCCTCACCCTTACAGACACCTTTCACAAGAAGCCACCAACGAGAGTCAAGCCGAAAGGAACACCAGCTGCTGCTAGTCAGGACGCAGAAGACGAGTCTCGCAAAGACAATGAAACTGAAGCTACTTCTACTGATGGCGATAAGTCTATTGCAGCTGCTGCTGGTAAGAGCAGGACTGCGGGACCCAACCTCTATGTGGCCTTAGCAGCTGCACAGTTCAAACTGCACACAAGAGACCAGGAACTCCGAAGCCAAATAAGGTATGTCCAGCTCAGTTTCCATTTCATGTTTTTGGAATGGAATTTGGGAATGATATTATGCCTGTAGCATGTGGTTCCCTACCTGCATGTGCCATATTTTGCTCTCTGTGTGCAGTGACAGTGACACGCGGAGGCAGCAGAAGAGGCAGTGTCTGGGCAGACTGAAGTGTGTCCACTCCATCCTGTGCTGCCTGCACAACATCAAGATGAGAGACTTGAGGGGAAGGGTGAGGAAATGGAGGGAGGGGAGGGGAGGGAGGGGAGAGTCACTATTGCTTCTTTATTTCATTGATGTCACAGGAGCCTCTCTCTGCCGCCACCATCCGAGCCATCGCTCAGCGGCCCCTTCACTCCCTCACGCGAGACCACCTCCACCATGACACCCATCACCACCATCACCATCACCACCACCACCACGTGTCACACATCACACACACGCCCACCCACCACCATCACCACCCTCACACAAGGTTTGGCACCTCCACCCCCACTCCACACCCTCACAGGTGTGTGAGATGCAACAGACGCCATTCTGGGCTAGCCTTGCTGTTGTCTATACACTACACTCTATATTGACCAAAAAATGGTCACTTTCAATGAATATCCTATCATGCCTGAGGCCATATTCTTCCCCCATGGGAGCTTCTTTTCCATTGCACGAATATATTCCGCATATATATTAATTTACATCACATACTTATAGCCACAGTTTGGTGCCTAACCAAGGGATCCTCCTTTCTCACTCCTCTGCCAGCAGGCACGTAAAGACCCACCAGAAAGAGCAGCAGGTGGAGAGTTGGGAGGACCTGCTGGCTCTCGAAGAGCCACACCCCCTTCCTCTCCACAGTTCCACCACCATGCACCACTATCATCATCACCATGGAAACCATAGACCCCACAGGTACAAGCAATAGCTATTAACTATTTCCCTGACCTTGAGAAAATTGCTGTTAGGTTTTTACTTTGGTAGACAGACTCAATGCAATGCCTGCATTTTAGGCACCTTTATATAAGTATTTAAAAATAGAGTTATCAATCTTTCCTCCCTCCCTCCCTCCCTCCCTCCCTCCCTCCCTCCCTCCTTCCAGGACCGTTCCGCCATGGCAGAGACAGGTAGTGTACGTGAAGGATGAAGACAAGAATGTGTAAGGACTACTACAGTGTCATGTGACAAGTCATGTGACACTAACTAAATTTTCTCCAACCAGGAAGCAGCTCCACGATTGCATCGAGGCCTTCCAGCACGCCAAAAATTCGATGGCCCAAGAGCTCAGAGTCAAACTGGCCAAGAGGAAGCAGTACGTGCTATGTACTCAGAAAATTCACGTAGCCTCATTCCCAGTCTCCACTCCCAGATTTTTTTTTTGCTGTGAAAAAAAGTTGGGAGTGGAGACTGGGAACGAGGCGATCAATTATGCACCCTCGATCTATTTATATACTATGTGTCACACGCAAGTGGAGCTATTAATAGTAGTCACTAAAGTCCTATTTTGGCCTACTTTACAATTACATTAAAAGGCTGTTGAGTGAAGGTTTGTGTAGCCACTTGTTTGGGACGATCTCATCAGAATGACACAAGAATTATGTAGCTAATTATAGCTGGCTACAGTTCGAAAGGTCTACCGCAAGAAATATTTGGCTACATGCATCTGTCTAGTGGGTGCCTGTTACCTAAGCCGTTCCTAAATGCCTCGCTCTCTTCCACTAGGCACATGTTAAAGCAATTAGTGGTTAAGCTGCAGGGGCTTCCCCTGGGGCCAAACGTGGAGGACTGCCTTGAGGTGATGAGGGAGAGCGCCTACCAGGCCAGCCTAGAGGAGAGGGCGAAGGAGGAGAACAAACCAGCATGGTAGGTGTAGAGTAACTAGCTAGCTAGTTGTGGACGAGGCTCTGTCATTATTGTTCTGTTGTCGTTTGTCCATGTCTCTGTGTGTGTGTGTGTGTCAGTTGTGTAGAGTTCTTTCAATAGTAGATTGGAGTTGAGAAGCGTGAGTGTCAGTTGTGTAGGTTTTTTTCAATAGTAGATTGGAGTTAAGACATTGGAAGCTATAGCCTCGTTCCCAGGCCTTCCCTGCACAAACAAGAGGAAGAGAATGGCTTTTCTTCACTTGCTTTGTTCACTCATGTGGGGAAGGCCTGGGAGTAAGGCTATGGAAGTTATCGTGGATTTTTGAGCAGGTACTCAATCAAATTCGAATTGAAATTTAGTGGATGCACCACTAGTGGGTGTTAGTGGCGCCGCTAGGGGACTACAGTAGGTCATCTTGCTGCTGTGATAGGGGTACAGGAGCTCACCCCTAGCCTCGTACCCAGGCCTCCCCTCGCAGCTTTTTTTCACAGCCGTGGAAAAAACCTGCAAAAAAAAAAGCTGTGAGGGGAGGCCTGGGTACAAGACTAGCTCACCCTTGCAGTTTCTCTTACCACTACTCCTTCTAATATCTAGCCTCGGTTCCATGCAGCTTTTGTTGCTTGCAGTATCGATTTTTCGGGGGAGAAAGCCTGGGAAGGCTACTATCCTTCATTTGTTTTGTCGGTGTTGCTTATCTTCATGGTGGTGCGGCAGACTCATTGCATTTCTTGAATAATGAGGACTAGACACCCCGATGACCGTTGTAGCAGCTATATTCCGGCCATTGCAGGTTTGCTCAGCTGGAGAAAGAGGCCAGTGCGGTGTTTGACATGAGAGACAAAGAAGTCCAAGAAGCGCTGGAGAAACTCAAACAGTTTCTCACTGTGGACAACGATGCCATTCCCCATGTCACTGTGAGTCTGTTTCCCGTGTCTCTGTGAATCCAAACTTAATATTCTGGGTCTCTGTGCATCCGTGTTCCATGTCCCAGTTATCTTGTAAGGACGACCACTTCTCATTGCGTATAGGAAAAGCTGTGATAGTAAAATTCTCTGTCTTTCTACCAACTTGATAATAACAAACTTCACTTTGTCTACCCACGTTGAGGTCTTCCTTGGGGCACACAGTGACCATGACATGGCAGTCGAAACGTGAAGTTTGAGTTGGTACAGCAACAGAGATTATCATGAACAATCAACTAAGAATGTCATTATTGGCAGTACCAACCAAATACACATCTGTATAAATGCAAAGAATACTTTGTTCCTTGCATGCTGCAAGCACCTAAAGTAAACACCAAATCCTGGTGGGAGATAATGTGAAACAAGTATTTCAGACCCAGAAAAAAACTCAGACTCAAGCAAAATCCGTGCATATGACGTTATGTTCCCCACAGGAAAAGCTGTGCCTACTAGTGATGTCTCTTCCAGCCAACCAGCTCTGCAATCAGCCAGTGATTGGCGCCATACAGGTATGCTGGCATTTCTTTAATAACTGCACCCACTGCAGTATAATAATAATAATTTTGTCACTGTTACTGTCCGGGAGCAGGGCTGGGCTATTTTATGTGCACACAATTCAGTTTGTTCTGCAGCACATCCTGAAGGCACCACCAAATCTCTGCAGTCAGTGGCTGGCCATCAGACAACTGCCTCAGGTTACAACAGAACTGACCAGTCCTGCCTATGTATTTGGCTTGCCAATTTAGTAGGGCACTCGAGCTCCATAGTAATGACCTGTCTTCTATAATTATTACATGCCTCAAGAATATACATGTACGTTGTGGTCATATAACTGTAATACTATACAGGTTGCCTGTACTGTGTTTTTAAAACCATTTTGGCACTGATCACTACGCTAAATTGCTAGCATAGCTATATATTCTACATACCTGTAGGTAGCTTTATGATTTAGTTCAACCAGTGTCTCCTCTATAGTAGGACCTCTACCCAGCTGCATGTGATGGACAATCTAATCACTGGTATAATATTTCACCATACGTATTAATGTTATCAGTACAGTTTGAACTTGCAACTGAAATTTATAAATGACCACTGGACCCCTATCTGGTGATTTATCAATCCTCCTTTTTGTGGATGTCTTTTCAAACGTTGAGTTCTGTGTTACTGACTTTGAGTCATGCAGCAGTACCAGCCAAGACGTACATCTTGTAGCAACCACTGTAGCCTCGAGGCTACAGCCACTGTTGACTGGTTGAAGGAGAGAGAGGCTAAAAGTTCACAGCCACTATAATTACAGCTGAAATTCGACTCAACTATGCACAGTGCATGCATACAGAATAGTCCAAAATTCTATGGCACCAAAACAAACATTATAACGTCTGCTTTCCTCCTGGGTCAGCCTGGGAGTGTAGCACATATCCTGCATCTGTTGCCATGGTAACCAGCTCTAACCCCAGCTCAGCACCAAATAGCTGTACAGTTGATGGTAGTACGCTGCCATAACCCTCAAAGTTAATGCACTCAGCTGCTTGAGTCACGGCCTTGAATACCTCTTTTCCTTTATCACTGCCAAAATGGGATACCAGGTGGCTATTAGTGGAACACAGCTCGATGAGTTCAATGGAGTTGGGTTCTTTTTCCTCTTCCGGGACGCTGCCATGACACACCAGAACGCCGTTGTTCGCATCTTCGGATAATTGTGACAGGAGTTGAAGAATTTCACCAGTCTTTCCCTCCTTGGCACGTATTCGTGCAATGACCATTATCGCCTTGTCTTCTGCTTCTCCGCTGGTTGTTTTCATGTCCCATTTCTGTTGGTTCAGGACGAACCCAACAGTGGATTGCGGGTAACGACACTTCAAGACTGCATCGCATGTTTCCTTTACTTTTCCCACTAACCCTGACCCATAACCATATGTGACAGATTGCAGCTTATAAGCTGGGTCAAAGCCCTTGTACCAGGCGGCTATAAAATCGCTGTGGCCAGCATGGGCAAAGAAAGTCGCCTCGTTTCCGTATACTTCCGTAAACTCAAAGTGATTCGGTCTCTTGGGATCCGGCCGGGTAAAGTGGTAGGTTATGAGGCCGGTATGTTCCACCTGCAATCCGGCCATGATCTTCAGCGCATCCAGAACAGTCGAAGAGATTTCATCGCTCGGGGAGTCCAGTCGCACTCTCAGAATAAAGGCCATCCTCGAGACTTCAATTAGTACTTATTTGCGTACAAGCCACACCCATTTCAGCCCCGCCCACTTTACTATAATTTTTGTGGTAAGCAAATTTATGCGCATGGTTGGAGTTGAAAAGCTGCGCTATTTCCCCCGCCTCAGCTTCTTCCTGTCCTCATACCGCCTTCTTCCTTCCTCAAATCTTTCTCTCTCTTCCTCAGTCTGAAGCTTCAGAGGCGGGACTGCTGCTGCACGGCCTCCCTCACCCAGGGAGATGTACGTGAAGTACGCAGTGCTTGTAACCCTCCGTTTGGTCATTAGACCCTCGGCTTCAACGCAAACCTCGATTTCCATGGTTTTATCACTAGTGAACACCACCCTAGCCGTTGCAGAGACCACTTCGCCATTCATGACAGGGCGATGGAAGTCTATTGCATCGATGCAGGCCGTCACGGAAACCTCTTTCGTGTGTCTCATGGCACAAATTGCAGCTGCTTCGTCCATTAATTTCATCAGAGTACCGCCAGTTAGAAAGCCGGTTGTAGTGCAGTTTGATGGATGGACTATGTGGCTCAAAGTGGTCTGTGACGCTGGGACTGTGTGCTCTTCTACATTTCTCGGGTCACGAGGAAACCAAGACAGCGGATGAACGGAATCCAATCCAAGAGACGCTTCAATTGATTCTCGTGATGCTTTCTGTGCTTCATACCTCCTCCTTCCTTCTTCTCTCTCTTCCTCACCTAGTCCCTCAAGTTGGGGGACAGGCAATGGTTTCAGTACTGCACCTCTCTTCAGAGCTTCCACGTCAGATGGCAGAGCTACGTACCAGAGAGTGCCTGTGTTCGTACACTTCTTGCGACCAGTTTTGAGATTCTCTGCCCAGACATCCACTGTGACTTCCATTGAGTGAGGTGAAGTGTATGTAATTGCAGCCTGGAGTTCTGCGACATTACCAACGTACATGGGCTCGTAAAAGTTTATCTGACTGACCCTAGCAAGTCCAATTGTCAAAGGAGGTCTATCGTCACCGTGAGCCACTGCGTTAACATTGCAGTGTCGACTGGAGGCAACATATCCAGCTTGGGCCATGAGATCTAGGGTTACACCTCCGTGGATGTTACCCGTTGGGTTGGCATCATCAGGAAGCATGATGCGGCTCATTGCTATGCCAGAGACATCGTGACCTTTAGACTGCAAGGAACCGACGTTGTCACCTGTTGGGGAACAGAACATGCATTATTATGGTAGACTCTTTATAGACTCTTCCCTAACAACAGAAAAACAAGCAAAAGATATACAAGTAACGCAGACGTAGACTAGCTACAGTGTTTGTACGTACGAAGGCCTGGACTAGACTACCGGGGTATCTGTTATGATGTAATGGGGGATAAAAGTGCTATCGCTAGTACTAGAAGCACAAGAAATTAAAAGAAAACAGACATGTTCTTGTGTTTTCATACAAGAAAACTACATCAAAGCACGTTCTCTTGTATTTCTCCATTACTCTCAAAACCTGGTAACAAAATGGAATAATCAATGCTCCTTTTTTTTAATAGCTGGTTATAATAATTATAACCAGCTGTTTAAAAAGTATTCTCAGATGAGGACTAAACAGCTTGGAAGAAGTCTGAAGCTGACCCTTATGAAAAAAGGATGATGTAATCAGGGGTCTGGCTTGCAAACATTTATTATGGTGCTGCACAGGGATCTTCAGCCAAGACAAAGGACGGGCTTGAGAGGAGCAGTTATCCGCTGCAGTAAGTCTCCTGCAGCCCAATGCTACTTGGACGGACCGTTTTCTTGATAATAGTCGGAGAAGCATACTTGCTACAGCATTAGGTCGAAGGTTAATTATTGATAGGGGAAAGTCCCTGAATTAACGCAGCGCGATGTATCTGTTCTGTCCTACTTGTGGCAACCTTCTGGTAGTTGAGGAGGGCCCTTCGTCCTTTAGATTCGCCTGTAACACCTGTCCCTACGTGCAGAACATCTCTGGAAAGGTAACCTCGCTTTTCAGTGAAGTAAATAAACTATGAACCTAGTAAACACATGGCTTTCAAAGTGAGTTGGCCCACTTAGCACTAACTGCTTGGGTATAATATACCCAAGCAGTTAGTGCAACAGTCTATAGCCTCAGACTCTTGCCGGGAGGCGGGGGGGGGAGAGTAGAGACTATGCTACTGCAAGAGCCTGGGAACGAGGCTAGTGAGAATATAGCCTGTGAGAGTATGGCAATGGGCTACCAGTTGCTGAGCAGTTTTGTCTCTTGTGGCAGGTCTCCTCCCACCAGTTCCCGCAGCTGAAGGAGGTGGACGATGTTCTCGGTGGGGCAGCTGCATGGGAGAACGTCGACATGACAGACGGTAAGTTTGTATCCTAAGCTAGCGCTTGTCTTGAAGCAAAGCTCTAGCCTCGTAACCAGTCACCCCAGCTTTTTTCGTTTCCAGTGCCACTTTGAAAAAAGCTGGGACAGCTGGGTATGAGCTCAATAATATTATCTACAAAATTAATTTTCTTTTTTTTGTGCAAGCTCCAAATGTCTGGGCTCACCTAATGCACTTTGTTTCTTGCTCTGCAGAGACCTGCCCCAAGTGTGAGCACCACAAGGCCTACTTTATGCAGATGCAGACCCGATCTGCCGACGAACCCATGACCATCTTCTTCAAGTGCTGCAACTCTGAGTGTGGACACAGATGGAAGGAATAGCTCAGATTGATTTTTTTTATTGTTTGTCTTCTTGTGTTCATTTTGTCTTCACGGTTCAATCCATCAATCCTCGATATATCAGTGCTACCATTTCATAAAAGTCACCAACACGTTGCCTGCTGCTAGCTACATAAATAGATTTTATTGGCGAGCGTGAGCAATCCCCTTAGTATAGTCAGTTGCCAACTTTTGTTGTGAACGGACAGACTAGTCTCGTGCCTTCTGTCCTTTGGTGGCAAAACTAGGGTGGACGCCTGGGAATGAGGTTTCTCATTCTGTATTATTATTATGCACCATAATGGTGTTTATATAAGCGCACAGGGTTGGATTGGGATCCTGAAACATCAGAATGGAAATAATGCAGGCTCCGGTTTCTGGTGCCCAGACTGGCTGGCCGGCGGGCTTACATTCACTTTTCATTGGTCAGAGTTGCAGACTTGAACAGCGTTTTGCGCGCGAATTTCGGCGCGTACAAAAACCAGAGACGAGCTGCATTACTTCAGTACTGAGTTTCTTGGCTGTGCGGAATGTGAGTGTTTTGCTGCTGCAGTTTCGTATTGTAACTTTGCATTGTGTGTGGCAATCAAGCTAACATGGGTTGTAGCATGTATTCCGCCTGGTCCGCAGAACACTAGCCTCGCCGACTGCGTGGCCTGGGAACGAGGAGGCTATGCAGAAACTAGACCTGGGGCTAATAATGCTGTATCTTGTGTTACTAATTTTTATTTATGTTCCTGCTTCTCTCACCCCCATCCAGTCATTGCAAGACTGCAAGAGTTTCCACTGCCGCCGCCCTACCGAGCACAGCTAGCTTATCCCAGCCACAAGCACAGCTCATCCTAGCCACAACCACAGCCAACATCCTACCAAGCACAGCTCATTCCTCATCCCAGCCACAACCACAGCCACCATCCTACCAAGTACAGCTCAACACAACAGGAAAATGTGAGACAGA
This sequence comes from Phakellia ventilabrum, assembly GCA_963921505.1. Classification (NCBI taxonomy): domain Eukaryota; kingdom Metazoa; phylum Porifera; class Demospongiae; order Axinellida; family Axinellidae; genus Phakellia; species Phakellia ventilabrum. Next base: position 716,915 of record OY997381.1, read on the forward strand.
ATGTGTATGACTTTAAAGCATGTGTGTGTGTGAAGTAAGTAGTAATACAGGTGCATGGTGCATGCCATGTGTGGCACGTGAGCAACCAACACGCTAAAAACTGCATGCACTGGTCAGCGAACGCAACGGTTTTGCTGGGTATACTAAATGAATGGTATTGTGCATGATGTGCAGTTATAATAATGTTTGACAATGTGCGTGAGCGATACGCACATTACGCGACGAATGGGTGTGAACGTTACTAACGTGGCATAATGTAGCGCAATTTTGCTTGACATTGTGCACGTGCATGAGCGATGCGCGCATAAGAACGTGACGCGCGGCAAGAGGAGTACTGAGTACTCATTAGTATTATTATTAGTATATGTACAATGGTATAAAATTACAGTAGTAATATACAGTGTACATGTATATACTATGATCTTGGTGAGTGGTCACATGTATTATTATTATGTAATTGTATGAAAATTGCAGTAGTAATATACAGTATACATGTATATACTATGATCTTGGTGAGTGGTCACATGTATTATTATTATTATGTAGTAGGTCACCAACAAGCTACAAAGTCTCGCGCGCCAGACCCTCGCACCCCTGCGAAAGCGGCCACATACGTACCGCCGATTTATACCTCGCTCGCGCTTACGCTCTCGCATCCCGCATCCTAGACTTGACCTTTGACCGTCTAATTACAGTGATGTTCCTCCGGCCGTTTTCAAGAAAATGGACCTTCCAAACGGTCTTGGACTGCAAGAGGCTTGCCCCATCGAGCAGTTGCTGTCCTCAATCCATTCCTGTGACTTGGTTGAAAGCCTCTGGACAGTATCAGCATGAATATTTGCAGGAGAGGCCCCTGAGTACAGCGTCCATACTCCAAAAAGGTGAGGCTCAGACCAGGACAGTCTGGGAACATTTTCCAGACCTTTTATAGCTAGCCAGCTGCCTGTGTCTGTATTAGTAGAGCTAGTATAGCTTCTGGATCAAGTAAAAACTTCGGATCAACTGAAAAACCCATGCATTCAATCACAGATCCTGAGCCCTAATCTAACCCTAGGGCTAACCCTAAGCCTCACTGTGTTCTTTACTTGAGCCAAACCTTTATTGATGCGTATGTAGCCACATTCCCAGGCCACACAGTCGTGTGCATGGCCTGGGAATGAGATCTTGTCTCCTAGGCTGGATCACTAGCAGGGCCCACCATGAGGGATGTGTTTCAGGGAGAGAAGTCGCCTCGTTCCCAGGCCTTCACCCCAGCTTTTGTCGCTTGCAGTACGAAAAGCTGGGTGAGCCTGGGAACGAGGCTAGTGAAAAAACTGTATACATGTACATGTACTAGTAATTTTAATTTCTGCTTTCGATTTCATTTGGCACAGCTGCTAGCTGTCAACCATCCCTACTCTCCAAAGGCCGTAATGTTGCTGGTATTACAATGAGCCGGATCATACAGCCTGATGACACCACCTTCCTTAACACGATCCATGGTGGTGTAACGCTGAGCCTTACTGAGCAAGCCGGCTACATCGCCTCCGGTAGGCACTGCAATGCAGAGTCTCGCGGTCAAGACAGGTCTCCGATGACCATTGGACTTGCTCGGGTCGACCACGTGGATTTTCATGAGCCCATTTATGCTGGTAATGTCGCAGAACTCCAAGCTGCAGTCACATACACTTCACCTCACTCAATGGAAGTCACAGTGGACGTCTGGGCAGAGAATCTCAAAACTGGTCACAGGAAGTGTACGAACACAGGCACTCTCCGGTACGTAGCTCTGCCATCTGACGTGGACGCTTTGAAGAGAGGTGAAGGACTAAAACCGTTGCCTGTCCCCCAACTTGAGGGACTGGGTGAGGAAGAGAGAGAAGAAGGAAGGAGGAGGTATGAAGCACAGAAAGCATCACGAAAGCCAATCAAGTCATTTCTTGGATTTGACTCCATTCACCCTCTGTCTTCATTTCCTCGTGATCCAGAGGAACACACAGTCCTAGCATCCCAGACTACCTTCCCCAAAATACTCCACCCCTCAGACTGCACAACGGAGGGGTTCCTAAGGGGTGGCTCCATCTTGAAACTGATGGATGAGGCAGCTGGCATGTGCGCTATAAGACACTACAGGAATTTTGTGGTGACAGCCTGCGTCGATGCAGTAGACTTCCACTGCCCCGTGAGTTTAGAAGAAGTGATCTATGCTACTGCCAGGGTTGTATTTACTAGTGGCAAAACCATGGAGGTTGAGGTCGTCGTGGAGGCAGAGAGTCTAGCAACCGGACGAAGGGTCGTATGTTCTGCTTACTTTACGCTTGCTGCCCTGGGTAAGAGGGGACCTGCAGCGGTAATTCCGCCACTGAAGCTTCGGACGAATGAGGAGAGAGAGAAATTCGAGGAAGGGAGGAGGCGATACGAGGACAGGAAGAAGCTGCGAGAGCAAAGGGATACAAGACCATGCACATAGGCTTATTTTGGGCCAGATTTTGTCCGCACGAATTATTTTCACATCCAGAAACAGAAAGGTCTGACTTTTATAGAATCTTGGGATTTATCTACCCAGGTCTTCCTCGCCTGAATTTTATGTATCTTGCAGCTGTGGATCTGGGCATGGACGGCCAAGGTGCCGTACTGGTGTCACAAATAAAAATTGGCAACCCCACTTTTCGGCACCCCTGTTGGTAGTTACTGAATAATTCAGTAGCTCCTGGACGGTCAAACAATCCTTCCTAGGCTTATTAATATTAGTAATAAATAGATGGCTATTTGTGGTATTTCTATAAAGAGAAACAACTTAACTTGGGGGGAAAAGGACTGTAAAGAGAAAAAAAAAACTTGGAGAAAAAACAAAAGAGAGAAGAAAAAAAAGAAGAAACTTGAGAAGAAGAAAAAGCAAAAGCCTAGGGAGCCTCCCATCCCTCCTGGAGTGTCAGACACCCAGAGCGCTGGATAGGCGATGGCTGGGAATTACAGGAGCCACTGCCGTAACATACCCAGTCATCCTTTTAGCTTCGGAGTTCTTCGGGAGAAGAAAGTTACCGGCATATTGGCTATAGGCTTAGAAAGTCAAGAATCAGATATGTACGCGGGTGGCCTCGAACCCGCGACCCGATTCCGAACGCTGTCCCGTCAGGCTTATAAACCCGTAACGATTATTTCGGTGATGTGCGTTAGATGGTCCTAGAACAACTGATTGTGCGTGTGTCATCAAATTTGAGATGGCTGGGTCAAGTACTAGGGTGGTCCTTCATCTCTTGAGGCAACAGCCCATTCGCAGCCTTCACAGCCTTTCAACAGGCGCTAGACCGTCCTGCAGATACTACTGCAATGGATTCTTCTCCTGGGGAAGGAGGAAGGCGAGGCACTGGACTCGGGGACAGGGCATGTTCCGACTTGCGAGGCCTCTCATCATCACTTCAGTCTCCATTCCTGTTATTTCTAACGCTGGTAAGTTTAATAATATGTGTACATACTGGGAAAGAATATTTAACCAGGGCACTATATATACCTAATTAGAGCACACAGTTTTAGAACCCATGCCCAGAAGGAAGTGTATGCATTAATAATAGTTAGCCTCTAGACCCTAGCCTTACCCTACTTAACCTTCCTCAAACCTCAATCACTGTAGTACTTCTACTCTTTGCCACTGATCATGGAACTGGATATGAAAGCATAAAACTATGCTTGTTTTTCATGAATTTCTTCATTTAGTGCCTACAAAATACCTGTACAGTACCAGTGCAGTATATCAGTCCATTTATGTACTACCTACAAGATAAGATAAGCAATAATGACCTCATGCTATTTGCCAGTCAGAGATTGGACTTTCATAGCCCTATCAGAACTAGAGTGAGGGTTTTGTGCATGTAATGTGATTTTTATTGTAGATATCCCTCTAACCAGATACAGGCCTGGCCCCAAAACCAAGCCTACCTGCCAACGTTCCCATTGAGCTCAGTCGAATAATGCACCCAGACGACACTAATGTGATGGGAAACGTCCACGGTGGGACCATTCTGAAACTCATCGAACAGGCCGGCCACATTGCTGCCAACAGACACTGCAACAGCAATAAATCAGACAAAAACGTCCGTTTGACGACTGTGCTTGTGCGAGTGGACCACATGGACTTCCACCAGCCTATGTATGTCGGAGAAGTTTCACAGCTTCAAGCTGCGGTGACTTTTACCTCACCACATTCGATGGAAGTTAGAGTAGATGTCTGGGCAGAGAATGTCATCACTGGCGATCGGAGACACACAAACGAAGCCACTCTTTGGTACGTGGCGGTTCCAGCCAATGTTGGTTTTCTCTCGGCCATAAAGCCGGTGCCCGTCCCCCAGTTAGAGGGTTTGAGCACAGAAGAGCGAGAGAATGGAAGGAGACGCTATGAAGCACAGAAAAACGCTCGTAAAGCAAAATCCACGGAGAATAAGACTATCTCTCGACCGGGTACCATCCAGTATGCTCCCAGTGGGACGGCGGACGAGCACACAGTGCTAGCATCACAGTCGACCCTTGCTAACATAATTCTCCCGTCGGATTGCACTGTCACGGGCCACCTTATGGGCGGCTCATTGATGAAGCTAATGGACAGTGCGGCCGGAATCTGTGCCGCAAGACACTGCAAGTCTCGAGTCGTTACTGCCTGCATTGACGCGATAGACTTCCATAGCCCGATCACGAATGGAGAGGTGGTTTTTGTCACGGCCAGAATGGTTTTCACCAGTACGAAGTCAATGGAGATAGAGGTCACAACAGAAGCGGAAGGTCTGGGTACCGGAAGTCGGAGAATCACGAACACTGCCTACTTCACGTTTGTGTCTCTGGGTAGGGACAAGCGTGCGACCGCCATCCCGTCGCTGAAGGTACAGACAGAGGAAGAGAGAGAGCTGTTTGAGAAAGGAAGGGAGCGATATGAGGCCAGGAAGAGGCTACGACGAGAAATGGCAGCACAGTGGAAATGAATAGTTTGATGTACAAATACTTATTATTGTGATACATGTACTAAAAATTAATTTACCAATCATGACGTCTATACGCGTTGCCATGACAACTTAAAGTAGTGTGCCAAGAGGGTTAAATCTATTCACGTGAGATTACTCGGGCAATAACCCTAACGCCACTGACTTTAATGGACCAGAGAGCAGAGAGATGGAGGAAGGAGACCCGGTGTGTGTCCGCTGCAAGGCTACTTCTAGCCTGATGTGGCACAAAGGCGAGGACGGGGCGGTCCTCTGCCTGGAGTGCCACAGCAATGCAGAGAAGGCCTCCGGCTCCAGCTCCAAGGCTAACTCCGAAACCTCTTCTCAAAACGGCCACCACCCGAGCGGCAGTAACGGTCAGGGAAACGGTGGTAATGCCACTCCTACCACTTCCAGCCATGGGAGGAAGACCAGGCTGAGAGAGAGGACAAGCAAGGCCAAGCAGGTGCGTGAAAATTTGCAATTAATGCACTTCATTGATTTTGATGCAACTTTCTACCGTAGTAGTAGTAGTGGGGGGGTAGCCTTGTTCCCAGTCTCTCCGCTCCAGTTTTTACGTTGCTTGCAGTACGAAAGTGACGTACAAACTGGAGCGGGGAGACTGGGAACGAGGCTAGGGTGGGGTGTCTACTATCTATGAACGTACAATCACGTGTACATGCTATTACTAATGTGTAGGTGGTGCATTCTTTGGGGTGCTAAATGTTTATCATTGGCATATCATCATTTAGAGTGCTGTGTTAATTGGAACGAATACAGTAGCAATGTACATGTACTCATGTTGCTGATGCCAATTATCACTAATTAACGCGTCACTCTAATTATTGCGCCAGCTGAGGAAGAAGGGTTACTTTTTCTTTCAAACGCGAGCAATTTTAGCATCCTAAAAGTGCCACTGCAGCTATGGAGAGTCCCTAGATCCTTGAAAATGTGCTAATAAGTAGTTTTATCCCCCCTCCTCCCCCAATGGATAAAGATCTTATTATAAAGTATCACTCTGGTAATGTGCCAGACAATATTATAATAAGGCCCTAAATGGAGAAACTTAACATATGCTTTGATGTAGTTTGCTGACGCGAAAACATTAGAACATGTTTGTTTGCTTGTAATTTCTTGTGCTTCCACATACCTTTACCCCCCATCAATCTCTCACGGCAACCAGGCCAGACTGAGTGAGAAGCAGCAGCAAAGCAGCAGCAATGGCTCCCATGGCTCGGCCTCCTCCAGCCGCAGCCAGCAACAGCAGAAGAGCCGCAGGACTATGATGAAGGCCAAGCCGATAAGGGCACCAAAGGCCAAACCCAACATCGTCACCAGCAACTCCATCACTTACAAGGTCTGTGACTCAGATAACTGTCACTAAAGGCTCCACATGTTTATTCACTAGCTTCATTTCCAGGCCCACGTGCATGTTTCACTTAAACTTTTTTTTTCACTGTGGGTCTGGTACATTTTCTCACCTGCATGATGTGTAGGGTAGAAGGGTGAATTTTTGTGTGGGCGAGGACAGCTGCAGTTCTCAGACAACGAAGGAAGGCACTTCTTGTAACTATTCTTTGGAGTCTGTACGATGGACTGAGCATTGAAACACTGTCCTGGTGTCTCTGGACGCGAATGAAAGGTTGACCTTTGACCTACATGTACCTCCTCTGGCTTTTCCTTTTTCCATAGGGGACTTGTTTTGAAGTGGGGGACATTGTCTCTGTGCTGGACCACGATGGAGGCGTGTACTATGCCCTCTTGAGGGGATTCCTGATGGACCAGTACGCCGAGAAGTACGCCGTCCTGACGTGGCTGCTACCCACCCAACCCAACCCCACCCATTTTGACCCCTCTACTTTCATCATGGGTGAGTTTTCTGTTGTGGTCTTTCTGTCTCATCAGCTGTAAGTAGGAAAGGAGTTGGAGTTTGCTGGCATGCCTAGGAACAGGACTAGAGGCTACATCCAGAAAACTAGCTGGTTTCTATGTACATGTAAAAGTAATTTATAGACTCTCAGATTACAGGATTTATAATAGGACCTTACCTATTTGAGCTTTTGTTTCACAGTCCCAACCGACCTTTTTCTTCCAGAATCCATAATTAAAGTTGCATTCAAAAAAGCCTTTCCCCTCCCTCAGGGCCAGAAGAGGACAACCCGAGAGCGTTGCAGCACTTGGAGTTTGTGTGCCACTCTCCCCAGTCCAGACACTTCCAGGCCTCATACTTCCATGACATTGAGCAGGCAGAGCAGTGGAAGGGGACCCACTAGCCTTTGGGGGCCCAGACCAATATCTTGCTCAAAGGGGATGGGTCCCCAAGGGCCTGGGTCCCATCCGACTCCCATATATCAAAAGTGTCATATCGTCAGCCAAAACCATAACCTGCTGCTTCGCAGTGCTCATAAGTTAGACGTCTTTCTCATGCATCTTTCCATCTTCAATGATCATTCATCATTCAGTGTGATTTACATTTCTGGAACAGTCAATCACATGATACTAGCTACCTGCCTATGCATGGAGACTGTGGTGATCGGCCTTGATATGCTTGCCATCATGTGGTACACATCATGCATGCATGAGCAGCGAGCTGACCCTTCGACTACAGGCAAGCTGCATGTATATTGATCATGCAACCAAGCTGCAACACATCACTGAACAAGCTCACTAACTGGGGCTATCTTTTTTGCAATGCCTATCGGAAACTTGTAACGATTTGATAGAATAGTACTACATGCTACTCTCATGCAAAGTCCAGTAGAAGTTCGGCTGTAAACTTAATCAGTCACATTTGCAGGTTTGCGATTGGAAATAATGACAGTTCAGATGGATCAGCTAACATACATCGCTGCACAATGATCATGATATTTTAAAGTCACAGTACACCAAACACAGGGAATTTACCAAGTAACATACACATCAGTAGAGATGTTGATTTAGTGCCAGGTGCAAGGCTAACACATCAGGTACTTGGAGGAAAAGTCTATTCTCAGCAATTCAGTGCTTCAGAATGGTGCACAATGTGCTCAGACATGAAGGACGCTATGAAGTAGTAGCTGTGATCGTAGCCCTCCTGCATTCGCAACATCACGGGGACGTTGCCCTCACGACAAGCGTCGATAAAGTTCTCTGGAAGCAGCTGCCCGTCCTTGTAGAACCCGTCGGCCTTGCCCACATCGATCATGATGTAGGATAGCGGCGGACCCTTGTAGTTCTTCACCAGCTCCGTTGCGTCCCATTCCTTCCACTTCTCTCTGTCAGAGCCGAGGTACCCTGCAAATAGGAAGTGGAATTTGCATGCACTCACACTCGTGTCCTTTAAAGGAAACAGACTTCCCAGGTGCTTGTGCACGTCTCTCTTTGCTACCGGACATAAGCACTAAAAATGAAGAGCTGCATTGGGCTCCAGGTAGTCATAACCCACAACTAGCTGGAGATGAGGCTAGACAACATCTGAAATTTGTCCCAGTGTCCTTATTATTCAAGGAATTTTGGCCTAAACGCTTACCAATGCAACCGTAAGCAGCTGTTTCAGCCATATTGGGCCTCATCAGTGCAGTATAGCACGTACCCTGTCCAGCAGGTAACAGCGGATTTGACAATCACTACAAGTGGGCTTCTCGGCATCAACGGATACAATAATTGGAGACAAAAGTATAACCCAGTTTCTCCAAAAGCTGCATCTTCAAACCCATTCCCCAGGGCACACAACATTGTTGCCTAACCCTACATTCCTATTCCCATGTCATAATAATCATTGCTTAACAGGCCACGATATCATCGCTTAATCCCATTCCCAGGCCACAACATCATTCCCCGAAAACGATGGCACTAAATCATCCGGTATTGACAGCATCATTACAGATTCACAAAAAAAATCAACACACCAAAAACATCTTACCTGTGAATGCTTTCTGTCCCCACGGGCAATTCATGGGATTGCAGATAGGGGAAAAGGCAGAAACAGACTTGTACATTCCCGGGTTCTTGAGGGCGCAGATGAGTGCCCCATGTCCTCCCATACTGTGCCCAAATATGGATTGTTTATCGGGAAGGACGGGAAAGTGATCTTTAATTAGAGCTGGAAGCTCTTTCGTGATATAGGAATACATGTTATAGTTCGTCTTCCACTTTTCCTCAGTTGCGTCCACGTAGAATCCTGCCCCCGTCCCAAAATCCCACGAGTCTTCCTCTCCCTCGATGCCACACCCCCTGGGGCTGGTGTCCGGCGCCACAATGACTAGTCCCTGTTCCGCGGCAAACCGCTGTGACCCAGCCTTGGTGATGAAGTTCTGCTCCGTGCAGGTCAGGCCTGACAGCCAGTACAAGACTGGTACCTGAAGAAGAAAATATTCCCTTTGTAAAAGCCACAAACACCCTGCGTCTCGATGATGGTCACTCGATCCTTTCTATTGTACTCTCAGTTGCAAGATACAGCTAGCTACACTGCAGTAACTACAGTGTCTTGATATTTAAAATTCAAGGGGAGGCTCTGATCTTATTATTAAGGGTCATATTGACGCTAAGCATGGGAACAAAATCACCTCTGAAATTAAGGCACAAACAGCATAATTTCTTAGGCCATCCGTATTAAAAAGTTTGTTCCGGGTTGCCCGACCGACTGCTTCCTAGCCGCTGTAGCGTTTTTTTTTTGTAAGGTGCGCTTTAATTAAAAACTAATTAATTAACTGAAGTGAGCATGCGCCAAGACAAAAAATGGAAAATTTCATGCGGTGAATGGCTGGTAGAAAGATGATCTAGGTACTTGTTCTAGGTTTGGCTGGTGCAGCGGAAAAGCGCTAGCTAGTAACAGCACAGTTAAATATTGCATGTATAAATGTGTATACATATGATATAGCCTCGTACCCAGGCCTGGTATACCTGGTATCGAAAGAGTGGCCTGGTATCGACTGTTTGCACATGCGCACAAATTACCATGTTTTTATGGTAATTGGCCGTACATTGTTACGTATACTAACCGTGTGTTATTCGTTTCACGAAAGTGAAAAGTGAAGACAGCAAGCTTTGAGCCCGATACTGATGTTTTTTGAAAGTGATTGTCAGTTCGAGTCTTCGATCCGACCTACCTACCCTATTTTTGGAAGTTGGTGCAACCCGGAACAAACTTTTGATTACTGATGGCCTTAGCCTCATTTCCAGGCTCCACTGGCCAGCGTTTTTTTCGCACTTTGGAAAAACACAGACCACCCCAATGCATGAGTTCTGAGTTGCAACTTGTTCTTGCAAAAAAAAAAAAAGTGACCCACTCACTCCTACTTGTGAAGAAAACATTGCATTGATATGGCTTTACTCAGGCCATACGGGTGTATGCTATATTATCTATGCTCAGGCTCTGAGGGTCTAGCCTCGCGAGATTAAGCAGCAAACATTGCATTGATATGGCTTTACTTACAGGAACCAGGCTCTCACTACCGCAGTGAGGGTCTAGCCTCGCGAGATTAAGCCAGCAGATGACAGTCGAAAAGTAGAGCAGTGTATTACCATTATCAGTAACTGATTTAAGCACCTTGCAGTAATTATGCACCTGCTGCAATAACATCTGCAATAGATTTGATAGTGGCCTGTTGCAAGAAATTTTAAGCTAACCTTTTTTGATTCACAAAGCGGTGGAAGGTAGATAGCAAACTTCATTGTACATTTGAGCACCTCACTTTGGTGCTCATACACCTTCTGGAAGCCGGTGAAGCACACGGTGCTAGAAATTTGTTTCAGACTCGCAGCCATGTTTGTGCAGCCGATCAAATCTATCACGCATGCGCACTTGAACCAAAAACACGTGGCTAAAAAGTTCTTTCAGAGACTTGTGCAATCAAGCCGGTATCAGCCTTCCACGACTTTCTGTGTAAGGGGACGCTTGTTTTACTCTCGTAATCCGTTTCTTCTAAGTCTATTTGTTTCCTCACAGACATCTTTAAACCCCCCGAGGGCAATCCTTTTACCACGCGACGATGGGAAGGGAAGATAGAGTGGCGTGGAAGAGCAACTACTTCGTAAGGCTACTGGTGAGAAACGTCAAGGGTAGGGTTAGGGTATAATGTCTATATTAGTCTCGCGGAAAGACTGGGCTAGGAGTACGATAAGTCGAGGAAAACGCAAGATGCAGGAGCCCATGGGCTCCTGATAAATGAAATAGCCTACGTGTAGTGGTGACTGTGTTACTGAGTATGTCTGTAGTCTGTTTCTTTCCTAAGAGTAACTTTCGAAGATGTTAGGGAAGTTCATTGGTCAAGTATTTTCCCAAATTTGGACTAACTTTCCATTTCAAAAGCCAGCTATCGAATCAGATTGTAGCTACACACGTTCGAAAAGCTGACAAAAGTCACCAGACCACTTCTCCCCGTCCTCAGTCAAGCCCTGTGAGACTAACTGTCTGTGATTCCATGTCGTCGTGTTTGAATATCACGTTCTCTTCAGATACTCACGAGAGTTGTGACGATCCGTTCCCATCACAATACAGCAGTAACACCAGTAGCCAAGTGTTTTTCTCCCCTCAGAGCCTCTTTGATGAGTACCCCAAAGTCTTTATCGTGAACGTGGACAATGTCGGCTCGAAGCAGATGCAACAGATTCGTATCTCCCTCCGTGGTAAAGCCGTCGTCCTGATGGGTAAGAACACGACCATACGCAAGGCACTCCGTGGTCACCTGGATCAGAACCCCGGACTTGAGAAGCTGCTTCCACACATCAAGGGGAACATCGGCTTCATCTTCACCAAGGAGGAACTGAACGACGTTAGAACCGTTGTTGAGGAGAATAAGGTTGGTTGTTTTTGACAATTTATTGGACTGTCATTTCTCTACAGCCAGTAGTGATTGGGGGGGGGGGGGGGGAGGGAATAGGCTAGGTACTAAGTGGAGAAAATACATCAGACGTGTGACAGTCTTGGGTGAAAAACGAACATTATTCCGTTGCGTTATTCTATCATGTCTCTGTGTTTAACTCTGCTGTATCTGAAATTCTGTTAAGGGTGGGGTTCATATGCGCTTCGGGAAAGCCTAACGTATAGACCTTTATCCATTGGGGGGTAAAAGTAGGCACTAAATGGAGAAAATACAAGAAAACATGTGTTTTGATGTACATGAAAACATAAGAACATGCTTGTTTCCTTGTAGGCTTCCAGCACTTTTACCCCCCATTACATCATAACGGATAAGGGTCTATTGAGGCTTGTACACACTTGAGACTTCTACATAGTGCGTATGAGCCCCACCCTTAATGGAAGTTTAGAGATACAGTGCTATGAATGCCGAGACGTGATCAAAATGTGTGGCGGAATAATATTCGTTTGCTGCCTACTGCCACACATGTGCTTGTTTGCTTGTGTTTCCTAACCCCCGTTACATTATCGCGGATAAAGATCTGTTTCAATTAAGAAACCTCAGTGAGGAATTACTTTTGCGGTTTATTCCGTGCTAATGGAGTGTGAACACTGGGCCAGTGGGATGGGTCACAAATGATGTTAGAATGGATGCATTCCCAAACAGCTGATCAGTCTCGTGCTGAGAACTTCCAGTTGCCTTCCTTCTGATGTGACCCCACCCACTGTCCAGAGTCAAAGACGCGTATCTCCAGAATGCTACGCGCTATCCAAATGAAATGTGGGTGGTTTATACAGGAGGCGTTGCTGCAGCTATAACCCGGAAATGAAGCCTTTCAGCCTTACCGCTAGGAAGATACGGGGGCAAATTTTCGATTGTGCAGCAATTTTCTGAAAATGGTGATGCTACCAATGTACGTATCACAGAAACGAAGAGAGCTGCAGACTTCTAGTGTGGGATTCCTTTAGTTGAAGGTTGGTACTTGTACTGTACAAGAATCATTCATGTTGCGATAATGGACGTAGAGATATGATAGCTTGAATATTGGCAAAAATTGAAAATCTGCAAAAATGCGCGCAAAGTGGTCCAAATCCGCTCATAAATAAGAAGAGCTTGGAACTTAGGCTTTTGATGTATCAACTGTCATTGTGGCACAGTTCTTACGCAGGATGAATTCAACACACGCCCACACACACTCACACCCCCCCCCCCCCACACGCACACACACACCCCCACCCCCACACACACACGCACGCACACACACACACAGGTGGAAGCTCCTGCCAAAGCTGGGGCCATTGCCCCGATCGAGGTCTTCATCAAGGCACGGAACACGGGACTGGGCCCTGAGAAGACCTCCTTCTTCCAGGCTCTGTCCATTGCGACCAAGATCTCCAGGGGAACCATTGAAATCTTGGTAAGTGGTTAGGGCAATCACTGAACCGTATCTCTCTACTGACCAAAGTGTTACATAAATTTAAATTACTGGGCCTCACTACTGCATGTAATTATCTCCATTATGATGTATTGGGGGCACTAAATGCAAGATAACATGTGTTCTAATGTAGTTTTCTTGTATGGAAATATAAGAACATGCTCGTTTGCTTGTAATTTCTTGTAGCCCCAGCACTTTTACCTCCCATTACATCATAATGGTAGAAGTGCTACACACAACACAGGTTATGTGCATATGCAAACATTGGAATCTTGATGAGGATATTGACTTGATTTTTGTATTGAATAGTTTGACGAGGGTATTGAACGCAGGACGGTATCTGTGTCCTGTGAACACGTCCTAAAACTGCTGTTGTCTTGTCGTTAGGATTTGTGTTCCTCCCTCTTCAGAACGATGTCCAGCTCTGCCGCAAGAACGAGAAGGTGGGAGCCTCAGAGTCTACCCTGCTGGGCATGCTCAAGATATACCCCTTCCACTACGGCTTGACGATCTTGCAAGGTGTGTGTCCCTCTGTCTGTCTGTCTGTCTGTCTGTGTGTCTGTCTATCTGTCTGTGTATCAGTCTGTCTGAGGCAGAGATGTAAGATTAGGTTGCAGATGATGTGAAATGTGGATGCAATTGCAAAAGCTGATCATCTGTGCTGAAAAACCCAGCTGCCTTCCTTCTGATGCAACCAGCCTGTAGGCAATTCTGTATAGCAATTATACATTCAGCTTGTCCTATGCGAGCACTCGTCCCTTCTTCCCTCCCTCCCTCCCTCCCTCCCTATCTCCGATCCCTCCCTCCGTCTGTTCTCTCCCCCTCTAGTGTATGATAGTGGGGCTGTGTTTGACCCTAGCGTTTTGGACATCACTGATGATGACATACTGAAGAAGTTCATGGAGGTCAGTTATCTATTTATCTGAAAAAGAAATATTTTCTTTGTTAAAGTGTTACACCTGTACACCTGTATTATGCTTTTCTTATTATTTTCCCACAGGGTGTAGCCAACGTGGCTGCAGTGTCGCTCCAGATTGGGTACCCAACGGTCGCTTCCGTACCACACTCCATCGTAAACGGATTTAAGGTTCATGGCTTGCTGTGTTTTTTTTTGGGGGGGGGGGGGAGAGAAGTGCTAGTACTAGTGATTGTAGTCCTGTGAGTTTCATATGTCAATTTCATCCCACACGTGCTCAGAATCTCCTAGCCATCGCCGTGGCAACTGATATCACCTTCCCTGAGGCTGAACAGGTCAGTGATAGTTTGTCTGCATTTCCCTGGATACGTTTTATTTGAGATTGAGTTTGGTATGGAACAAGGGACAGTATTCCTCTTCATTCTAACTGTGTCATGAATGAAGTCTTGCCCTTGGAGGCCATATAAGCAGCCAGTGATTAGGATAACTGTCACCTAATGGTCCTGACGTAGCCATGGAGAAAGTTAACCCCTTACCTACAATGAGGCTGCTTCCGGATAGTACCATAGCGATTTAAATCATCATTAATCGTGTTGCAGATCTTAGCCCTTATCCCACACATACACATACTCACACACGCACGTGCACACACACACACACACACGCACACACACACACATGCACACACACACACACACACACCACAAACAGGCCAAGGCATTTGCAGCAGATCCAAGTGCCTTTGCAGCGCTTGTCCAAGTGGCCCAGCCGGAAGAAGAAGCGCCAAAGGTGAGGAAGTGAACTTTCACTTAACAGCTGTGTACTTATACTTTGCTCTTGAGACAAAGAGAGGAAGATCATGGTGGGGCAGAGTGGTGGGTGGGGCAGAGTGGTGGCTAAGTGGCACTTTGTGATGTTTTCCTCTTGTGTTCTGTTCTCCTCAGGAGGAGCCGCAAGAGCAGAAGAAAGAGGAGAGTGAAGAGGAGTCCGATGATGACATGGGTTTCGGACTCTTTGACTAATGGGCTCATTCCCATACTTGTATATATATCAGAGTGCATGGAATGTGATGTGTTTCCACTTTCCAGTCTCAGACAGTATTAGTATGCAGGTGGTACAGAATGGAGACTCAGAATCAGTATTGTGCAGGGATTAACACAATGCACGTAGCGAGTATCCAAAGAGTGGGTAGACCTACAGTGGACTCCTCACTTATAAGGTAGGCAAGGAATTACAGTTTCTGGATGAGAATTTGGACTCTAATGGGCCACCCTGGACAGTAAATTGACGCAGTGGACTGAAAAATCTGTTGGAGTTTCTCCATAGAGAAGAGATGGCACCACATGTCTGATATATAGAGATCTTGAGCTGAGGTGATTGAGGGAGCCCTGATACGCCCCGATGGCACTAGCTGCAAAGAAGGCTTTCCACCCCTTACTGGCTACTCGGTTTCAAGGTTAGATTTCCACCAGTATCGCAGCTAAGTAAAGACCTGCTAGAAGCACCAGCTCCGCTCGATTACGTCGTAGTCCCACCCTCTGTTCTTTGACCTGCGCGCGCCTAGCCTAGTTAACGAGCAGGAGTGCTCTCATCTAATGTGCAAGCGTGGGTGTGCGACGTACCGGTATTATCAAGTTTAATATTGCAGAATTTTTTTGGGCTGCTGGACTGAACTGCTTGCAAGCCAAGACTGACCCCACAATGGCTGAGGCTCCCAGTGTAGCTGAGCAAGCCCTCAAGAAACTGGCTGACCAACTGACCTGTGCCATCTGCCTGGAGAACTACAAAGACCCTAAACTTCTCCAGTGTTTCCATGTATACTGCAAAGACTGTTTGGAGCGACTAGTCCTCCGAGACCAGCAGGGGCTGTCCCTGAGGTGCCCCAGTTGCCGTAGATCCACCCTCCTACCCCCAAACAGCATCTCCGGCCTCCAGCCAGCGTTTCATATCCACCACCTGTTCGAGATTCGAGATGCCCTGGTGAAAGTCAAGAAAGTCAAAGGGCCACAGAAGACCCAGTGTGATAAATGCAAAAAGCGTGATGCAGTAAACTTCTGTCGCACTTGCCAATTCATTTGCACAAAGTGCACTGAATTCCACCAAGAGTGGGAGGACCTCTCCACCCACGAAGTCATCAGCCTCAGCCAACTTGAGGGAGACGTGACGAATCTTGTTCCCCCAACAAAGAAGGTAACGTACTGCTCCAAGCACCCCGCAAAGGAGTCAGACCTCTACTGTGAGACATGTGACGAACTGATATGTCGTGACTGCATCGTTCGAGTCCACCGAGACCACCAGTATGATCTCATCCCCGATGCCTTCCCCAAGCACAAAGACGTGATCGTTGACCGTCTCCAGCCAGTGAAACAACAGCTAGGGGTAGTGAGTGAGGCAATCGAAAGTCTGGACACCCGACGGCAGGCAATCTCAGACCAACAAATGGCAATTGAGACCAACATTCACAAAACCATCCGACGACTTCAGGAAGCACTTGAGGAGAGAAAGACGGAGCTGATTGGACAACTAGATCAGCTGACTCAGCAGAAACTGAAGAGCCTGGCAGCCCAGAGAGACGAGTTTGAGCTGATCCAAACCCGACTGAGCAGCTGCCTTGATTTTGTGAATGAGAGCCTGAGAACCGGTAGTCAGGCAGAAATACTAGCAGCGAAGAAGCCAATAGTGCAACAGATCGAGGGAATGACAGCCGAGTTCAAACCAGATGCATTAGCACTTGTGGAACAGGTAGATCTGAAATTCACAGCCACTACTGAGCTCACTCCAGCATGCAAGCAATTTGGCAAAGTGTGTGCACACCCAGTTCCCCCTGAGAAGTGCCACGCCACAGGCAAGGGTCTGGAGGTGGTGACAGTTGGAGAACAGGCCACAGCAACCCTGCATGTTGTTGACACTGAAGGCAAAGACTGTAACATACCAGTAACTGTATCTTGTGAGCTGACGTCATGCACAGATAGCACTAGTGTGAAGGGCAGTGTGAAGAAGAGAGAAGGGAATCGCTACGACATCAGCTACCAGCCCACCAGGAGGGGACGGCACCAGTTGCACATCAAAGTGGAAGGCCAGCACATCAGAGACAGCCCATTTGCTGTTGAGGCACAACCCGGTATTACTCCCATCAGAATCATTGATGGCCTCAAGAAACCCCGGGGGGTGATAATTAATGAGAAGGGCAGAACAGGTCAGTGATAGAGTATGTCTGCATCTCTTTGGATATGTTTGTATTAGTGCTGAAACAATATTATGTTTCAGTAATAATATGTATTGCAGTATATATATTTTTAACATGCATGCACTAGTGGATGTAGTAGCAGTAGTCATTGCAGCACTCACCTCTCGACATTGTAATATGGCATGACATAGAGAAAGTGTAATATGTAATACTGGAAATTTCAGCTCTAGTTGAGTTTACTGGTATGCATGGAACAAAGAACATTATTCATCAACTTGCTCTGTAACTAGGGCAGCCAGTGAGAAAGTTAACCCCTTAACTACAACGAGGCTGTTTCTGGATATCAATTCAGTTTTTAATGATATCACTTTTCCGAATGCACATACACTCACAATGTGTACACACACACACCACAAACAGGTCAAGGCATTTGCAGCTCCAAAGGTGAGGAAGGAAATGATTGAGCTTTCATGTTATCCAATGCCACATACAACAGTTACTAAATCAAGCTACTTTGCTCATGAGACAAAGATAGAAGATAGGAGAGAGGACAATGGAAAGCATGGTGGCTAAGTGGTATTTTGTAACGTTTTCCTCGTGTTCTGTTCTCAGGAGGCCGCGGGAGCAGAAGAAGGAGGAGAAAGAAGAGGCATCCGATGATGACATGATGTGATTTTGTGCTAACTAACGTACGTCATACCTATGCGTAAGGTCATCTGCGCAATGCGTACATCTAGTAGTGATGTAATAATATTATTATTATGCTTGCCTATGTATGCAAATAATTGAGAAATTGTCAAGACTATGCTCTGCAGGCCTGAAATCATGACCCAGGTCTGAGCATTGCCGCGACATTCGAGTTCTTGAGTTGGGAAGCGATTTCTGCAGGAGACAGAGGAGAAAGCAACATGTAGCTCAAATTTGCATAACCAGTATTTATACATAAATTATTAAATACACTAATTTTCTGTCAAGAATGCATAAATAGATAGACCTTATCCTTTGAGGGATAAAAGTAGGCACTGGTACTAGAAAATGTTATCTTGCACAAAAACAACATGCTTGTTTGCTTGTAATTCTTGTGCTCCTCGCCCCCCAGCACTTTTACCCCCCATTACATCATACTAGATAATGGTCCATTTTTGTGCCGTACAAAATCAGCAGCTGGGTCTCTCTACTTATACGTACTATGAACCATGGAATGAGACTTAGGCAGGCAAGTAGATGTCTGGGCATAAGACTACCGAGCGATGGACAGAGGGCTAGTGTGAGGGGGTGTGGCCTGGGTACACCAAACATGGGTTCTTCTGTGAGAGCAGCTAAAGATAACGTCCAACGTACCTGTCAGAAGAGCAGTTGATTTTGTGTCTCTGTCCTTCCCTCTTGCTGCTGAGATGGTTACCAGGGTCACTCTGGGGTCAACCTGAGCCATGTAGTAGGTACAGTGCAGTTTCTGATGCATGGGGAGAAAACATTGCATCATCACTGTGCTCCATAGAATTACATCATCATTACATCATCATTACCTCGTCATGCTGTGAGACCAGAGCCGGACTGCTGTTGAGCTGCTGACCTTTGCTCATAATGGTGCTCACGATGTTGGCACGGTGATGGAGGAAGTCGAAATCCTGTGACGAAAGTGACGAGGAGAAAGTCACACATTCCACAGTATGAACAATAGCCCCAGGCTCTCCCCACGTGGGAGGGGAGGGGAGAAGCCTGGAAACGAGGCTAGTATGAACATTATGTATGCTCTACAAGGAACTAGTTAGTCTCATGCCCGGTCAGAAAGTATGCCAGAATTTTGATAGTTGCTGTGGGCGCAGATACGATACTTACATAAGGCACCGCTATCATTATTGGGTAGGAGTTAAGTCCAGTCAGAACTGGAGCTGGTGAGTCTGGAAAGTGGTATTTCGGTCCTTTGAAGTCTGGGAGGCCATTTGAGTCGAACACGAGACAGGCACAAATGGAGGGGGTCTGCCGAATCATGGAGAAGAGGCTGAGGAAGGGAGGGAGGGAGGGAAGTGGAAAAAAAATTAAATCTACAGCCGCCAAACTGAGGAACAAGTTGACAGTCCATCAGTCACAAATATAAGAATAATACTATCCTCTAGTATGGACCGAGTGTAAAGATGCCAAACATGAGTGGGGAGAGGAAAGACGTGGAAATTGGTCAAACGCGAGTGGAACGTTATGAGTGCATGGGCGTAGCGACCCTGCATGTCAGCCATGGTAAGAATACAGCTCTACAAGCACTCTGCTGTACCTTTGAATGTGATCGACATCCAGCTTCCCCGAGAGGTGCTTCATATCGTAGACAGAGGCGTGCTCAGTGAGCACTGTGTGAAAGTAGAGGGAGAACTGCAGAGGAAAGAGAGAGACTGTGTATGTAATGAAACGCTGGACAAGATTAGGACTTCAAGCCTTATACCCTTGTCCCCAGACTCTGCCCTGGAAGAGCCTGGTATCTTAATGCATAGGTGGGGACTGATTGAAAGATGGCTGCATGTCTCTACCATTCGCCTGTGACACTACTTCAGTGCTTAGCCTGTGGCACTAATGACAAGAAGTATTGATTCACTGCCTGTCCTTGAACTACAACTGTGCTTGCCTAGGCTACTGTTCGCCCTGAACATCACTCACGTGAGATAACATACCAGGCTCTAGCTCCCCCGTTTTTGGGAGGGCATGGGTATGCATTAAATGGAGAAAATGCAGGAAAACATACGTAAACAAGCATGTTCTTATGTTTTCGTACAAGATAACTACATCAAAGCACATGTTTGCTTGTATTTTCTCCATTAATGCAGAAAATACATGAGAACATGTGCTTTGATGTAGTTTTCTTGTATGAAACATAAGAACATGCTTCTTTACACATGTTATCGTGTATTTTCTCCATTTAGTGCTCCCTTTTACCCCCCATTACATTATAATGGTAAAGGGTCCATAGGCCATACAGGAATATACCTTTGCTAGTAGCATGACATGGAACTTGCAGAGCCACTTGTAGAGGTAGGGAAGGGTAGCTTTAGGGGGCGGGGACTGGGGGTGTGACCGGCTCGGCTTCACATGTCGGCTACCATGATCACCCTGGCAGAACATAAAGGATAGTATAATCACATGATTAACATGTGATTATCACATGACCATGTGATTACCACATTGTCAATAAGATACCTTTACATCACTGATGTAACCATCATCACATGATTTGTCACATGGCCCACCTGACGGCCAAGAGGCACCACTCCATTCCAAATGGAGAGCTTGTTGTGTGCGGCCTGAACGGCAAAGATGGCCGGGAGGAACTGCCATTCTGAAATGCACTGCTGTGCGTGGAGCAAGTCAGTCAGCACTCCCACTTCTCTTCTGTAAAGGAGAAATACCGTATACGTACTTACTTTCGCAAGAGACAAATTTTTACTATATTTGCAATTGACTATACGACTGCACCATTACGGAGGTATGTACATATACTATGTATGTAGCGTGTGACCTTAAATCAGGAGTTTTAAATGCCACAATTTTTGGCTGCATGCATCGGACAGGATTTCACAAAAATTTGAACACTTAAAAAAATACTTCTGTAGCAACTACCACTTAACTGTCTTTGATATATCGGTTGAGTTTGAATGTCAACCCATCACTGTTGACGTCTTTTAGGTCAAGAGTTTGGAATTCCATACATGGCATAAAATACAGTCTCATTCCCAAGCTGATTGGCCTGGAGACGCGACTACACATACATACGTGAAGGTGGTCTTGATGGGCTTTAAAAAGGGATGCTGGAAGTTGTCCTTGTATCTTTCATTCATGTCTCGGAGATATTTCTCCATCTTCCGATAGTCCAAGTGAGAACCATCAGTATGGTCAAAGTTGACGTAGCTACAACAGTAGTCAAGGGTTAATTAATTAATTAATTAATTAATACACTAGGGAAAGATGCGGCTATACAATCAGTAGCATCAAGTGTGCAATGATGATGTAACGACGATGTAATGATGTTATTATGTTCTCCTGGCCTGGTAGTAAGGTACCAACACCATGAAAAGATGATAAATGTTGCAACTTAACCCCTTTCATGCCTCCTTTAACCCCTTGGATACAAGTCTGTCATGTCCCTCTTGGCCGCCACAAACTCCATGACATGTGATACCAGTTCCGTCATCTTCCTCTCCCAAGAGAAGTCCGTGCCCCCCCTCCGGTGGAGGTACACCTCGTGCACCTTCCGCAGCTCCATGAGGATACCCTCATACGTCATCTTTAGTGACTGTGTGTGTGTGTGTACATGTGTGTGTGTGTGAGTGTGTGTGTGTGTACTTTCCCAGGTTCCACTCCCCAGCTTTTATCAGGGGCTAGAAACAACAAAACATGAAATTTTCTCAACCATGCATGCTGCTTCCTCCCTAACAACCTCACCTCCTTCCTAACCAGCCTCCACGAGTCGGACCACGATCGCTCCATGAAGCTGAGACTGAAATAATTAATCTCGGCACTAGCCAGTCGGCCAAGGAGAGCCATAAAGTCACACCAGTTAGCTCCACTCACCCCACTCTTGTTGTCCCGTTCCCGGTCCTACGGGAGGTCAAGGGTCAAAGGTCTAGGTTCAGTGGATCTGGGGTCAAAGGTTAATCAAGACATGCTAGTTCTTTTTACTAGACCCTTTACCATTATGATGTAATGGGGGGTAAAAGTACAAGTGAGCACTAAAGGGAGAAAATACAGGAGAACGTGTGTAAACAAGCATGTTCTTATGTTTTCGTACAAGAAAACTACATCAAAGCACATGTTCTCATGTATTTTCTCCATTTAGTGCTCACTTTTACCCCCCCCCCCCATTACATCATAATGGTAAAGGGTCTATTATATTACAGACTTTAGAATTTAATTTTGAGTGCCTGGGCATGAGGCTATAATATATGGGATAGAATCTACTATACAGGGTGAAGAAAGCTAGTGAGCACCTTCAGAAATCGACCTACACACTGTTCTCTCGCCCGCTCAAAGTTGAACTTGGACAGCATGACAAAGTACGTCTCCAAGACCGTCT
The DNA here is from genome assembly GCA_963921505.1 of Phakellia ventilabrum. NCBI lineage: Eukaryota > Metazoa > Porifera > Demospongiae > Axinellida > Axinellidae > Phakellia > Phakellia ventilabrum. The sequence goes on from OY997381.1 coordinate 739,294, forward strand.
CCTCTGGCGTGCCGATGTTCACGTACTCTGACCCCGAGGCAGTGACTGGGGGGCCCCCTAGCCGGGGGGCACTGGCTGAGGATAGGGGACCTACAGGAGGTGGGGTGGAGGAGAGAGAATAGTAACTTTTGCCAGGAAATTATGTCCCTTTAGCCGATAACTAGAGAGTCCTGTATTATTATAAATTAAATTAATTATAGAAAGGCATACTGTAGCTAAGAAACAGCGCTATGCTAGCAAATTCTTTCGCTTCACTTTTATTACAAACCTGGAGATCTCAACTTCCCAAGACTTGGACTTGAAGTAGCCATTTTTCTTATTATTGGAGAGCAGATTGAAGGGGCGTGGCTCAGCTCTGCTGAGTCAGCAATCTATATCCACGTGGGATAGCTGCCGTCTACGAGGAGTCAGTATGTCTACGTTCTCCAGGGTCGGCAGAGTCGCGTATGCAGCCATCCACAGACCGGCCCCTAGACCGTGCTGTAATGTACTGAGCCCTGTAAGAAAACATCAATTTTACTCAACCACTCAAGACAGCAAGACCTCCAACAAGACCTCCTACGAGAATATTGAAGTTTCAACAGAGGGCCACGTTAGGATAATAGCTATAAATCGCCCTGAAAAGCGAAATAGCGTCAACTCAGCAACGGCAAGGGAACTTCATAGGGCATTCCTATGCTTTAAATCAGATAAATCGGTTAGAGTTGGTATACTGTGTGGAAAAGGAGGGACATTCAGTGCTGGGGCCGATCTGGCTGAAATTGCAGCTGTTCGTCGCATGGAGGATATGTTGGTGCCGTATGAAGCTCAAGGACAAGCTACAATGGTATGAATACATAGTCTCACGTAAAAGTGACTTTTTTGTCGCGAGTCTGGCTATGCGAAACTAATGCTTTGTTTAGCAACCATTTTCAATATCCTTAATTAGTCTCACGAGCCAGACCATGTTTGTGGAACATGGTCTGGCTTGCAAGACTAATCCTTAACCTATTTGTGCCCCAAGGCACCAGCCTGGGTAATGAGTCTCTTAAAAATAGTTTCTAGGATGATGTTTTTTCCTGATAAATTGGCTCTGCCTCCGCCCCCCCCCCCCCCCCAATATATTTACAAACCATCCTAAGTTTATTCTTTCCCACATTGGTATAATACACAAACACACTAACACACACACACATACACACACACATGTACACAGGGGCCATCAAGAATACTTTTTGAAAAGCCCCTAATAGCTGCCGTGAGTGGCTACGCGGTGGCTGGAGGGCTGGAGCTCTCGCTGATGTGTGACTTGAGAGTAGCAGAAGAAGACGCAGTGTTCGGTGTCTTCTGCAGAAGATTCGGTTTGTGACACCCCATTCAAATCCCGTAGTCGAATCTAAAATATCAGTAGCTGTAGCCTATAACTAGTGGCATAACAAGCCTCGTGCCCAACTTTTTTTCACTTGTAGGAACAGTAGGAAAATCGCCACTACTTTAGCTCTGTTTTTACCTAACCTCGTGCCCAGGCCTCCCCTTGCAGCTTTTTTCACAGCCATGGAAAAAACCACGTTTTTTGTTTTTTTCGCAGCCGTGGAAAAAAGTGTTTTTTTCCACAGCTACGAAAAAAGCTGCGAGGGGAGGCCTGGGCACGAGGCTAGTTTTTACCTACCCTGAAGGCTGGTTTAGGAGCTACTCTCTAAAGCAGTTTACATAAGCAGCTGCAGTCCACTCCCAGGGTTTAGTTCCTGCCCACTAACCCATTCAGAGGGTATGTGTAAAGGAGGCTCTTCCTCAATTCTGCTCTTAGGTGTTCCTCTAATGGATGGCGGCACAGCGAGACTGCCTGTCCTCATTGGCCTGTCTAGGGCAATGGACATGATCATCACTGGGAGGCCCGTGAAGGCACAGGAAGCACTGCAGATGGGTTGGTCATGTGACTCTCATGTGACATTCAAATATCATACAAGATTTTTTGTTGGGAGGGGGGTGGAGTTTTTCAATTATAAATTGGAAGCAGGATTAAGGCAACTATGACATCATCCATTTCTGGAGGGGGAATCCCAGTGCCCCTCCCCCCTCGTGAACTCTTGCATGTCTGTATGCGTTTCCATGACACCATTATATCATTATGCCTCTTTAATGCATGCACACACACACACACACAAACAGGACTTGCCAATAGAGTTGTACCAAAAGGCAAAGCTCTCGAAGAAGCATTGAAGTTGGCTAAGCAAATTGCAGCATTTCCCCAGGCATGTCTCAATACCGATCGCCGATCAGCCTACTACACAACCTACAAAGCAGAGAGCTTTGCGAGTGCTGTGACGTACGAATACTACAGAGCCCTACCGGTAAGTTAAGCAAACCCCACGCAGAACTTCACCTGTGAGTAGTGGTATATAAGCGTTTATAGTATCTATAGTAGGTTGCAGTTCCGTTCAAAATTGTGTCTTCTGTTAGTGGTTACGCCAACAATCCACAGGGGCAGTCCGTTTAACTTAACTGTGTCTGCCATATCACTGATCTTCACTGGCAGATCGTGCATTGGCACATTGTTGCATAACCACTTACAGAACATGCAATTTTCGAACAGAACTGTAATCTGCTGTGTGCTGGTACAATAGACCTTTATCCCATTGGGGGGTAAAAGTACATGTAGGCACTAAATGGAGAAAGTACAAGAGAACATGTGCTTGGATGTAATTTCGTTCATGAAAACATAAGAACATGCTTGTTTCCTTGTAATTTCTTGTGCTTTGAGCACTTTTACCCCCCATTACATCATAAGGGATAAAGGTCTTGAGCTTGGTAGTGACTCAGCTAGTATATTATGTATGCACTTTTAGCTACTGTAGATCATTAACGTCTACAGCTGTGTATCACTCTTGTCTCTGCTGTCTTGATGCAGGTTCTCGAGGAGGCAGTGGAGGGTGCTAGGAGGTTTGTGAAGGGAGAGGGAAGAGGTGGCGGTTTTCAGGACTCAGAACCAGACACTTCATCATAGACATGACATTATGAATCAATGTGTCCCCTTCACATAATATATATATTGTACAGCACCAGTTTTGAGAAGCCAGAGCAATGCAATATGGGATGCCATTCGCCCAAACTTGAAATGTTTTAGTTTTACACTGGAGACTCCAACCAGTCTAGCTGTCTTTTATTGAATTTAAGGGCTCAGAACCATGGTGGACTAACCCAAAACCAAGCACTAGAAATTACAAGAATACACAAAAATGTAAAAAAACATGCATAGGATCCCTATGAGCAAATGACCAAACTTCTGAATTTCTAGCAGCTCAGAAAGCACATTCTAAGAGTATCTCCAAGTTAGGGACAAGTTCAGTTAAGGGATTTATAAATATCAGTGGGAAATGCCATCATTTAGCATTATTTTTTAGTTTTCATAAATTTTGAACAAGCAGCACCCCATAGAGTTTGTGGAATGCCCCAACATTTTCTCTCGATGGGCCCCCTGGGATTTATATAATTTGTACATGTAGACTAGTGTACAACTCGCATGCAAGTCCTGATGAAAATGAGCGGAGTGCTGGATGATGAGCAGGATTGCTAAACTGCAGTAGCTTTGTATTGAACCGTTTCATGGGCTAGCTTTCAGTGATGTGGGTGACTCATATAACAATCATTTGCATGAGGTTGTTTGCTAGCCCCACCCCTCGCAAGCGGTGGGGCTGCTATCCCGGTAGCTAGATTCATAGCGCTATCTGTAGCTACCTAACCTTTATCCCCAGTGCCTGTACTATAGCGGGACGCTCTAGCCATCCTGCTGCTGACGTGCTAGGAACAATTCTATTTAACGCACATCACCGTTATGGGTATATAAGGCTAAAATTTTCACACATCTGACGGGAAGTCAAGGTGGCGCGTTCGTTTCAGCCTGGGGTCGGAACGTGGCCTCCCCATGTATCGGGTCGCGTGTTCGAGGCGCACGCGTGCAATCTGATTCTTGACTTTCTAAGCCTATAGCCAATCAGTCGAATGGCCAGCGTACCGGAAGTACATTAACGCACGTACAATTTTATTTGCAGACGGAATGTAATGTAACACGGGTAGATTACAACAAATTTACCAAAGTATACGGAGAGCAAAAATGAGGTAACCTGATAAAACTACTCCTATCTCGCGTTCTAAACCAAGGAACTTCCCCTCGTTTGGTATGCACGTGTGGAAGTGGTAAACCTTACTTCCAGCGAAAATCCGAGATCCATAGCCACTTCCCCTTCCGAGATACGGCGATTTTCCCGCGCTGGAGTAAAATTTCCTACCCGGGGTCCTTTCCACTGGGGCCATTCTTTTCTTGCAGCTGCTAGCGGGATGTTCAAGGTAATTTTCAGTACTAATATGTATAATAACTAAATACTGCATGCAAACTTTTGTGTCCACCTAGAAATATATCAGATATGCAATGAAAAGTAAGTGTAATAAAAATCGACAATACTAAAGCATTTTATCAACACTGAGTGTGTCCAAGCCCAAGTTTGGTAGAGCCAGGAAGATCCATCCAGGTCGCACAAGAGGCCGCCATGTTTAGTCCGCATTTTTGGCGACTTATCTCGATATTTGCTAGTATTGGCTGAACATCTGTATAGTATCACTACACCTGGTTAGCTTCATCATGTTACCAGGGCTCTTTTACGCTGTAGAAACAACGAAAAAGCTAAACGCTACTAGTACCGCTTTTTACAAATTCCGCCATTTTTTTACTTCCTGTTTGCAAATAAAATGCCGGAAATTATGACACTGGCCATCTGACTGCAATACGTCGGTAACTTTCCTTCGGGAACTCCGAAACTAAAAGGATGACTGGGTACGTTACAAGGCCTCCTGTGATTCCCAGCCATCGCCTATCCAGCGCTCCGGGTGTCTGACACTCCAGGAGGGATGGGAGGCTCCCTAGGCTTTTGTTTTTCACAAGTTTCTTCTTTTTTCTCTCTTTCGTTTTTTCTCCAAGTTTCTCTTTTGTTTTTTTTCTCCAAGTTAAGTTGTTTCTTTTTATAGAAATGCCACAAAATTAATTTTAAAAATTTAATTTAATTTTTTTTACATTAATTTACTTTTGTGTTAACGACTATAGTGCTGTAGTTTGTATGTATTTCTTGTTTGCTCGTACAGGACTCCCTGGTGGACCAGCCACTGGCTGAAGAGACATTTCCTGTCCAAATAAAATTTATCTATCTTTAGTTCTACCCTCCAGGAGGGAGGCAGGCTGCTAGGCTTTTTCCCCTCCAACTTAAGTGGTTTCTCTTTATAGAAATACCACAAATAGTCATCTATCTATTGGTACTAAGCCTGGGAAGAATTGTTTGCCTGTCCAGGAGCTATAGGCTTCTTTTTCCCCTCTAAGTTAAGTTGTTTCTCTGTCCACAAATAGCCATCTACATTTATGTATCACTACTAAGCCTGGGAAACGCTTTTTTAAGTCTGACAGGCTGATGGCTACTGAATTATTCAGTAGCTAACAACAGCATAGTTATTAGGAACTGCACACTTGCAGTATAAGCCCTTGTAGTGGGTTTGATGAGCTCATGATACGTTTATTCTTACATACATGTGCAGTGATAGCCTCGTCCCCAGGCCACACCTCGGCCTGGGGACGAGGCTAGTGCAGTGACTGAATAAAACCTTATTCCCAGGCCATTCATTACAAAAGATCTGGGCACGTGACAGGAATCACACACAGGTGAATATCCCACATGCAGCCATCCCATCTGCCCTGCCATCAGAGCCAGCCCACCACACTTTCACCTTCTTCTTGGTCTCCATGTGCATGTTAGAATTGATTTACTCTTGCTAATTCCTTGGGACTTTTCAATAACTAGCTGTCACAGGAATATGACATAGATCTGGTGGAGGGATGTCCTGTCCTAGAATGTGCCTTAGAGCTGCTAAAAATTCATAAGTTTGGTCATGTCATTTCTTTTGCGTGATTCTTGCAATTTCTAGTACTTCGTTTCGGATTAGTCCACTATGGTTCTGACCCCTTCAATTAATCAACTGAACTCTCCTTTGGTAGGGCTAGGGTTTATTAGCCCTGTACCCATGCCCAGATTTTATCTCATAGCCGTGGAAAAAAATTAGCGCAGCTGTGGGATAAAATCTGGGCTTGGAAAGCCCGGGTACGAAGCTAGGTTTTATTACGGCAGTAGATCTTGTAAGCCCTGCATGGATGTACATGTATGTCTGCATGTGGCCGCAGGCGGCAGGTTCAAAGGTCGACATAAGAACTACAGCAGCAAATGTGTAGTTGTAGTGTTTTTGTCAATTCATTAATACTGTAATAGTACAATAACAATAATACAAAGTGACTATGATTCTATAAAGTTAAAACACTGCAGCAAAATACAAAATACACCTTTGCTATTAATGCGGCATAATGCTGGCTCTTACTACAAACACTCTACGCATTAGTGGTTGATATTCCAGCTACTAGTGATGCCCACCTCAGTCATCGCTGTCCTCTTGCTCCTTGGCAAAGTTGATGAACACCTGAAGAGAGAAGATGATCACTCATTCAATAGACCTTTATCCGTTTATGATATAAGGGGGGGAGGGGGGTAAAAGTGCTCGAAGTACAAAAAATTACAAGAAAACAAGCGTGTTCTCGTGTTTTCATGCAAGAAAAAATACAAGAGAACATGTTTTGATGTATTTTCTTGCATGAAAATATGAGAACACGCTTGTTGTCTTGTATTTTCTTCTCCATTTAGTGCCTACTTCCCCTCCCCCACTGGATAAAGGTCTATACAACATGACCTGACAGGGCAAAAGTAAGCACTAAATGGAGAGCATGCCTGAATTTGCTAAAATTGTGGTTGGAATTGAATTCTACTAGCTAACCGAGAAGACTTCTGAATAATGTAGTGTAAAGGCCTGGATAGCGCTTCGGGATCGGGACGTGGATGACATGGAATCGGGACTCATACAACATTTCCTTACCTGTTCCAGGGTGGTCTGACTGACGCTGTAGTCCACGATGCCAAGCCTCTCTTTGTTGCTTTCAATCTGACGGAAGATGGAGGACCACGTTATACCGCTCCCAGGGAGTTGGTAGCCGACTGCACCCTGAGGAGGAGGGAGAGAGGGAGGGAGGGAGGGAGGGAGGGAGGGAGGGAGGGAGGGGAGAAGAGAGGGTGGCAGAGAGGGTGGGAGGGAGGGAGGGAAGGAGGGGAGGAGAGAGGGTGGGATCGGAGGGAGGGATAAATACACAGGAATAGAATTTACAAACAGACAAACACGTTTCATGTGCACTACATAAAAACACGTTTGCTTGTATTTTCTCCATTTAGTGACCATTTTACCCAATTACATCATGGGGTCATTGTCCCATTAGATGAAAATGGCAGTGCGTCCTCCCGCATGAGCACAGTCTCATGCCCAGACTTCCCTCCCACAGTGAAGTTCAGTCTGGGCATGAGACTAGCTCGTTTATAGATACATTTATACTGTTTCCAAAAATTCTTGCGCATGCGCGAACAGTGTGTACAAATTCACTCTTTCGTGAATTGGGAACGAGGCTAATGATAGGTGGCACATTAGTAATGATGTAATGGTGGAATACCTGGTGCTCCTCAAGCAGTATGGCTCCAGGGAACGCTTCCCTGATAAAGTTGTGCAGAGCAGTAGCATCAAAGGGGTTAAAGACAAATGTATCTCTACCAGACAACTGGCGACTGTATCCACGGTGACGGGGGGAGCTGATAGAAGTAGGCGTGGCAGATTTCTCCTCAGGTTCCTGGACAGGACTATAATCCTTGGGCTGTGGGACACTTGCTTCACGGCTTCCTTGGCGACGGAGTGAGAATCGGGAACCGGACGACCTGATGCTTTCGAGTGGCTCCTGGACTGGAGGGGGTGCAAGCTGTACCTTGGCATGCAGTGTGAACCCAGCACCATATCTATGGTGGAGAAGGAGGGGGTGGGAGAGGAGGGAGGGAGGGGATGGGAGAGGAGGAGTGGGGAGAGGGAGGGAGGGGACAGGAGAGGCGAAAGTGGGGCAGGGAAGGGGAGAGGAAGGAGGGAGGGAACAGGAAAGAAAGGAAGAGGTGATGGCAGAGAAGGAGAGAGAGAAAGGCGGGAGGGGGAGAGAGAAGGGAAGGAGAGGAGAAAAGGGGAGAAGAAGGAAGGGGGAGGGGTATCAAATCAAACAGTTACTTAGTACGTTTCAGTCCATCAGACGAGCTACTGTGAAAACCAACTAGAACGTGAACCCACTTGTTCTTGAGGTGCTGGATGCTCCCGAGACACTTAAACCTTCCGTTGACCATGATGGCCAGACGGGTGCACAGGGCCTCGCACTCCTCCATGCTGTGTGTAGTCAGCACGATGCTGCGGCCCTCCTGTGAGCAGAGAATGGGAGGGAGAAAGCATGGCCAGTAGGAATAAAGGACAGGCTGAAACCTGAGCTTAAGGATTTCAGTAGCTATGGCAATGATACTCTTTGGATTGTATGCCCAACAAGCTGGACGGTTCCTTTCAAGTTTGGCAAATTAGCAATGATGTAATGGTGACATCACTTGAAATACCTGGTGCTCCTCGACCTCAAGCAGTATGGAACTTCACAAATGTATACACATTTTATATGGGCTCAATGGCCAGTGCAAATCTCTCATATGGGCCTATATAAAATGTGCATACACTTTTGAGGTCATAATATCTGTTCCATTTAATGGTCAATTTGCTTCAAACTGTAATGAAACTCTCCGTGGCTAGTGGACATGGAATGCAGAATTTCATTGCCATAGCTACAGAGGAAACCCCTCCCATCACACAACTATCCCACCATACCTGGGTCACAGTTGTTAGCACATCCCAGAGGTGGCGCCGTGTGGCGACATCCATCCCTGAAGTCGGCTCATCCAGAAGGATGATTGATGGATTGCCAACAAGGGCAATACCAGTGCTCAACTTGCGCTTGTTGCCTCCACTGCGGGAGGGAGGGAAGGAGAAAGGGAGGGAGGAGGGAGGAGGGAAGGAGAGAGGGAAGGAGAGAGAGAGGGAGGGAGGGAGGGAGGGAGGGAGGGAGGGAGGGAGGGAGGGAGGGAGGAGTAGTCAAATTTGAATACCATGTGAATCAAGATTAGACTGACCTGTAGGTTCCACACTTCTTGTCGCCGTGCTTGGAGAGATCCAGCCCCTGAATTATGGCCTCTACCGCGTCTTTTATCAGGCGTTCGGGGATACCACGGAGACGACCGTACATGGTCAGGAGTTCTCGGCCTGTTAGACGATCGATGAGCGCATCAAACTGCGGGCAGTAACCGATTCGCTGCTGCACGTCCCTGAGGTTTGTGCGGATGTCAAATCCACTGATGGAGGCGGTTCCCTCAGTCATGGGGATGTCTCCGGTTATGATACTGAATGTTGTCGTCTTACCAGCACCTGAAATTAGGGAGGGAACGAGGAGGAAGGGAGGGAAGGAGGGAGAGAAGGAAGGAGGGAGGAATGAGGATGGGAGGGAGGGGAGAGGGAGGGAAGGAGGGAAGGAGGGAGGGAGGAAGGGAGGGGAGGAGGAGGGGAAGGAGGGAAGGAGGGAGGGAGGAAGGGAGGGGGGAGGGAGGAAGGGAAGGGGGAGGGAGGAAGAGAGGGGGGAGGGAGGAAGGGAAGGGGGGAGGGAGGAAGGGAAGTGGGGAGGGAGGGAGGAAGGGAAGGGGGGAGGGAGGAAGAGAGGGATGAAAGCTACTGGGTCCAACCAACATGAGAAAACCATTTACCCAATGAGGACTTTTCACTTTAACGGGTAGTGTAGACTTAGTAACGCATCATAAATTCTTCACGCATGCCACCCGACTCACCATTTACCCCCAGTAGCCCAAAACACTCTCCATTGGGGATGGCCAAACTGATGCCCTGGACGGCAGCCTTGGCTGGCCGCACTGTGCAGCCATCGAGACGCTTGGAGTACACCTACATGGGAGTGACAGTATAGGGAGGAGGTAGAGTGATTACATCTTCAGTTTAAAGGAGCACTGTCACATGAGGTCATGTGAACGTCATGTGAAGCTCATTATAAATCATATGTGAGTTTCAATTGCATCACATGATCAAAAGTGGGAGTGATTACAGAAAAATGTCTCAGTCTCTAGTACAGAATGGACTGTATTGCACTTGGTTCTACCTTATGCAAGTCGTTGATGATCACAACATCATCTTCGGTTGTCTTTCCCAACATAACCTTCTTTCGCTCATTGAAGACGTCCGTGTCCTCTCCATGAAGTAGGAGGCGCTCTCCTGATTGAACCTCATCGTCCTCTAGATGGTGGTTGCCATTTCTGTAGCGAACCAAGAAGCCCTTCAGGTCGGGAAAGAAGAACTTGGCCTGGTAGAGGGGAGGGGAGGGGAGGGGAGGGGAGGGGAGGGGGGGAGTGGAGTGGAGTGGGAGAGGGAGGGAGGGAGGGAGGGAAAAGGAGTATAAGAATTTTGTGACTTTGTGAAGTTAAAAAGCTATGTCCAGTTTTATGAGTCACCTGACCTGTGATTGGTGGATGCTCATGCATATCATCATGCACACATCCATAGTCATGTGACAGTCATGCAATGTTATGTAAGAGCCATATCATCTATGGTATGGTCATCACATGAGGCTATGGTGTCTTAAGGTCATACGCCATGTTAACGGTTGGCTGGGTCTGATTACACTGCGATTACCATGACCACTAGCCTCGTTCCCAGTCCACGTGGATTGGGAACGAGGCTACATGACCACACGCCAGCATATGCACAAATTTTGTAAAAAGAAAAAAGGGCGTTATGTGTCAGAGTGAATGCCTGGAAGGCTAGGCATTAATTAGAACTAGGTCACCGGGTACTAATTAGAAAATTAAGTTAATCAAAAAGATACACATGTACCTCCAAGAGCAGGGTCAACATGAAGAAGAAAACGCCCTCAAGGGCCAGGTAGGTGATAATGGAGCCAATCCCGGGACGAGGGAAATCCAACGCGTTGTCCACAAACCTCAGCGAGCTCTCGGAACTCTGGCAGAACCTGGAGCCAACAACGGTCAATATACTAGCGTAATGCAGGACATTGTGTGGCGAGCCTGAGCGACATTACATGATTAGTAAATGAACATGTTGAGTGAATTTAAGAAAAGTAAATGGAACAGTGATCGTGAATAGACCCTTTACCATTATGATGTAATGGGGGGTAAAAGTGAGCACTAAATGGAGAAAATACATGACAACATGTGTTTCGATGTAGTTTTCTTGTACGAAAACATAATAACATGCTTGTTTACATATGTTTTCCTGTATTTTCTCCAATTAGTGCTCACTTTTACCCCCCATTACATCATAATGGTAAAGGGTCTATTGATTGTAAGCCTAATTGGATATCAGAACCATAGATACACAATCATATACATCATGGCATGTATGCCACAAGCACTTGATATGCATGTTCTGTCATTTACAATTATTTTACTTACTCTCTGGCCATTTGATTTGTTGTGCACACCTCTCGAGCGATGTTGTTGATGAAGATATCATTCAGTCCAATGGCGAGGCTTTGTGTGTATGTGTGTGTATGTGTGTGTGTGTGTGTGTGTGTGTGCATGTGCATGCATGTGTGTATATGTACATGTATATGAGAATATCGTCACAATAGTGCTACAAGTAATATATTCAAGTGTGTATGTGTATGTTTATGTGTGTGTGTGTATGGTGTGTGTGTCAGTGTGTGTGGTGTGTGTGTGTGTGTGTGTATGTATGTGTGAGTGAGTAAGCGCAGACCAGTTCGTACATACCCGTAGCTTGGGAAAATAAGGAAGATATAGTGCAGAGTGTCAGCCGTGTCCCTGTCAGTGATCAAGAAGACAACGGTCTGCATGACAACTGCTGTGAAATAGTAGAAACAGAAGAAGAGCCCGAATGCAGCAAGGTAGTTCTTGAAGAGGAATGAGAAGACGTAGGTAAGAGGGATGCTAGCCCACATCACGAATACCTGAGGGAGGGAAGGGAAGGGAGGGCGGAGGGAGGGGGAGAGGGAGGGAGGGAGGAAGGGAGGAAGGGAGAGAGGGATGGAGGAGGGAGGGAGGGAGAGAGGGAGGGAGGGAGGGAGGGAGGAAGGGAAGGAGGGAGGGAGAGAGGGAGGGAGGGAGGAAGGGGAGAAGAGAGGGAGGGAGGGAGGGAGGGAAGGAGAGAGGGAGAGAGGGAGGAAGGGAGGAAGGGAGGAAGGGAGGAAGGGAGGAAGGGAGGAAGAGAGGGAGGGAGGGAGAGGAGAAGAAAGGGAGGGAGGAAGGGAGAGAGGGAGGGAAAAAGGGAGAGGAAGATGTCATATGATCACACAAGTCAACACAAGGAAGTACATGTGTACAGTCATCCTTTACTGCACAAGTGAGGAAGACTCACAAAAAGCAGAAAGACGGCACCAAGTCCATCGTTAGTGTAGCCATCAATCTGGAAGGCAGCAAAGAGGATCAGCGATATGATCACAGGGAGGGAGGCATTGAGAAGGTCCCAGGTGAAGACAGCGGACCAGAAACTTGAGATGTGTACACCACTGACAAATTGGAGGTGCTTAGCCTGCATGCGTGCGTGTGTGTGTGTGTGTGTGTGTGTGTGTGTGTGTGAATGTGTGTGTGTGTGTGTGTGAGAGAGAGAGAGAGAGAGAGAGAGAGATGTGATGATGATGAAGCGTATATGGTGATGAAATTACCACGAGTTCAGGCTACTATCAATGCCTATGGACTCTACCATTATGATGTAATGGGGGTAAAAGTACACGTACACTAAATGGAAGAAATACAAGCAAACATGTACTTTGGTGTAGTTTTCTTGTCCAAAAACATAAGAACATACTTGTTTACACGTGTTTTCCTGTATTTTCTCCATTTAGTGCTCACTTTTACCCCCCCCCCCCCCCCCCCCCCCCCATTACATCATAATGGTTAAGGGTCCATTAATGCATTGCTGATGGATGCAACTATTCCAAAATCACACTCAAGTCCCTCCATGACTAGCTAGCTGGCTGACCTTGGTTTCCTTCTCTTGGACGATGAAGAGGATGAAAGTGGCGATGAGGAAGCTGTAGCCGAACACAGTGAGTGTCCCTATGGCATAACCCGTGAAGTTCTGTGAGGTGACGTCGATCTGGGCCGTGACGTTTCTCGGTTGAGGGTGGTTGATTACCGTGATGGTGTAGCTGTTGTTCAGGGTCTCTCGAAGCAGGATGTTGTGGAAACCGTTTAGGGCTGCAGCAGACATGTGCCAGGGCTGGGGGGAGTGTGGGGAGGGAGGGGAGAGGGGGGAAGGGAGATGGGGCCAGATGTGTGAGGGATGAGAGATTTTCACTGTCAAGTCTCAAGTGTGTATATTGAGGATGGCAGGGTGGGCTTATATTCAGGAATGGGCTTATACTCAGGGGTGGGCTTATACTCGGGTGGGCTTATACTCAGGGGTGGGCATATACTCAGGGGTGGGCTTATACTCAGGGTGGGCTTATACTCAGGGGTGGGCTTATACTCAGTGGGCTCATACTCAGGCATTAGCTTATACTCAGGGTGGGCTTATACTCAGGGTGGGCTTATACTCAGGGGTGGGTTTATAGTCGAAGTGGGCTAAAAAGTGAGGCTTACACTACATGTAGGCTTCTATTACTGGGGTAGGGTCTTACACCACGTCCATACCTGATTGTTGTACCACACAGTGACAGCAACGGGTACTTGATCCGGGGTAGGATAGACGGAGCCGACGAAGTCCATATTCTCAGGACAAGCTTCACAGGCCAAAACCTGTCCAAGGTTGCCACCTATCCCGTTAACTGTGGAACAGCCGGAGATGGATGCACCAGGAGCACAAGACAAACAGGAATCTGCCACCGTAAAGTTGCATTCAGCCAAATCAGTATAGTAAGGGCAGTCCTCCGTGCCGTTAAACTGGTCACCCAAGAGACTGAATCCGGCTCTGCAAGTAGTTTCCGTAATCTGATTCTCACATCCACACACAGCGTAAGGCGGGTCTCGGGCGGTAATGGTATAACCTGCCTGATACCGCCGGAAGAATGACGCTGTATCGTCTGTTGAGTCAGCTAAACGCATCAAATACTCAGCAACAAACGTGCCTTCGCTGTCCACCCGACCACTAGGGCCCGTAGGGCTTTTCAATAGGGCGTCTTCGTACGAAACCCGGGGAGAAGAAGGACAGAAATCGTTGCTGTCTGGGTTACCTTGAACCTGAGAAATGGGGTTGGTGCAGGAGGGGAGACGCTCCTCTTGTGCCGTGCAGCAACTGGAGGGTGAGGGGAGGCTTATAATTACATCAGCGTTTCATTTTTCGCTATTTCGGTTTCGGTATTATCATGTCTAGTCTAAGAGTGATTCATGCTAGCCTTGATTTCAGGCAACTTTATCTAGCACAATGTAGATAACCAGTGACACCGTCAGTGAAAATTATTGTCTTGCAGACCCTGTCTGAAGTAAAAACAATTTATGCACAATATACTGTATAGAGACAAATTTGCAAGGCCCAATATCGACCTATGATAAACGTTTCACAAAACAATTTTCAAGGATCGCGGACATAGTGGAGCCACACCTAGCTGTACTTTACTTTTTTAAGGGTACAATTTTCGCAGTTCAAGCCAAATTTGCAAAAAAAAAGCAAAAAAATGTACTCATTCAAAAATTTGTCGCTAAGCGGTATTTTAAGTTGGGGAAAGGTTTGGGCAATCAATAGTCATCAGAAGCCATATGACAAACCTCTATAGTGATAAATAATATAATCAAGGAACAAATACAAAGACTACTCAGGACCTACTCCGCATTCACAATGACTCAGTCCTCGGCCCAAGAGAGCCAGTTGTATGGGTCTCCATTCTAATACCGCATTATGTAATGTATCCTTTGACCATGGCATTACGAGGGGAACAAAGCTAGGTTAACCTACCTTAGGCAGCGATCACGGCAGTTGGTGACCATGGCATTACGAGGGGAACAAAGCTAGGTTAACCTACCTTAGGCAGCGATCACGGCAGTTGGTGACCATGGCATTACGAGGGGAACAAAGCTAGGTTAACCTACCTTAGGCAGCGATCACGGCAGTTGGTGTACCCAAAGTCCTCATCATCACTACTGCATGCAGCTTGCAACTCCGACTGATGGACAGAACATTAAAAAAAATCAGTGTTTTGGCTACACACATGCACACACACACACACACACACACACACACACACACGGACATACACACGCACACACACATGCATACACACACACACACACACACGGACATACACACGCACACACACATGCATACACACACACACACACACACACACACACACGGACATGGACACACACACACACACACATACGCAGACACACACACACACGCGTGCACACACACATGCACATGCACACACACACAGACACACACCTCAGTCCGAGTAGCACAGTACTTGTCCAGAAGCTGGTACTCATACATACAGCACTGTGCATCATTAGTACCAGTTTGGACTTCACTCATCATGACAGTCTGAATGGCACCTGTCCGGTCGAAAAACTCCGTTACCCCGAGGGAGCTAGGCTGAACATTCTGTGGAGAGCAAATAACGTCATTGAATATCATGCCAGGGTACAATCTCACAGCAGCTTCACTCCCTAACCTCCTACCCAGGCCTCACACACCCAGACTTTATCCCACAGCTGCAGGGCTTCATTTGGGGGGGGGGGGCATTCACCCCCCTTGGGATTTCAACCCTTCAAAATAGAATATTGCTCACTATACGCATGCCCCCCCAATTGTCTTCCAACATGCTTTTGCCCCCTTGAGGATTTTCCTAAATTAACCCCCGAGCTGTGGAGAAAAGGTATTCCCTGATTTTTCTTCACGGATGCAAGATAAAATCTGAGAGATAGGAACAGTTTTCATGTATTTGTCCCCTCCGATTACATATTAGTGGCTGCACAAAGCTAGCTTACACCAAAGCTGATGTTGAATCGAGTGGGCTCCTGTAACTGGGCCCAGAACAGAGTGACATTGTCCGTGAGGGCGGAGTTGTCCAGTCGCAGTTCCCTTGGCTCATCGTTCTCATTGGGGTTGGGAAGGGTCTTGGCGAGAACGAGCGCAAGAAGGACAAAGATCATTGGAAGAATCAGCTGGGTGATCACTGCGGCGAAGAAACGGAGGGAGTTGTAGAACCGCTTCAGGAACATGGCGACAAACTGCTGGAACCAGAGCTGTATTCCAGTGTTGGGAACTGTGTGTGTGTGTGTGTGTGTGTGTGTGTGTGCGTCAGTGAGTGGAAGAGAGAGAGAATAGTATCATGATTATTTTATCAGTAATTGGGAAGAAAGTAGGCACTAAATGGAGAAAATATATGAAAATATGCAATTTGTGCTTTCATGTACATGTATAAAAGTTACAAAAAAATTATACATTTTCGCCATTTGGGGCGCACCTAGTTTTTCCCCATTACATCATAGGGTCTGAATTCCATGAATGCCTTATAGCCATCCCAAATTATTTTTTCTAAAATCAACCGGGACAGGCGTTTTTTTGACATCCTGAGTTATCCGAGCCAATGCTCAGCAACATGTAAAGCAGCTATGGAATAGGTTAAGGATCATTGCTCCCATAATAACACTTCTTTTGCCATCAAAATTTTGGCCTACAAACTGTCAGCAGCTCCGCTGGAGTGGCTGGACTGGTAGACTACTGTCGTGTGGTTATGATGCAATCATTGCACACGCGATACATGCGGATGTGCATACAAACATAAAACCATAAAGCAATCTTAGTACCAGCTAGTCGTGTGCCTCAGCATGCCCAGCTGCTAAAAACAATCTAGGACTTACCGTAGTCCTTGGTGAGCGTCATCATTATGATGCAATGCTAGCTCAGAATCAGACAAACATGAAAACACACATGTAGGGTGCGCAAGGCCTCAGGCAATCTAGGACTTACCGTAGTCCTTGGTGAGCGTCATCATTATGATGCAATGCTAGCTCAGAATCAGACAAACATGAAAACACACATGTAGGGTGCGCAAGGCCTCAGGCAATCTAGGACTTACCGTAGTCCTTGGTGAGCGTCAGCCGAGTCAGTCGTGCTGTCGTATCAGTCTTGTGGTATTCATCACTCTCCTCCTGGCTGAACTGGGTCTCTATCACAGCAGGCATGTCAGAGGGTTGGTCGCTAATGGGAGTGGAGCCACTGGCGGTAGGCTGGCCGGGAAGGAACACGTCCCCTTCGGCGTTAGTCAGGTCCACCACTTGGATCTTAGCAGCGGAATTTCCTAGTGAATCAGAGTGGATTGTGACTGGTTGAGGGAGGGAGGGAAGGGGGGAGGGGGGAGGGGGGGAAGAAGGGAGGGAGGGAGGAGGGAGGGAGGGAGGGAGGGAGGGATGCGAGAGGGAAGACGGAGGGAGGGAGGGATGCGAGAGGGAAGACGGAGGGAGGGAGGGAAGAGGGAGGGAGGGAGGGAGGATGGAGGGAGGGAGGGACAAAGGAATGAAGGAAGGAAAGGAGGAATGGAGGGGAGTGGTAGAGGAGCAGTACCCAAGATATATAGCGTACATGGTTCAGAAATTAGCTTTCCTGTCCAATTAAGCATTAAGCGTTACTTGCTAGGGACCAGTAATCCCTGAAGTACCTTCTTCAGGGATAGTTGCAGTGGTGGGTGGCTGTGACACTGATTGGACAGGAGAACGCGAGAGAACACTGGCCTTGCGCACCCTACATGTGTGTGTTTGTGTGTGTGTGTGTGTGTATGCGCGCGATAGAGGTATTTCACCACTGCTTTGGTGGCAATAACCAATAACCTTGAGAATGGCTGTCTAATTCTGAGCTAGCATTACATCATAATGGTAAAGGGTCCATTCAGTAGCGTCTCACTCCACCACTCACTTGTCATCCAAGGTCTCCTCAGTTCCCTCTCCCACTTTAATAAACACCTCTTCCATTGTTGTCACGGACACACCAAAGCTGGACACACCCAATTCAGTCTTACGAGCTAGCAAAATGAATACAACCACTCGTAAATATACTGTAGCCGTCAAGATAGTCCTTGCATTACTATGCCACTATATAGCCATGAGTACAGTAAAAGCTACTGACTTGCAATGATTGGGTTTTTAAATGTGAAATATCAGTCTATATAGGCTACGACCTATCACAGTCACTTGCAATCGACTGCAGTAGCCCACCAG
The DNA here is from genome assembly GCA_963921505.1 of Phakellia ventilabrum. Taxonomy (NCBI): domain Eukaryota; kingdom Metazoa; phylum Porifera; class Demospongiae; order Axinellida; family Axinellidae; genus Phakellia; species Phakellia ventilabrum. The sequence goes on from OY997381.1 coordinate 757,437, forward strand.
TAATACACAGAAAGATAGACAGAGACACACACAGACATACAGACAGACAGACTATCTGACAGACAGACAGGCAGACAGACACACAGACAGACACACATGCTGCCATACCATCCAGAACATCGAACAGTGCCGGAAACTGAGGTGTGGAAGAGGAGGGGAGGACGAAGGAAAGCTCTGCCCCAACATCGGTCACCTGCTTCGCCCCGGCGATCATCGACGTCACCAGCTGTGACACTTTCGCCGAGATGCACTGCTGTTCCTTTACCACCGTCATGTGGTAGCCAACACCGTACCTGCGAGGGGGGAGCGGAGACAAAGAAATTTTGGTTACTTGTGGCATTGAACTGCAACTCACATTTTTATGATTTCGCTACCATTTCCCCAAAACCACTCATGAAATTCATCCGAATTGACTGCCACCCATACAGTTACACAATTATAGACCCCTATCCGTTATGATGTAATGGGGGTAAGTGCTCGCTCATAGCGCTCGATCAATATCGAAGCACACAAAAGTACAAGGAAACACACGTTCTTATGTTTTCATGCAAGAAAATACATCAAAACACGTTCTCATGTATTTTCTCCATTTAGTGCCTACTTTTACCCCCCATACTACTCACTACCCATGCCGACCTGCTCTTGAGAAAGAGGGAGGAGCCTGAGCACTTGAGCTGGCCCTCGGCCATGATGGCGATACGGTCCCCCAGGAGATCTGCCTCGTCCCTAACCATGAGAGAGTAGAGTGAAGAAGTTATTTTGATGATATGGCTAGAATGACGATGTCATAATTTATGGCTAAAATGATGATGTCATTTATAGCTAGAATGATGATGTCATATATTTATGGTTAGAATGATGATGTCATCAATGGTTAGAAATTAAATTATGGCTAAAATGATGATGTCATTTATGGCTATTTACGACTAAGGAACGACCAAGATGGTTTGGCAGGGGTAGAGACTCACATGAAGTGTGTTGTGAGAAGCATGGTCCTCCCTGGTTTGTGCTTCACCAGTAGGTCCCAGGTGGCCCTCCGAGCGTAGGGATCCATGCCGGAGGTTGGTTCGTCCAGTATGACCACCTCTGACCCACCAACCAGAGCAATGCCGACACTATGTGTGTGTGTGTGAGTGTGTGTGTGTGTGTGTGTGTGTGTGAGTGTGTGTGTGTGCGTGTGTGAAAAGCTGGGAAGTAGAGCCTGCGAACGATGCTAGAAGATGGGCCAAACAAGGCTCACACACATTAACTACCATCCCCCCCCCCTCCCCCCAACACACACACATACCTCAACTTCCTCTTCATGCCTCCAGAAAGAGCTCGGGCAGGGATGTTCCCCCTGCCAACCAGCTGCAAGTCCTCAATCATGGACTCCACCTCGCGGTGCACAGTCTCGCTATCCCACACCCCCTGGAAGAAGACAAAGAAAACTGCAGTTGAGGCCACATCAACAAGGAATCCGACACTAATTCCGTAAATATTGGTTCCTTCAGCACAATAATTTTTTTTACCAGAAATGCCAATCTTCTGCTACGCTAGCCCTAGACAGCCTCAATGGGCAGTGCTATTTTTCACGCACCTTGAGGCGGCAGAAAAATTTCAAGTGCTCTCGAACTGTCAGTCGATTGAACAGCACGTTGTGCTGCGGACAAATGCCAAGGCTGTGACGAATCTGATTTATGTCGGTGAGGATACTGTAACCGTTGATGGTGGCAGAGCCAGAAGTAGGAGTGAAGAGACCTGGGGGGTAGGGGGAGGGGGGGGGGGGGGGGATGAGGGAGGGAGGGAGGGAGGGAGGAAAGAAGGTATCTGAAGCAACCTCAGAGCACCTAGTTATGTTTCCTGAGACTCAAGGGTGCCGGTCACACACATTTACGCATCTGATATCCGTTCCACCCAAGAAACTCTGTCCCAGGACCTACCTTAGTACCCTACAAATACACTAACGAGTGGCTGATACCAGCACTGGGTTTACAAATACTGAATGAACTCAAGCTGAAGTTACCGTCTATAAGAAAAGTTTATTCACACACAAACACACACACACACATGCACACATGTTACACACACATGTTACACGCACACATGTACACACGCACACATGTACACACGCACACACACATGCACACGAAACCTAACCAATCAACTCACCAGTAAGGATGGACATAGTGGTAGTCTTCCCGGCTCCGTTGTGCCCAAGCAGGGCTGTGATCTGATCCTTGTACATGTTGAGCGAGAGCTTGTTCACGGCCACCTTACACTGTCCCTGCTTGTTTTCGGAGCTCAAGTTGGACACCAACTCGGAGAACTGGGAGTGGAGTTGAGGGTCAGATACCGATGATGACAGTATCCAGTCCAGAATCATTATAAAGCAAGAACTAAGAGTCTACTATAGAGTGGTTGCAACTACGTTGCAAAAACACGCAACTAAGCACTTCCATGCGGCAAAAATTCAATGGCTATAGTTGGCGGATCCACCAAATTTATCCTGCATGATAACTGTGCCACAGCGACAGTTGACATACTAAAACTGTAAGTTTCAAGCGTATCTTATTTCCGAGTTCACTATAGAACCTACCAATCTCTTGCTACACAAAAGTAAGGAAAAAAGGGAAGATAATGTGCAGTGAGAAAGAAAGGCTCTCTGAATACCAACTAAAGTGCAGTGGTAGTTATATAGTCGTGCTGTCATTTGAAACTGCTCTATATATAGACCTTTATTATATAGATTCCTTGAATAGACCTTTATCCGTTATGATGTAATGGGGGGTAAAACTGCTTGAAGCACAAGAAATTACAAGGAAACAAGCATGTTCTTATGTTTTCATGCAAGAAAATACATCAAAACACATGTTCTCTTATATTTTCTCCATTTAGTGCCTACTTTTACCCCCCAATGGATAAAGGTCTATAGTAAGGACACTATCCATAAGTCACGTGACCAGACCCCCTCACAGAACAGTCTGGCATACAACACCAAGGCAAAGTTCTTGGGTCAATGGGCAGAGCGATGAGCGTATTGATGGAATATTCAAGGTTTGAATTGCTGTATTTAGATTTACTGAGGTTTAGTGCAGTGATGTCTGGTGTAATAGACCTTTATCCATTGGGGGGTAAAAGTAGGCACTAAATGGAGAAAATACAAGAGAACATGTGTTTTGATGTATTTTCTTCCATGAAAACATAAGAACATGCTTGTTTCCTTGTAATTTCTTGTGCTTCAAGCAGTTTTACCCCCCATTACATCATAAGGGATAAAGGTCTATCGCATGTGGAGACAGTAACTCCCAGCTACAAAGTCACAAAGTCATACCGGATTGATATGCAACTAGCCCTAGCTATCACCAAGACTGGAGCTATTGACAACTTCTAAGCGGCATGAAGAACAGTGTCAACTACTAGTTAGTCCAAATCACTGTCAAATCTCGACAAAGAATTCAAACCTCACAGCATTCCAGAATGCATATAATAATCACAAATTCTGCAATCTCACTGGACCTTAACACATTCCAGGAATAAGCCCAAGAATTGTAACTTGGTACGCCAGACTGTTCTACGAGAGGGCAAGCCTAGCCTTTTTCCTTGAATAATAAGGACATTCCTGTGCCTCACATACACTTAGAATTTACCCAGCCGACTCCATAGATCTTGGTGAGGTTTTCTATGGTGATGCCGACAGGAAGATCAGTGGGTTCCTGTTCGTGGGCAGTGGGGTCGTAGCCGCCAGCGTCTGGGTCGACTAGATCCCTTGCCTGGTGGAAGTGGTGGAGGGAGGGAGGGTGGGAGGGGGGAGGGAAGGGAGGGAGAGAGAGGGAGCGAGGGAGTGAGGCAGGGAGGGAGGGAGAGAGAGGGAGGGAGAGAGGGAGGAAGGGAGTCAGTCAGGATAATAATTTTTGGAGGTTTCCATTTTTGTTGTGGCAAGGATACTAATTAATCACACTAGCCACACCCACCTCCTTCATTTTACTCTTCCGGGGCTTGCCGGTCCAATACGAAGGCATAAATGGGAAATAGAGTGGCTTTGGGACACCGTATTTGCCAGGCTTCACTCCATTGATGTACCTGCAACCAGAAAAAAAAAAGATGACATCAACTTCTGTTTTGTGACAGGTTGGCCAGGCAACGATGCATCTACCAAATCAATGATGTGATAAGTATTCGGAATGAGTGTAATTGTAACAGCCCCCTCACCAGGCAAGTAAGTAGTAGACTATTGTGTCTATGATGAGCATCATGTACACATATCCCATGTGGAAGCTATCATCGAGGTTGATGTTCTCAGCAACATTGTCGAACTGCAGGCCCTCCTGACGGTTCTCCAGACGAGCAAACACTTCGATTCCTAGTCCCATACAGGTGTTCGAGAGCATGCAGGCAGCTATCTTCCCACCGCTGTGTGTGTGTGTGTGTGTGCGTGTGTGTGTGTGTGTGTGTGTGTGTGTGAGTGTACATGTATGTGTGAGTGTGTGTGTGTGTGTGTTGGTATATGATATTGCATGTGTAAAGCAATGTACCACTGTCAACTCACGTGCTGGTTTCGTCATATCTGTTAGCCAGGAAGAGGTAGGGTAGGTAGTTGAGGAACCAGCCAAAGTACCCGAACAACAGACCGATGCGAGCAGAGTCGAAAAATACACTGAGAGGGAAGGAGGAGGGAGAGAGGGAGGGAGGGAGGGAGGAAGGGAGGAAGAATGAGAGAGGCAGGGAGGGAGGGAGGGAGGAAGGGAGGGAAGAGGGGGACAAAGGGGGGAGGGAAGGGAGGGGGAGGGAGGGATGGGAGGGAAGGGAATGCTAAATCTACGACATTAATTTACAGCAATAGTCACAACAACAACAACAACAACAACAACAACAACAACAAATTAACAACAATAAAAACAACAAGAACTCACCTGAGGAGAAAACAGTAGGATATCAGTGACAGACTGAACAGAAGCAAGAAGATGAAGATGAGCAGGCCGGCGCTCTCAGTAAACACTCGTATCTACACGTGTACAGTGAAAGAGACTAGATGAGAGACGACATAATTACCGACTGCACTGACCTTTCCTGATAAACGCTATACTATAGTTTTTGGCAACTAATATACTAACACCAAAAGCTAGTATACTAATAGTATACAGTTCAGAACGGTCCAGTGATTGATCCAGCGATCAAGTCAACCACGCACCTTGATCAAGATGGTCATAACTATGACCGATATTAGGAGAAAGATGAACTGCTTGAGGTACCAGGAGGCCCACAGTATCCACTGGGTCAGACCCATCATGAACATCGACTCACGGATACGAGTTTCTTTCTCCAGGACGAGTTCCTGTGGGAGGGGGCAGAGTAAGTGGGCAGGTATGCATTGATGCACTTAAATGCTGTAGGTGTGGGTAGCTAGTCATGTGATAGTCACAATTGTCATGTGATAGTCACACTTGTATCATGTGATGGTCATACTTGTCTGTAGCAAGAAAAAGCTATGTGATGACATCACAATGACATCATTGCTCACACATTTGTTGCATTGACTTCCCCCCCTGTATCTAATCTTTGCTGTGTTTAAACCTCAAATTTGAATGCACAGACTCTATTCCATTTCTGAGATATCATCACTGAAATTTACCCAGCTTCCATAGAGAATGTACTAGGGGGAACGACTTTGCCGATAGCACAGTTACCTTGACGAAGGCACCCGCAGAGTAGATGAATGCCAGCATCAGAAGGAGGGGGAGGATGGTACCGATGGTCAGGAGGAAGACGTCATTGCGATAGCCAGGGAAGGGGAATTGCTGTGTGTGTGTGTGTGTGTATGTATGTGTGTGTGTATGTGTATTGAGTGTGTGTGTGCATGTGTGTTGTGTGTGTGTGTGTGTGTGTGTGTCAGTGAGTGGGTGCAAGAACTTAAACAACTGCATTTATGCTGCTGCTGTAACGCTAATGCCATTGAACACACACACACACAGATGCAAGCGGAGCTCCAGTCAGGGTAGAAATTGCACCATCTTCATCACCATAGCATAGCCTCATTCCCTAAGCAAACTCAGGCAAAGTGCAGATGCTATCTATCATGTCCGTTTACATGATATCGCAGCTATGTTTCCATGTAATTACATCATAAGGCTCTTCCATTCCATTCTGCAGCATCGGGTCTGGGAACGAGGCTAACAATGGGCCACTGGAGCCTGCACTACTAATCTTATTTCTTAAAAATGCTGAGTCAGGATTTTTGGCTACATTACATAATGATCACATTTTAATTTTTAGCAGTTAAGAAACTCCGCCCTACCCTAGTTTCCACGGTAACTTCAGGCACAGGAAGGCCCTCCTTTGCTGCCAAGTACTCAATGATCGACAGACCCACGGCATTTTCAAGATGAAGAAAGCCCTCTGAGAGGTAAAAGCTGGGAGGAAGACAGTGGCATGTGACTTTCACATGACTGACATGTGACTTATTCACATTTAACATGCACAGGCCTATCTCAATTTACCAAAATACCTGAATATGAAAAGCTTTGAAAACTATTTTTATTATCTAACTACATTTCTACGTCACTCCCCTGTAGTTATAGTCAGCTCATTCTTGCAAGACTTCTATGGCATAATTATGAAGACATTAATTTTTGAAAAGTAAACTGGGCTAGTTAGTATAATCTATAGCTAGACCTATTCAATATGACTATGAGTAGGCTCTGATAACAGTAATAGACCCTTTACCATTATGATGTAATGGGGGGTAAAAGTGAGCATTAAATGGAGAAAATACAAGCAAACATGTGCTTAGATGTATTTTTCATGTACGAAAACATAGGAACATGCTTGTTTACACCTGTTTTCCTGTATTTTCTCCATTTAGTGCTCCCTTTTACCCCCCATTACATCATAATGGTAAAGGGTCTATTCACCACTCGGCCATTTAATGTCTGCATTAACAAGTCAATACACCTTACGACATCACCCACATGCCACACCCCTACGTACTTGTCAGAGATTCGGGGACCAGGAGCCTCGAAATTAGGAGAGGTCATTCGTGTGAGCCAAGAGTCCCTTTCTCCGACTTCGTGCCTCAGCCTCAGCGTGAACTTGATGTTTAGCTGATCACTCAAGTCAAAAACAATTCCTACAAAAATAGGACCAAAACCATAACATACATGTACATGTACATAATGTTTGTTACTAAAAAAGACCTTTGGGGCACTAAATGGAGAAAATACAAGCATACATGTGCTTTGATGTAGTTTTGTGTGTAAGAACATGCTCGTTTACCTGTAATGCATGCATGGACCTTTTCCACTATGATGTCATTGGGGGGAAAGTAGGCACTAAATGGAGAAAATGCACACAAAAAATCCAGTTTTTGTGCTTTCATGTAACTATTATACATGAAAGCACAAAGTATTTCTCCATTTAGTGTCTATTATCAGAAAAGGGTCTATTTCTTATGCATGCAGCACATTACCACCATTACATCATAATGAATAGGTCTATTATCGCACATGTGAGTAGCTTTATCCTCAAAAATGCAGATTTGAGTGTCTCCCACATTTGTGAGGTGTCTAGTCACAAGGCTAGTCAGAGTACATGTGGAGATCTCATGTGCAGAGATGATGTATTCGATGTTGCAGTCGCCACACAGCTCCAGTCTACCAAAGCTAGTAGCCATGTGTACATCCTGTTCATGTTGCGTGCATTATGAATGGTAGCAGCCATATCCGGCAAGTAGTGGCCGCAAATTGGAGTTGCTAAGTCAACGCTGTAAACCTTATCTGGCAAGACCGTTTTGTTCAGTACTAATCTTAAAATCACATACAGTCACTACTAATGCGTCGAAAGAGTGTCTTTGGCAGGGGCTTATCAGCACGGGACAATCCCACAAAACTGCCTATCATATGCTTCTGTTCCTGCCAAATATGCTTGAGGTTATTCTGCATAGGATTTCCCCCAAAATGTGCTATATCTCTGAACTTTGATTAAGGGTAGGGCTCATATGCGCTAGGTAAAAATATCAATGTGAGGCTTCTAAGTAGCGCATACATGTATGAGTCCCACCTTTAACAAAAGTTTAGAGATACAGCAATTAGGACATAGTGACGCAATTGAAATGCGTAGAATAATGTTCCATTTTCTCCCCGGGACTGCCACATGTAGACAAGCCCAGTCCCGGCTCACCAGCTCCTCCAATGAAGCAACCAGCTATAGCCTGGCGGTTATTGTTCTCCAGTTCCGCTATGAGATCTTCCTCTGTGTCCACTCCCCGCAAAGTGTTGTTAACAACAGGCTCAATGGGATTGGGGGGTAGCTTGGGTCGAAGACGCGCCGCTATGGCAGCAGCTGTGAGGTAGGAGAGAAGAGGGTGTACATATTGTGCACTGAGCCTCCAATGGAGGTAAGTCTCGTATGGATCAATAGTTCATCTCAGGTTCCTGAAGGGTACCTTATATGAGGTGGGCTCTTACCTGAACTGGGCCTTACCTGGTGGGCTCTTATATGAAGTGGGCTCTTACTTGAGGTGGGCCTTACCTGGTGGGCTCTTATATGAGGTGGGCTCTTACTTGAGGTGGGCCTTACCTTGTGGGTTCTTACATGAGGTGGGCTCTTACTTGAAGGTGGGCCTTTACTGGAGGTAGCTCAGGGCTCTGACCTAGGGTGGGCCTTTATCTGAGATATACTTGTACCCCCCCTGGTAAGAGCCCACCTCAGGCAAGTAAGCCCTAATAATGTAGTAATACCGACTATAGGCAAGTAAGCCCTAATAATGTAGTAATACCGACTATATACAGATGAATGACTAACTCTCATTGTTGTTTGGGGTGTAGAGGATTACACGAGGTAGCGCATCCAAAAATATTACGTCAGGGAGCCGGCTCTGATTGTTGAGAATGACAGGGTTGGTTGGAGTAAGAGGGTCGGCATCAAATGTCACAAAGCATCTGTCCTCTGCTTGGAAGATGCCAACCCTTTAAGGGAGAAGGGAGAAGGGGAGGGGAGGGGAGGGGAGGGGAGGGGAGGGGAGGGGAGGGGAGGGGAGGGGAGGGGAGGGGACGGGACGGAAGGAGAGGGGAGGGGAGGGGAGGGGAGGGAGGGGAGTGAAGGGGGTATTTCGGGGCACAATGCTGTCAGCAATTGAGTTATGGGAATCCAACTCAGTAGCTTCCTGCTGATCAGCCAATTCACCACCAATGGGAAAATCGTCTGAGCCCCAACATGCTTGGTAAGAATGCTAAAAGTTGGCCCACCTGAGATTAGCACTGAGATATTAGCCTGTATTCAGACCAAAGTGTTATAATAACTACAGCCCTGTAAGTGACTTACTGCTGAGTGCTGTGATAACCTACCCACTACTCATAGCAGGTGTTCTGTTTTTGGTAACTCTCAAGATTCCTGCCTCAACCACAGGACTGTATGGAAGTTAAACACTCTTAGGGATTTATGCACTCTTGCCCACTACTGTTACTAGCTCCTTTACACTGCGAGGCTACCAGACAGGAATCGACATGTATATGAAAAGCGCTGATCACGGCTAGGATCTGCCTTCTTGCCCCGCTCTTGGCTGTAGCTCTTTCAGCCCTTGAGAAGCACAGCACACTGGGAAACACGGTGCAACACTGTTTTGCAAGTGGTGAAACTGAGCTAGCCAGTCTATCGCACTGCTTCTGCCTCAATTTACGTGCAATCATGTCGATTTTTGAATGACATCACAGCCTGTCACAGGCCTCTATCTGGCACTACATTTAGACAAAGTGTCTACCTGATGACCCCACTAACTATGTCTACCTGATGACCTCATGCCTAATTAATTAACCCATTGTCCTCAAACAGGAAATAAAAAACAGATAATTACTAGTGTAGGCAACACATTGCATCATTAATACACTACTACCAGATCCCATGACTGCAGGTCACACCATGTACCATCCCATCTCATGATTTCACTTAGATTGGGAGTACAATACTATTATATTATTATGAAGGGGGGGGGGGACAACAGTGAGCACTAAATGGAGAAAATACACGAGAACGTGTGCTTTGGTGTAGTTTTGTTGTATGAAAACATAAGAACATGTGTATACATTAAAAGCATACAGTCTTAACAACATCTCTCTAATAAACAACTAAAGTAAAAAAACACCCTAGACAATAGTTGAAAAGCAGTAGAGACACCAGCTCTAGCAAAATTACACATCCTATGTCATGTACGTGACGTCGTGTGACGTAACAAGGAGCCCAGGCTCCCTGCCCGCGTTTTTCCAAAGTGCAAAAAATGCTGGACAGTGGAGCCTGGGAATGAGGCTAGTAATGAAATCATGACAACAATCAGTAGAATCTGGACGACAGGAACCAAGATCACCCTGCCCAAGCCACTCCAAAAATAAAAGCCATGCTTGTTTACACTAGCCTTGTCCCCAGGCCACACATCCCCACCATATTTACTCACTTTAACCCCCCCCCCCCCGGCATAAGTTAGGTAAGGAGGTTTGCAAGTTGGTTATCCGCTGGAAAGAGCAGTGGCTTTCGACGAGTTTCGAGTGCTTAATTAGGTTAGGCAGTCAAGAACAATGGCCAACAGTTTACACAGTTCCTCCTTCAATTGCTACTGCACTGGACAAACAACCTGCAAACCTCTGTAAAGATGGCAAGGCTCGGAGGGCTGTACTACAAAACTGCCAGATCAGCAGATTTTGCTGTAAGCTACCTGAGTCCGATGATGAATATCACAGCAGCTATCGGGATGGCGATTTCAAAAATTGTGCCAATGGGACGACGGATCTGTGTGTGTGAGAGTGTGTGTGTGTGTGTGTGTGTGTACCAGCAAGAGCGCTCCTGATAACAGTTACCGGTACTTATTCCCACCACCATTGACAGCATTTATGAAATAGCTACTCTTGCCAAAAGATGCTTACTTAGGAAACCCTATATATGCAATAAACAGCACTGTCTAGACCATCTTGAAATGCGAATGAAGCTGGTTAAACAGATCAGGAATATGATAAATTGTTGCAGCTACGTTTCAGGGTGTGTGCTTCCACTCACAAACTCGCTAACATACTTGGTTTCCAACTCCGATCTACTAACAGAAGAGTCACAAGCTACGGAAACAGAAGTTGTAACCTACAGGTATGCATTACGGAATCTGAGGTGAATCTTGCAAACTATTTATATAGCAAAGCATTGTAGTCACATGGTCTCAAGCAATAACATGCCCCTGTGGTGGCCTGCTGCCCATGTGGTGTCTCTTCAGGCCCCACAGCCGAAAAACTCCCTTTCTAGACTCAAAAGAATTAATTAAAGTATCTTCCCAATTTGCTTGCTGAGTTTAATAGTGGCAGTCTAAATAATACCGTATAGCAGGTTATTTTCGTGGGTGCAAATTTTCGTGAAAAGCTCGAGAGGTCGTTAGAGATAATTTTCGTAGTTCTAAATTTCGTGGTGATTCGATCTCGTGCAAAATCGAACCACATGTACTAAGTCAAAGTTCATATTACGTCATCGTGTATTCACGAGAGTTGCTGGAGCGCTTCAACATTCAGTCGTGCAAGAGAGGCTACCAAGTCTGTAAAGGCATATGGGAGGCCAGTATTGGAGAAGAACTACCATACCGCCGCAGTAATGGAGAGGTACGGGCCTCGCTTTTTCGTTTAATATCGCCTCTGCTTTTTTCAATCACGGCATGAAGGGCGGCTTGTGACAGAGGACCCTGTGGATCCAGGGCATTGTCAACGGGATACAGGTACTATAGAGAGCTATAGTGAAAGTCGACTTAGCACCTAGTCTGCTCGACTTTGTACAGCACATGTAACTGATCGTAAAATTGGTGGGTGGAAAATTTCGTGACTCGTCGGTTGACCATGAAAATAACGAAAATTGGCACCCCACGGAAATAACCCGCTATACGGTATAGCAATACAGACGTCTGATGAGAATCTGACTACATTGTATTTAAGCCATGTTACGAAAACTTGGATGAGCATATCTGGAACGAAAGCTGCAGAGTGGAGTCTGGGAATGAGGCTAAGCTATAGCTAGCACTCGTCCCACACTGCTAAACAGATTAGCAGAGAGACTTGGAACGAATCCTGTGGAATGGAGTCTGGGAATGAGGCTAAGCTATAGCTAATACCCATCCCACACTGCATAATGAATTTCAAAAGCAGAGCAGATGGATTTTCATTTCCTCAGTAGCCATCAAGACCTGTTGAGGGTGTCGGCAGGTGAGGTGGTAATAAAATGGCACTCCTGAGTGCATGCTGTGAAACAGACTGCAGGCAAGGTTTTCTAACTATTCTCCCCAGATTGAATATAAGGGAGGTAGTCTGGGGTGGGACTGGCAGAAATTATGCCACTCTGTGCAGAGCGTTCCTTATATGGAAGTCTATTCTGCAACCCATAAAATTTAGTTTTGTTCAGCTCTGAGGCTGTTGCAACAGGAACTGCTGTATCACACTATTTATACTTTTGCCTAGTTATAGCTACCTACCTGGCTTGTTACAACGCCTGCCAAATATTATGCTTGGCAGCTGCTCTTTCTGCAGAGCTCAGGAAAGGCGGTTTAAACGAGGTCATGCCTCGGTAAGTATCCATAGCTATGTCTAGCTGGTACATCCAAGCTCGCCTACACATGACTGAGACAAACATCAAGTACCTGGAGGAGAAAGTTCTTCCACAACAGCAGCAGAAACTGCTTGCAGACTCCCGAGCATCCCCCAGCCATCTTGAGGCTCCGTGCGGCTCAGTAATTTTAGAAGCTATTAGCTAGAGTTTGATTTATAATAGCGGGATGTCTATATACAGCTGCAAAAACTATAAACGATTATCTCAAGCTCACATATTTATGCGTATATTATCTATGATATAATCAAGGATAATGAGCGCGTGAAAGATTATGGTCCATGACGTATCAATATTATTACGTCATAATACGCATTAATCAAAGTAGATACAATATACCGGATCGAGCTAGCAGCTAGCTAGCTAGCTAGGATCTAGGACGTCCTAGCTATTACGTCATAGCATTTATGACGTAATAAGACGCGGGCTAATATCGTTGTGTAATAATTATGAAGATTAAGGGTGCAATGGAAAATATGACACGCATGTAAATAATAAATGTGCACATACCTGCACTACAATGCAATCACAAAATTTAATGATATAGGCTACAAATCAGTGCCGACTAAAGGATTCGTTGAATCAGTAGTGTCATATGACCTAGGAGTCCCCATATACGTCAATATGTTATCCTTTTCAGGGTTCAGCTGTTGGGAGTCTTCTGCCTCAGCGATTGTAGAGAGTCTTCGCGAGGAGATGCCACCCTCTTTTGTCGGAGATTTCACTGGAGAAGCTGCCGGAGACAACGCATAGGGGTGGTAATAGTCATCGGCGTTGAAGAAATCACTGCAAATGGACTCAGTTCGCGATCCCATTCGCATGAGCCCGATCTTTCCTTCCGGGCTGAACAAATTCGGATCAGCCGTTGCTATGTCGTCAAAGACCAGCAGATCTTCTTCATCTTCTAAGTCAGCTTCAAGCATGTCCTCTTCGTAGAGCACGGCTGTCTCTTCGTGGTGTTTCCAACGCTTATAATCCTGAGGGAGGGGGGAGGGGGGAAGGGGGGGAGGGAAGAAGGGATGAAGGTTGGAGGGAGGGAGGAAGGGAGGGAGGGAGGGAGGGAGGGGGTTGGAGGGAGAGAGGGGAAAAAAACAGGCTCATCTCAGGACAGTGAAGACAGCAAGACTAAAAGGCGATCACTTAGCCCTAGGCCTATAGGCCTAAATAAAGCTCACCCCACCCACACGTACTCCCACGTATCCCAAATTACTATCACTTCACATGTTAACTTTTCTAATTAGACACATAGCAATAAGGTCTGTATGAGGTAAAAAAAATTGAAGCTAGCAGGAAATAGAAATAGTAAAACTGTTGTACTATACATCTGCATAACCAAGCGAATCCAGGGCCAGAAAAGAACCAGAGGCTAATTAGCCCACAGCCACACAAAATTCAAAAATTGAAAGGAGATTTTAAAAAAAATTGTATAAAAGGTGAAAAAGGGGACCAAATACATGTGCCATAACATACCCAACAGTGGATGGCTATCGCAATGGGGATCCAAATTAGAGTAGTGACGAAAAGTACACTGCCGACGATGTTCTCTCGTATCAGTTGCCCTGTGGGGAGTAAATTAATATACATAAACATAAACAATGACACTCCAATAGTAAAGACTGAAAGCTAGCAGCAGTATTAGACATTGGACACCGAACTAGAAATTGAACATGCCCCGGTAGCGATCACTTCCTAGCCAGAAGCATATCCCACTCAGCTAACGTCTACCGCTGGCCAGTGCTAACTCACAGAAGGTGTTGATGTTCAGATCGGTGAAGAGACTGAACAGCCTTTGAATCAAATCCTGGGAGGCGGGGACACACTCACCCTGGGGGCGTGATTGAAATAGAGAAAGAATTTGCCTCAAAATGTGGCCTTGAATATAAAAAGAAAAATACAGCTGCTTGGAATGGGGCTACAGTACATGCACAAATACCTCACCCTCTCACAGAACCCTCCCAAGCAGGTGGACAGGTCGGGGAGGATGTCAAAGTCAGTGCAGTCACCACCGCTGGCTGGCCGGCAACAGAAGCGACAATTAATTTCATCTGGTATGTATAATGGCGTGTGTGTGTGTGTGTGTGTGTGTGTGTGTGTGTTTGTTTCAGGGAGAAGGACAGCTCTGGCAACAGACTAAGAAAACAAGGTCAACTACAATAATCTTCTAAGATGCATCAACAGCTTATTTATGGCACATGACTTCCTTGACAACCATAATTAATGAGCTCACCTGGACAATGACACTCCTCCATATTCCTTAACTGGCAGTAGTTGTAGCAGGTGGTCACACTGCTGTTGTCATGGATACAGTTGCTGAAAGGGGCAACAAAAGTTGACTTAAGGTGGTGATAGAGTTTTGGAAAGAATATTTTCCCCCAAAAACATGACTGCCATTTCTCTACCTCCCAATATTGTTTGTTAAACATAAAAAGGGATTCCCACCCCTATATCTGTTGACATTTTTTAAAACTAGGTCTCGTGGAGCTTGTTACGTGGGATGACAGGATGTTAGTTTTATACGATTGTGATGTGTATATCCTGTGATGCTTTTTTCAAAAGTGCTTTTGTATAAATAATATATTCTTAATCGAAAATGGATTATTTACAGAGATTATGGTGTTGGTCGAACTCTAACAGCCTGCTGATTGGTCAGTTTGTGCTTTTGAAAGTCATGTGGCAGTGTCTCAAATTTGACTGAAACTGCTTGATTCAAAAATGCAACATAATATTGTACCGTTTACACACATGTACAACATGGCTCACTCGGGTCCATTTGAACAGTTGGTGCCTGGAGGCACACACCGCCCCCTGTGAAAGAAATCAAATCACATGACAGTCATGTGAAAGTCACACGAAGAGATTTTGGTTAACGTACCCAGCTCCACACTGAGTACCAATAGCCACAAAGTTGGGCCTGTTGGGGCAGGTTGTATCTACGCCAGTGACCAGGGTTAAGAAAAATTAATAAATATATTGATCAGCTAGCTCATTTGGTTGATATCATACCAGCCTACTCATTTTGAGTGTCAGCGGTCACCATGATTTCTGTACTATTTTATTTGCAAGTTAGCCATGCATATAACACAGGGATGTAAACATATTGAAAAGTGGGCGTGGTCACTCTTTCGACCTTATTATATGGAAGCTCGCTAAATATGCCAATCAGATTCACAGGATTTGTGATGCGTTACTTCCCGAGTCACTCTACTATCTATGCTATGTGCATGACTTAGGAAGTAATTAATTAGTGTAACTGTCTTATTGTTGCAGATATCATGTCATACGATGTCTTCACAATGCGATGGCAGAAAACCCATGACAGGCGCTATGATGTCATCAGATCTGCCTCAGGAAACCGATTGCTGTATTTGAGTGCAAGCACAGGAAAGGGTAAGGGCAGAGTTAAAGGATATTTGCAGAAAATGTCAGCAAGGCACTGTCTGTTGTTTGGAGTGAAGCTTCTGCAGGTTCTATTGGTTGAGGCAATGGTACAGCTGTCGCAGCAAGGGTCGTTCACATCACTGCAGTATGTGTGTGTGTGTGTGTGTGTATGTGTGTGTGTGTGTGTGTGTGTGTGTGGTGTACTTGGTGCATTTCAGTATGCAGGCACACTCAGCTATCTACTTGTCTAGACTGATAATGTTTATGACTACACTTCACACACACACACACACCTGCACACGGCTCCTTCGCTGTAGCCACAGGTGCTGTTACAACACCGATCCCTCCCTAGCACTCCCAGGAACCCAGCATCACAATCCTCTCCTTCCTCCACCTCGAAATTCCCACACTGTAGGACTGTACTATCTGCAGATATAAAGAAAAGAATCCTACCTATAATTGGGGCAAGTCCAGTTTGGTACAATCTAGCTTGTAAGGGTGGACAGATGTTGTCATCATCATGGTCACATTGGGTCACCATGCCCCACCCCCAGAATAACTGCAAGTTTTGAACTTTGCAAAAAGGATAAGTTAATCCCTGAATATAACAGTAAGAGGTGGCTTGCTAGTCAAAATAGGTCTTCCCTCAAGTAATCTTTAGCTTTTCATACTGCAAGCAACAAAAGCTGGGTGGAGGCCTGGAAATGAGGCTAGGAGGCCTGGGAACGAGTCTAGGAGGCCTGGGAACGAGTCTAGGAGGCCTGGGAACGAGTCTAGGAGGCCTGGGAACGAGTCTAGGAGGCCTGGGAACGAGGCAAGGAGGCCTGGGAACGAGGCTAGGAGGCCTGGGAACGAGGCTAGGAGGCCTGGGAACGAGGCAAGGAGGCCTGGGAACGAGTCCAGGAGGCCTGGGAACGAGGCTACAGTCTCCATTATAAATACCTACCAATGAAACAAGTTGACTTGGTCTGGAGGACTTGGCTGATCATTTCCGCTGAGCATGGGGAGAATGCCTACAAGAGGAGAGATCGTAACAAAGTGTCAATTGATTTGGCCTCATCCGACCAAACGTGTTCATTAGACTGTACATCGTTATTGTCCTGCGTAGCGTCAGTTGCCGATGGAAACATAAGGAACGTCCCACCGCTGGCTGGGTTGCAGGGACCAAGGGAGTCCGTGGGATCGTGTTCGCTGCCCCAGTTGTGACCTACAGAGGAAGCATGGAGGGTAAGTCTACCACAGAGCATCCCCGAGTGTAAGTCCAGCCCTACTGTCTCATGTCTGGGGTTATGATCGAGGGTGTATGAACCTGAGAGGCTAAAGTGCCCCCCTACCACTTCTAATAAAAAGTGCTTCTCACCCCTCCCCCTGGGAGGTCCTCCCTGACTGCCCACTGCTTGCCTCTGCTGTAGCTGCTAAGTCCTCGCACTGGGAGGTAGGACTCGGGAGTTCAAGCTCATGAAGTTTCTGCAATTGATGATACTTTTTGATGTGAATATTGGAATTGAAGAAACTTCACAAGCATGAATTCTACTAGCCAACCGAGAGAATCCCTGAAGAATTAGGACTCCGGAGGTTGGGGGGGTATGAGAAATATTACAGAACATGCACTTTGAACTCCACCTGACTTGCTGCTGGTCACAGATATGCCCCTGGAAATGAACCCTTTTACTTTATTTCCTCTCATAGAAAGTTGGTGTTTGGACAGTATGTTACGTTTTCCTTTCAAAGTGCAAAGTACAATCACAAATGGAAAACCCATAGCTGGCTCGTCAGCACTTGTAATAAATTATTATTATTATTTCTTGTGCTTCCAGCACTTCTAGCCATGTAATTATCTGTGCAATTCTCCCGGTCACATAAGATGATGGGTCTAGAATGGTCTGACGTAAGCGCTGTAGCTGCTGGTCAGCTAGGAGTTGCTGGTCAACTCCAGGTACAGATGGTGCCTAGCTGCTGGTCAGCTAAGATTGCCGGTAAAATTCCAGGTGTTACACCGCACTAATGATCGAGGCCTAAGTATAAATAATAAGTCATGAGCTCAGAAGGAGTGCCGGTTTGATTGATCACCAACAGACTCTTATCCGTTATGATGTAATGGGGGGTAAAAGTAATGATGGAATTCAGAAGCACATGAATTACAAGGAAACAAGCATGTTTTTATGCTTTCATGTAAGAAAACGACTTCTTATATTTTCTCCATTTAGTGCCTACTTTTACCCCCCAGGTCTGTTGCCATGGAGGGGTTCATTAACGTAATTACCTTTGAGACCTACCAAAGCCAGCCTACCAAGAGGACATAAGAAAAGGATGGAAACAAGGATGTTATATTTGTGCCGACTAGAATGTTTGCCGACACACTAGGGATTTATCAACAAACATTACATTATATCAGGTGCCTTCATTCTAGCCTGGCTGTCTGAAGGAAATTAATCAGGCCATATGAGCATCCTGACTAGGCTGCCCTCTTTCCTATTACATCATTCCCATGTTGTCATAATCGATCATGAGATATGAGCTATGTAGGATGTAGGATGTTCCTAGACACCTTGACCTAATGGTCAATGGTTTCCCTAGAAACAGGATGTCTCTTAATTGAGGTGGTTGTCCTGCACCTCAAAATCACACCATGTTCTTAACCTGACTGACAGGATGTGATCATGCATACACTTTCCTTTCATGTGTTGATGCTAGTAAGTACTACATAAAGTAACGTCAGTGAATAGGGGGTGGAGCTTCAGCTTAGTTTATGCGATCACAAGAAGTACAAGTGTAATCTGTGTTACAGTATTACGTAGCCAGTGGCGATTTGCAGCTGAAATGCAAAGACAGCGCTTCCTGACTAATATAAAGGTCGAAAAGACTTGGGCTAGGCTGTAGCAAAAATCAGTCACTGATTCAAGGTGTGTATGTATGTATGTATGTATGTATGTATCTATGATAAAGTCATTATCACCACACAGTTTTTGACTAGATGCTCTGAAGACTAGAGTCTAGACGAAACCACAAAGTATTCAGAGAGCCTTTCTTTCTCAGTAATGGCCAATCACAAGCACAGATACCGACTTATATCTTCTGAATACAGCGAGCGTATAAGCCCACTCCTAAGTATACTGTTCAGTCTTGCCTCACAATGTCCTGCATTAGCATTTATCACGGCACGATATAAAGTTCACATACCTATTTCATGAGCGGTGACCAGTTGGGCCTCGGCCAGTAGCAGCTGCCGCCCATTATGGACGAAGGAGGACACGCCCACATTCGCTGTTGTGTCCTGTCCCTGCAAATTAAGAACTGGGGGAGAGAATGAATAACATTTCAGATCGTATGACCATCAGTCTCATTCCCAAGTCCCATCTCCAGTTCCAAGTACCCTCATACCCAGGCCTCCCTAAAATGAGGGAGTTTTACACTCTATTAAGGGGAGAGCTAGCCTCGTTCCCAGGCTCTCCGCCCACGCAAGAGCCTGGGAACGAGGCTAGGGGACTTGTATATTATGAAAACCTCCCAATTCCTTGAATACCAAACAGCGAGAAATTTGCGCGTTTGGTGCAAACTTTCACATTTTTCGTGGGCTGATTGCTGGCTTAAAAATAAAAACCTGCGAAATTTTGAATACGCCACCATCAGCGGAGAATCTCAGAGAATTAGTGTTATAGTCTAGTAAATGCTCTTCCCAACGCCGGAGGGCCATGATCTACTTCTATTAGCCCCATGGCTGACAAGAAGGATGCTAACTATGCGGTGAGGAGCAAAGATGGCTACGTAACAGTACATATTGATGAAATGGTCTGTCCGTCAGAAGCATCTTACATTCAGAGCAGATGCCGCCAGTAGATTGGTCGTCTTCGCCGGCGATGTAAGCCACGCCCAGACGCCCATCGGTGAAGTCGACAGCCGTGAAGAGGTGGGCCAGGCAAACATCACTCCAGTTTTGGTGGGAGAATGCCTGTGTGTGCGTGTGTGTGGCGCGTATGTGCATCGGAGAGAAGATATGTCAAGAAATTATTGAGCTTAGACTCCATTCCTATACTGCTGTCTTACTTGTAGGAGTGTCCCAGATTCCCAGTCGAGGCGTCTGTTGTAAATCGGGACATCGCTGCTATCAATGTAGACTGTGATCTGAATTGAAGATCATTGTTATTGCTATGGCAACACCATTTCTGTTGCTATAGTAACACTGGGATGCATACTCACGTCAGTGACCAAGAGTCCCAGGTTCTGTAACCCTCCACCCCAGGTTGTTGTCCTGAATATGTCCCGGTCAATCATATCAACTATTTGCAGCTGCCATATATATATATGCACAAGCAGTAGTGATGGGATCACATGACTACACAATTACATCATAAAATATGACATCATCACCTTATGTCATAAACATGATGTCATCAACTTACTAAAAATATAACGACATCATTCATGTTGTTAGTGGGTGCATATCGATCAGAGAACTGGTGAGTGGCCACAAGACGCATCGGACAAGCATGACCGTCCGCTGCACGCCGTAAACGCTTTCTGTCATTGTCCACTCCTAGTACTCTCTTCCACTCCTTCTCAAACACCTGTGATTTAGCTCCACTGATGTTTGGAGGGGCCATGTGAAAATTCCCAAACTTGTGTTCTGGGTTGCCACAAAAATGTCTTGAAGGGTCCCTGTGTAATCCATTACAAAAATACTAGGATATTTTCAGTAAACGCTACTATTAGAGGCCTCATTATTACTCAGTAATCTATAATATTGTTAGTAAACTAATAGTATTCTATGGAAAATTACTCGCTACACTATTGAACATCAATAGCACTGGCTTACCTAGTTAGATTGTATTTGAGGTCGGAGGCTCTATATGTAATCATGTGAAAGTCATGTGATTCATTAAAGTGTCGGTGAGATGGTTCAATGTAGTATCGTTCACTACTGACTGCTATAGATGCAGTCACGACTCCTGTTCTGTGGTCCACATGTGCTGCAACAGTAGAATCTTTCTCCCCTGTGTGTGTGAGTATGTGTATGTGTGTGTGTGTGTATACATGTATGTACATGTATGTACACATGTGTACATGTATGTACATGTATGCACATGTGTGTACATGTGTGTACATGTGTGTACATATATGTACATGTATGTGGTGTACATAAATGTATGCAACAGTATAAATGCATGTTACAGTCCTTGAATAATAAGGACACTTTATAGTGGTATCTTACTGAACGAAGTCTTACAAAATTCGGAACTGAGCACTACAATGTTTGAAATAGAGAGCTAACACAAAGTCTGGAATGGAGTACTAATAAATTCAGGAATGGAATACCACCAAATCTGGAATGGAGTACTAACAAGTCTGAAATAGAAAGTAAAGTCAGGAATGGAGCACGAAGTCAAAATCTAGAATTGAATACCGGAATGGAGTACCACAAAGTCTGGAATGAAACTTAAAACTTATTAGTTGCATACCATGTACTGTTCCCTCGTAGAACTGGTCGAACTGAGGTGGGTGGAGTCTCTCTTCTCCATTCTCGATAACGTGGATTCGGAAATGTTGATGGAACAGAGCCCTCCGGGGCTTCAGCAACAAAGTAAAATCCCTACAGGACCATAAGTTTAGAACTAAATATGTATCGTAGATCCCATTGGCAGAAGTAACTAAATACAGCAAGCAGGCATTAATACACCATTTCCAAAAATGTAGTTAAGAGCTTTATATTATTAATCAGGGATACCAGGAAGAAGAAATTATTATGGCAATCGGGTAGCCTCATGCCCAGGCTCCACTCCCCAGCTATTTTTGCATGTAGTTTTTACTATGTGTGATAAAAATATGATTTAAGATTGATTACGATTTTTATCCACAGTCACGAGGTAAAATCTGGGCGAGGGAGGCCTGGGTATGAGGCTAGGCTATAGCCACTAGTATATTGTAGAGAGTCTGCAGGTTCTAAGTATCCAATCAGGTTACAGAATTTCTACCACGTTATACATTATATGTACTTTACACGCATATGAACATACATTACATGCCATTCACATAATTATAGGCAAGGCCACGAAATTAGACTAACACTACACAATACAGGTCAAATAGGCCTCATGGGAGGACTCATTAGACCAGGATCGTGTTACCGGAGGCGTAGAACACCCAAATAGAGGAGGATTGCATTGGGGGGGGGAGAGATTTTACATATGAACCCCAGAGGGACATAATTCATACACACTTGACCCCTCTAAAGTGACTCCGCTCCCCCCACACTGCTCTCCACACCCTTAAAATTAGTTCTTCCTGGGGGCGTATACATTACCACTTTCAAAAATCATTGAATCGTAATTAAGGACATAATAATATGTACATGGCTCCACATCCAAATGCATTCCCAGACCATCCCCCCTCCCATGTGGCTCCACATCCAAAGACAAAGTCTCATTCCCAGACCATCCCCCCTCCCATGTGGCTCCACATCCAAAGACAAAATCTCATTTCCAGACCCTCCACCCTCTCACAAAAAAAAAGAAAAATGAAAACTTTGTGTCAGAGAACGAATGGTCTGGGAATGAGACTAAGTCTAGCCTCGTTCCCAGGCCATACAGTCGGGGAGGGGGGAGTGGCCTGGGGACGAGGCTAGACTAAGTGTTGATAGGGACTGGGAACAAGGCTAAGCCTTGACAGGGACTTTGAACTTCCACTGACATCCACTGACCTGTTGAGGGTGTGGAATTCTATTTCTCTCAAGTGATCTCCATCTATTTCCATTTCCCGAGGGGTGGCTCTATGGGTAAGGTGCTCTGCATGGAGGACGTCAAAGTGGTGCAGCGCTGAGTGTAGGTTGTGGGTGCCTGTGTGAGGATATGTGTACGTGTGTGAGGGTGTGTGTGTGTGTGTGAGGATGTGTGTATGTGTGTGAGGGTGTGTGAGGGTGTGTGAGGATGTGTGTACGTGTGTGAGGGGGTGTGTATGTGTGTAAGGGTGTGTGTGTGTGAGGGTGTGTGAGGGTGGGTGAGGATGTGTGTAGTGTGGAGGGTGTGTGTATGCGTGTGAGGGTGCGTGTGTATGTGTATGAGGGTTGTGTAAGTGTGTGAGGGTGTGTGTACGTGAGTGAGTGCATGTATGTGTGTGAGTGTGTGTGTATATGTGGGGGAGGTGTTTGTGTGTGTGTGTGTGCATGATGTGTACAAAATATTGCTATCAAAAGCAGTAATCACTACATCCTAAGAACTTTTTAATGTCAAAGCACTACTTTCAATATCTGCTTACACGTAATACAATATTATGTGTACGTTACTTGCTTCATGCAGTACAGGTCTGAGAGGCTGAAATGTACTACATGCACATACTGATAGCCACTCACACTTATGTATGCAGCTGTTCATTATGGTGTGTAAAATATCACCAGATGGGAGTCTGCTGGGGACTGTATGGCTTAGAATTCCACCCAACTACCCAGGAATAAATATTTAGCTATTTTTAATAGGGAACAAAATTTTACAAAAACAAATTTTTTTTGGCTTGAAAATTCTATACCAACCAGCTGTGGCTCATTCAGAGAGTGGAATGCAGGTGGGGTAGCAGGGGCTAGGCAAACTGCCAAAACACAACACTGCATACAAAATTCAAAAAGTAGGCATAATTAGCCCATAATTAGTCACTATGTAAAGTAAAGTACTGCTAACCTTGTCTCCATACCACACTGACATGGCCTGGGAATGAGGCGACAGATAGGGGTAATTACTGCTTGGTCTCATCCCCAGCCCATGTCAGTATTGCTTATGTATGGATTGCAGTTTTTTTTGTTTTAATGTTACCGAGGGATGAAATAGTTATTCATCATCTCAGTGGTTCCAGAAGAATACATGCCGTGGGAATGTTTGCCTCAGAAATATCTTTCCCATGATGCAAAATTTCCCATGGTACATGTATATATCCAGAACCTCCTCATAGGCACTGAATAACTACTATCACTTACCCACGGGTTCATTTAGAAAAATTCCAAGGGGAGGGGGTGGGGGCGGGGGCAGGCATGCGTATAGTGAGCAGTATTCAATTTTGAAGGGTTGAAATTCCCAAGGGGGGGGGGGGGCATAAAGTTTCCAAGGGGGGGGAGAATGCCCTCCAAATGAAGCCCTGACCCATATGGTGATGGTAACGAGACTAAGTACCGCTTCAGTTCCCGAGCCCAAAACCAGTCTTGTCCCCAGCCCAGATCAAGACTAAAGATTGCTTACAGCATCCTGTACATTGATTATCAGCCTTGACGTGGAACTGGGACGAGAGTAGGCCAACTAACATACAAGGGGCAACACTGCCATAGACTCTGAGGTCACAACTAACACGACTGTTTTGATCAGCTCTCTTTGGCGGTTTGACCTGACCACACTGATTTCAGGCCTTTGACTATTAACCGTATGCATAACAACCACACATGGTGAGCAAGCTCACTGACACTAACACATAACTCATCCCTAAGATAATCTTAGGGATCTTAGGGATGAGTTATGCGTTAGCGTCGTAAGATTACTTATTCCAAGCCGAAAGCCGTTCCACAGCGATTGGCCGCACTTCTGAGCACACTTTCATCATTCACCACATCGTTTTGAGCCACTCTGACTGTTGACCACAGACCGACTGCGGTCACAGTTGTGACTATAGAGCCGACGGTAGTGACCCCCCCCCCCCCCCCCCACACTTGAGGCAGACATGAAGGCTGACCGGGCAATGAAAATTGCTCTGCTTTGCTTGCAACGACAGCATCCACTGGTAGAGATGTGAACCAGATGAGCAGCCAATTGCACAGCTACGGAGGGCCAGAAAGAAACGGTAATTTTACAAAACTAATTAATGATTCGATTAAATTAAACGTGCACATCCGCTCACTCGCAGACTTACAGCTGAAACAATCCGTACAGGATTCATCACTCCTCCGCCGCCTCCAGCTGAGTACACTCGTACTCCTGCTCAACAGTTTAACGATAAGATTACAGATCTATCTGATTCATTAGTCACAGCTGATCGTGCAACTCAATTTCGTGCTTCGCTCGATGTGGTTGCCCGTGCATGTGCCACTCCTCCACAATTACGAGTTCCATTCCCGTTCCATGCTAATTAATCGCAGGGGCGTGGCTACGTTGCAGGTGGGCTCTCTTCGGAAGTGATCAACATGCCATTGCCGCACCAGGTATAACGGTATCTTCTCGTCATATGCACACTTCTGATGCGCGGCAGAGATGAGGGATGTCGATACCAGGTCGTTGTTGCTGCTTCTGGGAGCCTGTGCCGTCCTAAAGCTTTGCAAGAGTGAAGGTAATACGTTATAGTTTTTAATACACAGTATTCATGATATGTAACCTTAATTTTCTCTAATTAAGATAATCAGGAGCCAGGGTAGGGAATTGGTTGCAAAGGGAATATGTATAAGATTCCATCTGCATGTAGCCATGGCTGCAAGCAGTCAATTTTTGGGATGATCAAACTGTCAATTTTACCTCCACTCTATTGTTTGGTTGAGACTGTGTAGCACGATCCCCATCTAGTAGTTTGATATACATATACTGTGGAGTAAGAATAACATGGCAGATACCTGAGGTCATGGTCAAGCTACATGCACGTGTCTTTCGGAAAATGCTCAATGCCGAAAGTCCCAATCGGCAGAATAGACTACAGTGCATATATATGAGAGTGACCTTTTAATAGAGCGGTTGCACAAAAATACATGATTAAGCACTTCCGTGTGGCAAAAACAGCGTTGTGTTAATGGCAGCTGAGTGGAAGTTGTTGCGATACTCACGCTGTAGTTGGCAGATTCGTTGAATTTATCCTGTGTGATAACTGCTCCACAGTGACAGTTCACATACTAAACGGGTAAGTTCCAAGCTCCTCTAGTTTCTGAGTTCACTACAGAACCTACCACTCTCTTGCCACACGGAAGTAAGGAATAAACGGAAGATAACGGAAAGTGGAGCAGTGGTTATACGGTCGTGACGTCACCTGCAACCGCCCTATAGGTTAGCCTACCGGATTGACTGATCCCCTCCACTCCACCCCGTTTATCTCCTCCAGTTCACCCGCAACTTGATGCTGCCCTCCACCACTACGACACACTGCACGTGGATCACCTCAAGCACACCCTTCCCACTGGCCCAACGGACACCCCTCACACCAGCTCAACACACCGGCTAAAGCGAGAGGTGGAATTCTACGCACTGGAAAAGTGAGTTATATGATCAAACAAAATAT
The DNA here is from genome assembly GCA_963921505.1 of Phakellia ventilabrum. NCBI lineage: Eukaryota > Metazoa > Porifera > Demospongiae > Axinellida > Axinellidae > Phakellia > Phakellia ventilabrum. The sequence goes on from OY997381.1 coordinate 783,630, forward strand.
CTCAACCTTGTCTCTCACCAGTGTCCACCATTGACTCATAGGCTAGCTCCTTTACGGTGTATATTTACAACAAATTGCAGTTCCGTTCCAAAATTTCGTGGTTATGCAACTGTGTGACAACAAGCTACTGTTCGTTGCAATGTGCCGATGCACGATCTGTCGGTGAAGATCAGTGATATGCTTTGTTTCTGAAAGGTTTTGGCAGAAATTGTTAGCTCAAAGAATTTAAATGGAGTGCCTGTGAACTATTTGCATAACCGCTCTACAGAACGGGCAATTTTCGAACGGAACTGCAATTTACTTTTCGTACCCTTGTTCCCGTCCTCCCCCCCACACACACTTTTTTTTTTGGAAACATGGGCCTCCAAGACTACTGTGGACCTGATGAAGTAGTCAGCCCTGACACAATCCCTCACCATCGCCTCCCTTTCTTCCTCTCTCCATCTCACGCATACAGGAAATTCCAGCTGCACCTCCTGCCTCACCGAGGCATCTTTTCCAAGGACTTTGCAGCCTACGTAGTGGACGGAAGAGGCGCCCGAACCAGGCACCATGTGGACCTTGATGAGTACTACAGAGGCTTCCTGCATGGTAGGGGTTGCATGGAGGGCATCAGTTGACTGTCATTTTCTGGGTTCTTCCTGCTGCCAAAGGCCCAGCAGTCTTGTACAGTGTAGCTCATATTAAAGGTAAAATTATCTGGCCCTAGCCTCGTACCCAGCCGTCCTAGCTTTTTTTCGCTTCCAGTAAGAAAAAGTGGCTCTTTTTTACTGGAAACGAAAAAAATCTGGGACGGCTGGGTACGAGGCTAGTCTGGCCCAAGGCATGCATGCCTACATGTGGGGCTTCTGTTGTGCTGCGTTGCAGGTTTTCTGCTGTGTATTTATACAGAAATTCCAATGTATGAATGGGGTTATAGCATGTTTTACATTGTAACTTGATGCAAGCATGTGTTTCTGTGTAAGCACTTGCACACACGCGTACACACAAGCATTCTATGTTCATGTATTTACAACTGTAACTACAGTATAATTGCTGTTGCATAGCTGTAAGAACTTGTACACATACACACACACTGCACACATACTCACACATGCACACATACACACGCACACACACACACACACACACATGCACAGGTGAAGAGCAACAGTCTACTGTGGTAGCACACCTCTCCAAGGAGGGGGTCCTCTTGGCTATTATCAAAACACCCTCGGAAATTTACCACATCGAACCCTCAGAAAACTACATCAAAACCCCCCACTCTTTTCACATGATAGCATACCGAGGCTCTGATGTGAAGCGAAACTTGACATCTAAAATTGACTATGTACAGACACCCTTGACTCTGGAATCAGATTCAGAACCAAGCAGCATCCATCATGACGCATCAGAGTTTTACAAGTCTTCACACCGTTCCAAACCCGGCAGATCGGATTCCGGGACTGAAACCTTGTCGTCTCGTTTTCGCCTCAAGAGACAGAGTAACCCCAGAGGAGGACTCCCAGGTAGACCAGCCCCTGGGCTGATGGGACTCTTCCTTAATCTATCTATCTGTCTATCTATCTATCTGTCTGTCTATCTATCTATCTATCTATCTATCTATCTATCTGTCTATCTATCTATCTGTCTGTCTATCTATCTATCTATCTATCTATCTATCTATCTATCTGTCTGTCTGTCTGTCTATCTATCTGTCTGTCTGTCTGTCTATCTATCTGTCTGTCTGTCTATCTATCTATCTATCTGTCTGTCTATCTATCTATCTATCTGTCTGTCTGTCTGTCTATCTATCTATCTATCTATCTATCTATCTATCTATCTATCTATCTATCTATCTATCTGTCTATCTATCTATCTATCTATCTATCTGTCTGTCTATCTATCTATCTATCTATCTATCTATCTATCTATCTATCTATGTAGGAGTGCTAGGGGGGAAAAACTGCAGAATGATTCTCGTGGCTGACTACCTCTTTTCTCAACAATTTTTGACAGAAGCGAGTGCCATTCGAACTCTTGTAAGTTCCACATCAATGTAGGCCATACCTATTTGATATTTTGTTTCACGGGTCCGACCGACCCATTTTTTCCAGAATCCAAAAGTATGAGAAGCCAGACAGCCTGCCGTGATGACTTCACGCTTTTACTTAGGCCAGTTTTTAATAGACCCTTTACCATTATGATGTAATGGGGGGTAAAAGTGAGCACTAAATGGAGAAAATACAGGAAAACATATGTAAACAAGCATGTTCTTATGTTTTTGTACAAGAAAACTACATCAAAGCACATGTTCTCATGTATTTTCTCCATTTAATGCTCACTTTTACCCCCCATTACATCATAATGGTAAAGGGTCTATTGCGTAGTAAAAAATTGCTGAGGTCATTGAGTTAATATGTTTACACTGCTACAGGATGCATGCCACAATAGTTTATTCTATGTGTTTTACAACCTGGCTATTAATTTGTAATTCGCAATTATTAGAACCTCGCTTTTAAAACTGGTCCTACGGCAATCACTTCACACTTTTATTTGCCTCAAATTGCCAGGTGACGTTGGTATCGGCCGTCGATGCACTAACCTTTCGACCTTCACAGTGGATTTTTAGTGCAGACATGGATGTTGTCGATGAAGGATTTGGACTGGAGATAGGAGAGGTGAGCAACTTACCGTCACTGTAGCCTTGTCTCCAGCCCCCCAACTAAATTATTGTTTGTCTGATGATGCCACATCCATGTTTCCATTCCATAAATCCACACTTTCATTCCACAGGTCCGGGTCAACACTGTGCCATTTAACGAAAGCTTCACTCGTGCCCCTGCTACCTTCTACAACAGCGAACGTTTGTCAGCCACGAATCCAGACGCCGGTAATGTTTTGGACGCCTTCAACCATGGAGACTGGAGAGGATTCTGTTTGGCCCATCTGTTCACATTCCGGAATTTCGATTCCGGGCTTCTTGGACTAGCGAATATTGCCAGTCCCCGACAGGGGGAGACAGGGGGCATCTGCTCTTCCAGTAAGTGGGTGTGGCCTTATTATCACATGCAGCTCACATGTTATTACTCAATACATGTACTCTGAGTTGAACACTGGTATAATATAGTGAGAGTAGCTTGGGAATGAGGCTAAAGAAGAACTTTACTGAAACGGGAATTGAGGCTATGGTCTACTGCATGATATAGGCTTGCAATTAGCTTGGGAATGAAGCTACCGGAGAATTTTACTGGAATGAGACCAGGGAATGGCCTGGAATGAGGTTAGAGTGTAGCCTATGACCATATCGCACAGGCTAGTGGCTAGCATTGGAATGAGGCTAGGGAATGGCCTGAGAATGAGGTTAGAGTGTAGCCTATGACCATATCGCACAGGCTAGTGGCTAGCATTGGAATGAGGCGAGAGGAGTGGAATGAGGCTAGGGAATGGCCTGGGAATGAGATACCAGTGGGTCTAGCCAGAACCCTCGTATATAATACATTATGAACTATTTATCCTATATATGTATACATTCCAGGTTTTATTGTAAATGGGAGACGTATTAACTACAACACCGGGATCAGTACATTCAACAGTGGCGGCAATGCTTTGGTAATGGAGGAGACGCGGTTGGTGGCAGGCCACGAGCTTGGCCACAATTGGGGTAGCCATCACGACCCACCAGAGTGCGGAGACGATTTTCTTATGAATGAGTTTGCACAGGATGGGTCTAGACAGTCACACATGGTATGGTGTGTGTGTGTGTGTGTGTGTGTGTGTGTGTGTGCACGTGTGTGTGTGAACATGTATCCCTACCGATCAGTAACTCTAATTCAGCAAGTTACTTATGGATCGAGGGGAAGAGAAAGAAGGGAAACAGGGTGAGGGAGGAGGGAAGAGCGGAGAGGGAAGGGAGGTGGGGTGAGGAGGGAAGAGCGGAGAGGGAAGGTAGGTGGGGTGAGGAGGGAAGAACGGAGAGGGAAGGGAGGTGGGGTGAGGAGGGAAGAACGGAGAGGGAAGGGAGGTGGGGTGAGGAGGGTAAAGTGGAGAGGGAAGGGAGGTGGGGTGAGGAGGGTAAAGTGGAGAGGGGAAAGGAGGAGGGAAGAGTGGAGAGGGAAGGGAGGTGGGGTGAGGAGGGTAAAGTGGAGAGGGGAAGGATGGGGGAGTGGAGAAAAGGAGAAAGGATAGAGGGGGTAGGTGGATGGATAAGTGCATGCTATCAAGTATATGGGGAACAACTGCATGTCGATGGGCCACGATACTCTTTGCTTCTTCAGGAGTTCTCCATTTGCAGTCGGAGAGCCATTGGAGTTGTGCTCCAGGCCAAAGGGGACTGCTTCGGAGGTGAGTGCGAGAACTACCGGTGTCAAAGCCTAGGGGACCAGTTCTGGTTTTGAAGAGCATTTGGGGGAGGTCTTAGCTCCATGGTACATTTTTCAGTCAAGTAGGATTGTAATGGCTCAAATACAATCTATTGATTAATATACATGTACATGTGTGTTGGTTTCCATGGTAACAGCACTCACTCCTATCTGTGGGAACTACGTGCAAGAGCCTGGGGAGATGTGCGATGCTGGGCCAGAAGGGGACCAGTGCTGCACCAATGTTCTGTGTGAGCTAACAGAAGGATCAGTTTGCAGGTGAAACATTACATCATCACTCCCATAGATTATTATGACATCATTCTCTGTTTCGCTTTCACAGCGATGCCAATGACCTGTGCTGTGATAACTGCCAGATAGCCGATGGTTCGACCGTATGCCGCTTCGCAGGGAGCACCTCACTCGATTGCACAGCTGACACACGCTGTGAATATCCTATAAATAATGCACCCTATTTTAAACTTGTCTATATAACTGCCAGATAGCCAATGATTCGACCGTATGCCGCTTCGCAGGGAGCACCTCACTCGATTGCACAGCTGACACACGCTGTGAATATCCTCTAAATAATGCACCCTATTTTAAACTTGTCTATATAACTGCCAGATAGCCGATGATTCGACCGTATGCCGCTTCGCAGGGAGCACCTCACTCGATTGCACAGCTGACACACGCTGTGAATATCCTATAAATAATGCACCCTATTTTAAACTTGTCTATATAACTGCCAGATAGCCAATGATTCGACCGTATGCCGCTTCGCAGGGAGCACCTCACTCGATTGCACAGCTGACACACGCTGTGAATATCCTCTAAATAATGCACCCTATTTTAAACTTGTCTATATAACTGCCAGATAGCCGATGATTCGACCGTATGCCGCTTCGCAGGGAGCACCTCACTCGATTGCACAGCTGACACACGCTGTGAATATCCTATAAATAATGCACCCTATTTTAAACTTGTCTATATAACTGCCAGATAGCCGATGATTCGACCGTATGCCGCTTCGCAGGGAGCACCTCACTCGATTGCACAGCTGACACACGCTGTGAATATCCTCTAAATAATGCACCCTATTTTAAACTTGTCTATATAACTGCCAGATAGCCGATGATTCGACCGTATGCCGCTTCGCAGGGAGCACCTCACTCGATTGCACAGCTGACACACGCTGTGAATATCCTCTAAATAATGCACCCTATTTTAAACTTGTCTATATAACTGCCAGATAGCCGATGATTCGACCGTATGCCGCTTCGCAGGGAGCACCTCACTCGATTGCACAGCTGACACACGCTGTGAATATCCTATAAATAATGCACCCTATTTTAAACTTGTCTATATAACTGCCAGATAGCCGATGATTCGACCGTATGCCGCTTCGCAGGGAGCACCTCACTCGATTGCACAGCTGACACACGCTGTGAATATCCTCTAAATAATGCACCCTATTTTAAACTTGTCTATATAACTGCATTTGAATGGCAACCCTTTTTCATGGAGGTGGAATGTGAGCCTGTTTTCTTACAGTTTCTTCCTAAGCCTGTCAAAATAATATGCAATCAGGTTACACTGGCTAGCCTCGTTCCCAGGCCTCGCTTTTTTTGTCGCTTGCGGTACGAAAAGCGGGGTAGCCTTTCTTCCGCCGGGGTAGGCTTTCTTCCGCCGGGGTAGGCTTTCTTCTTTGCGGGGGGAGGCTGGGAAGGAGGCCAATGTTACACTGCACTTTGCCCCAAAAAACCCTCTCTTTCTCAGCATTTTAGAATTAAAAGTTCAGTATAGCTCTGAGCTGGGTGGCAGGTTGTTTTTGTTTTTTCTCTCATGGCTATTTTCTCTTATGGCCACTGGCCAGCGTGTGCTTAGCTGGCCTCCTTCCCCGGGTCCACTGCCCAGCATTTTTTTTGCACTTTGGAAAAACACGGCCTGCCCGTGTTTTCTTCCAAAGTGCAAAAAACACTGGGCGGTGGAGCCTGTGAACGAGGCCATACTTAGCCTCATTGCCATGTGGCCCGGGCATGAGACTAGTGTGTGTACCATTTCTGTTAGCCTCGTTCCCAGGCTCTAAGTGGAGGGAAGAGTACTCCGCCCACGCAAAGGCCTGGGAACGAGACTACATTTCTGTGTGCAGATTTGGATACAGTGATTCCTTAACTCCTCGCACCGGTGTGAACCCTGGGTGCCCGTCCACTGCCCCACCAGCAGCCCCTGGTTCTTTCTGCTTTGGGTAAGCTGGCCTCGTGCCCAGGCTTTCTTCAAATTTAAATTTAAAATTTATGGAATCACGCACAAAGCTGCTGCTCCCTTCTGTGATTGATTGGCCACAGGCTACTCGATATACTTCCCTTCCTCCAATCTGCAGTGGTTTGTGTGTCTTTAATAGCGCCACTGGCAGGACAGCCTGCACACCTCTCTGTTCTACACTGGGGCGGACCAGCTGTGAGTGCACCGGTGCTAGTGAGTGCCTCGTGTGCTGTGCAAGTGCAGGAGGACTCTGTGCACCTGCGATTGTCAATATGAGTACCATAAACCTTTCTAATAGAGCTGCCTGCTCAGATGGAGTCTGCTTAAATGTAAGTATGTCACATGACTGTCACAAGAGCTGTACATGATTGTCACATGACTCATAGATCTGTGCATGACTATATCATATCATATGGTGACCACATGACTAGCATTTGAGCCGTCATATGATCACCACATGACCATATGCTTTGATCATATGGCTTCGCTGGATGCAGAGGGACTGGTCAGCTAGGAGGTGCTGCTAAACATGAGAGGCTGCTAATGCAAAGCGCTGACATCTGTTTCGGCCTGATAAATGTGGTGTAACACCTGGAGTTTGTTGTTTTTCTCATGTGTTTTGGAGTTTGTGGCCATGATTCTCATGTCAGACTGTCAGGCAATCACGTGGCCTTTCTCTCTCACAGGGATTATGTACGGACCAGTTTCAACCACAAGACACCATCAGTAGACTCTTCGACATAATCTCAAACCTGGATATTGATGCACTTGGTATGCATTGCAAGTCACAGATATAGTCTTATTCCAACTCTCTCCTGTCCCGTAGTTTTCCACGTACTATGGTGTAGACTGCAATTTAGTTCTGTGAAGTTTGAGAGCAGTACAGGCAGGGAAGTTTAGATCCTCTGATGTGGCCCCAAAAGAGTGGAAATTAAACTACTGAGTTTCAAAAAATCTTCACAATCCCAAGGCACCCCCCCCCGTAGGAAAACCATACATGGACTAAGTCCACATTCCATAGTTACAAAGCTTATAATTCTGGTGCATGTACTTGCTAAAATAAAGTTTAGTCCATGTAAGCAATTACTAGTCAGTGCATGTTTGCTTTATTTCGTATTTATCTTCCCAGCTCAGTTTGCCAGAGAGAATATAGTTGGATTTGTGTTGTTCTTCAGTGCCCTTGTGTGGATTCCAGCCAGTTGTATTATACACTGCTTTGTGAGTGTGTGTGTGTGTGTGTGTACGTGTGTGTGTGTGTGTGAGTGTGTGTGTGAGTGTGTGTGTGTGTGAGTGTGTGTGTGTGAGTGTGTGTGTGTTTGTGTGTAAATACTACTAAGGCTCATACCTAGTGGGCTGTGTTTATTATAGCCTTGCTCCAAAGCCACGTGAGCACCTGGGAACAAGGCTATGTATATTTGTTACAGCTACATTTTTCTATTATTAATTGTACTGCCCATGCCACACACACACACAAAACACGCACAGGTCGATCGTGAGATATGGAGGAAGTTTTTGCGTGCCAGAGCACGGGACCACACAGACTGGTTTGCCAGAAGGAGTCACGACAGAGAACGAGAAAGAGAGGTAAGGGCATCAGAAGATCATCTTGTTTTTGTGCCCATGCAGCAGCCGGGTCTCTGTATCAGTCTGGGTCTGGGGATTGGGTCTCTGTATCAGTCTGGGTCTGGGGATTGGGTCTCTGTATCAGTCTGGGTCTGGGGATTGGGTCTCTGTATCAGTCTAGGGATTCTAAGGAATTCATGAACGTTTTGGTTTTGTATGAGAATTTTTAACAAACTGTTAGCTGATCGAGTCTACAGCTTGGATGTACAGCAGTAATTGGTTAGAAACTTTGAATTACTCCTTGGTGATCCAAGTATAGATTCAGAGTGGTCTATAATTTAATTACTGAAGGTGAGTGAAATGTTGCAAACAAAGTTTTTTTAGCCAGAAACTGCAGAGTTTATAGCCTCGTTCCCAGGCCACACACCCCTGGATGTGCCTCGTTCCCAGGCCACACACCCCTGGATGTGCCTCGTTCCCAGGCCACACACCCCTGGATGTGCGGTTCGTTCCCAGGCCACACCCCCTGGATGTGCCTCGTTCCCAGGCCACACACCCCTGGATGTGCCTCGTTCCCAGGCCACACCCCCTGGATGTGCGGCTCGTTCCCAGGCCACACACCCCTGGATGTGCCTCGTTCCCAGGCCACACACCCCTGGATGTGCGGCTCGTTCCCAGGCCACACCCCTGGATGTGCGGCTACAGAGTTCAATACCCTGCTAATATGCGTGACAGTGCAGAAATACCCAACACTACAGTATTTCTGTGCATTAAAATTATATGCAGATAAATAGAAGCACACACGTTTACTGAGTCAGTACCCACCTTTTTGCATAATGTTCACATGTGTACTTGCTATTCGTGAAACAGTAGTTTTTCAAATCATAAATATTAATCCTACCAAATTTAGAGTATCCTCAATCGCTAAAAAATTCGTGCCCTTAAGGTATACGTCCAAGATCAGGAGCGCATAATGATATGAAAAGCGGGAAAAAAGAGTAACTCTTTCTTTCACACTTTGTGTGCTCCTCCTAGCCTCGTTCCCAGGCTCCACTTCCCAGCTTTTCTCGCACCGCTTATCTACACAGTGTGAGAAAAGCTGGGAAGTGGAGCCTGGGAACGAGGCTATGCTCCTCCCAAGATTCACATTTGGTTCACACACGCCACACACACGTACACACAGCCACTGATGAACAGCGAAAACCCCCCGAGTGAAAAACCCGATAAACTTGAGTACATACCAGAACCGGAAGACGACCAGCCCCTTCCTCCTTCCTATGGCGAAACAATTTCATCTGCTGAGGAGCCATTGACACGGACCTACATATAGAACTTTAGTCCTTTTGTGGGACCACCATTACTCCTGGGATTGAGGTTACATAATTATGATGTAATGATATTAATAATTATTCTTAGTTTCTGTGTAATGTCTTCACTACAATGTTAATCTCAATTTATCTGTATGCTGCATATCAGCCTCAGAGTCAGACTATGCTCTAATTATAAGACATGTCCTGTTCCCAGAAATATTGCCTCACGCGCCACTCACGAAAACGCGGAGACTATATATTATGTCTTTTTCAGGTGCATGCATGCACGCTTTGCAAAGAGCGCCTAGCAGCGAGCTGAGGCCGGAAAATTGTCGTTACCCATTCTAGTCCTGAGGATGAAGCACAAAGCTTTTTATGGACGCCCTTTGATTTTGAATGTTTTTCTTACTTGTTTATTTTTTTGTGTCGTTCCATCCAGGCACACACATACAAAAACCCACTTATCGTGACCCATAAGTCAATTATCATGGATGGGATGAAGCCTGCTAAAATAATATCGAAGTCCATTCTTTTCTTCAACTCTCGTGGAAGTTCTGATGAAAATGAGCGGAGTGCTGAATGATGAGCAGGATTGCCTCACCACTGCAGTAGCTTTGTAACTGTGTCAAGGGCTTTTATTTCAGTGATGTGGGTGACTGGATGATGAATCCACTGCCCACCAGCACAGCTATTGTCAACAGTTTACAGAGATCTACTACATGAGAGTACATACTCATTTGCCTACCGAGCCAGCCCCACCCTAGTCTTAGTCTGGCGTAGCCCGCCAGACTAGCCCCACCCCTGCAGGGATGGGGGTGGAGCTAGGATGTGTGTAGCTGTGCGGCCTGTATGAGTCAGGCTCATAGTTACAACTAGCGCTATCTGTAGCTACCTAACCTTTATCCCCAGTGCTTGTACTGTAACGAGACGCTCTAACCATCCTGCTGCTGACATGCAGTTGTCGAACAATACAATACAATGGAGTGGCAAAAAAAAAACAAAAAAAAACAAACGACACGAGTTGGGATAAGAGTCAGAATAAGAAGTTCAGGTTTAGTCCGTGTAGCCCGCCTCTGAGGACACTAGGTCCACAGGGGGGAGATGGTCTCTGGCAGCCCGTCCAGCAGCCGAGCGGGCCCCTCTGATGCACTGGATTGAGGATCTGAGGAGGGCGAAGCTGAGCACGCATCTGAGCCAGGCCATTGTGGAGCTATACGTTTGGTCCCTCTTTTGAGCTACCATGGAGGCCAACCTCTTGTAGCACACGGAAGCCGTAGGTCCCATGCCGCCGGTTAAGGAAAAGACGAGAGGGGTAAACGAACCGTGCTCGATCTCCCTGACCCGTTGCTCATATGCCCTTTTCTTGATGTTCTCATGCTTACGGTAGCAGGAGGAAATGGGCTGACTGTTTGACTGCGCGAGGGGGTTGAACACACGGACGTCGAAAAAAGCTCTCTCATGTCGACCACCCCAAAAACCATTGGCCGCCACATCCAGCCGGGCACCATTAGTTGTAATTGCACTGGCACCATTAAGTGCTTCCCCAGTAAGAGGTTGGAGGTGCGGCTCGGTGCAAACCTCATGGCAGACCTCCGACATCAGCTTGGCCGTCAAATCTCTCACTTCGTTATGGCGCAGGGTGGGAAACCCACCCTTGGGGCATGAGAGGGCGTGCTGTACTGAGAAGGATGCTCCACAGGCACAGTGGATCGGGATGTTGATTGGAGTCCAGCCATACCTCAGTGCGATAGCATCCCGAAACGCGCTCTTATGGAGGGAAAACCCAAACTCCTCAATAGGAAGGGACGTCAGCCAGCTCGAGGCCCCCTTTTCTTGGGCCAGGTCCATGGCCCGTTGCAGGGGACCTGGTAACAAATCCCTGACTGCCGAAGCAGCTTCCTTCTCCAGGTTTCTTTTGCTGGTCTTTGTCGTGGATTTTGCAGCAAGTTGGGCGGCGATACACTCGTAGGGGTACTCATCACATTGGGCTGAGATTAGAGTGGCCAATGGCCCTGCAATAGTTGTGGAGCCAAAGTAATCGTGTTGGCAGGATTTTGTAGGGTTGACGATAGCGAGGCCTCCTAGCCTTGCGGGCAACGCGAGCAAGTCACGGACGGCATCATCTGGAGGAGCCCTGCCAGTAAGGGTCGGTAGAAAGGTGGAACGGAGGAAATTCTCCAGGGGCTCCAGTTGGGAGGCTATGTCAGATGTAGTTCTGCAGAGATATGCGAACTTGTGAGAAAATCCGTGGGTGAAGGCTGAATAGGCCGCATGAGGTTGAGTCTTGGCAATGTCTGTGAGGAGCTGTAGGTCACCGATCCAGCAGTTGACCTTCTCCTGGGCGTACTGTTTGTTGTACTCACAGGTACCAAGTGGAGCCCCCAGGTATGGCCTCCCATGGCAAGTGACATTGACGTTGGTGTCATGGAACATTTCCTTCGCTCTCTCAAGGTACTTCTCCTTGGTCACCAACCAGGTCTTGGCAGCGTTGGCTTGATATCCAAAGGCTGGACCTGCTTTAGATAGCTGGTCCCACCAGGAGCGGATCGAAACTAGGCTACCTGATGCTGACGCGTCATCCGCGTACCACACCTGCTTCAAATCCTCTGCATTGTCCAAACAACGAATCAGGGGGACAGTGGCCAGCGCGTAGAAAGGCATCGCAAACGGATCTCCTTGTGTAGTGCCCTCCTCAGAGGATAGGGTGATGCCGTCGACGAATAGCTCAGTTGGCGCTCGATAGGTATTAATGAGGGCTGTTGCTAGCGAGGGACAGATATACTGAACGTTGTGCAGTGCTGCCTCTCTGTTGAGTGAGTTAAAGGCGTTGCTGGCGTCCACTAAAAGAACTGCTTCGACGTCCTCAGAGCGGAACTCCCTCTGCACTGAATGGACTGCCGCCTCGATGCCAGCAATCTGCCCTCCACAGAGTTGTCGTGACCCAGCAGCCTCTTGGATATCCTGTTTGGTGACGTAGAGGATGGCCTTAGCCACAATTCTGCGGACCGTTTCACAAACTCCTATGGGGCGCACACCCGGGCGTTTGTCAAGAGCGATCAGCCGACATCCCAGGAAGCATGACAGGCCCTTAGGGTCCACCAGGGTGGTGCTGAGTCGTTTTGCAAAAAGGGCAAGTGCATGACACAGGTCTCGCGAAGCTGCGTGGAAGGAGGTACATAACCTTCTCCAGCAATGGGCGTCTAGGCCCGAGGGACCGGCGGCGCCTGTAGTTGACAAGGCAGCTGAGCGAATGGAACTGGCATCAATCTGGTCAAAAATGACAGGGTGTGCAATTGGTGGGTCCTGACAGTTGGAAAGTAGTGCCTCGGCAGAGGCGGGTTGGGCGGCAGGGTGCTTAGTCTTTAGTACCTCCAGGACGGAGGGTGATGTCGGGTCGTCCTTGGTGGCCGGATCGTTTACGTGAAGAACACCCCCGGTTCCTTTATGTGAAAGAAGGTCCAACGCAGCCCCGGTCTTGCCCTGGAACATCAGGCTTGAGAAGGCCCTTGCCAGATTCTGGTCTCCCCCTCTGGCTTGAGAACATGCAGTTGTGCGCTGATTCTAGGAACAATTCCATTTAACGCACATCACCGTTATGGGTATATAAGGCTAAAATTTTCATACATCTGACGGGAAGTCAAGGTGGCGCGTTCGTTTCAGCCTGGGGTCGGAACGTGGCCTCCCCATGTATCGGGTCGCGTGTTCGAGGCGCACGCGTGCAATCTGATTCTTGACTTTCTAAGCCTATAGCCAATACGTCGGTAACTTTCCTTCGGGAACTCCGAAACTAAAAGGATGACTGGGTACGTTACAAGGCCTCCTGTGATTCCCAGCCATCGCCTATCCAGCGCTCCGGGTGTCTGACACTCCAGGAGGGATGGGAGGCTCCCTAGGCTTTTGTTTGTTTTTTTCTTCTCAAGTTTCTTCTTTTTTTCCTCCAAGTTTTTCTTTTTTTTCTCCAAGTTTCTGTTTTCTCTCTTTTTAAGAATGCCACAAAATTAATTTTATAATTTTTTTTATCACTTATAGCTATTTTTTTATAGAATCTGTGTATGTATATATGTACATGCGCTAAGCTCACGCGTTCAGCCCCACCTACCTATTCAAGCTGCAGGCCTGAACTCCACCCCTCTTCGCTTATCCTCAGTGTGCAGTAGTATCCTAAAAGTAAACAAGACACGATGATGGGAAAACTAGCCGTTGTACTGATTTTGGGGCTGGTCTTTGTGCTACCGACACTCGCAAAACCTCCCAATTTTGTTGTCTTTCTTGCAGACGAGTAAGTGCTTTGCCGGCTGCAGCGGTATTGTGGTGTTGCCGAGGGTAATTGCTAATAATTATCACGAAGTTAATTGGCATTTTCCATTTCGGCAAAGCAAGAAAGCAAATGTTCTGATTTAGAGAGTAATTACTCATAAACTCAGATCCTAAATGAAGCGCTCATAATTTCTACAAACTTTAATTATGGGATATAAGCCAGTCATTAGCCTCGCGCAGCCACCCTCACGCGTGTAAGAGTGGAGAACCTGCTTATATACTGGAATGTATGTGGAGGGGTGAGATTACACAACAGTGAACTAATTAGTGCACTGTTAGCCACTAAATTGATTAGCTAAGCTACAGTTGCTGCTGGCCATGAGAAGGCATAAGATCAGTACATGCTACGTGACATTCTGCAATCTGATTGGATCGTAGTCTCGTTCCCAGCCTCCACTCAGCTTTATCGCTTGCGGTACAAAAAGCTGCAATCGACAAAAACTGGGTGTAGGTCTGGGAATGAGATTGCACTGTACGCTGTTGGAATGAGTATTGGATCAGGCTCTCCACTCGTTCGTGCAAGAGGCTGGCTTCACAAGGCTATAGCTAGCCAGTTGTGTGGCTCCTTACAGTGAGCTATGACTCACTGCAAAGGGCCAGATAACCTGAGTGCAGCTAGTTTTAGAGCTCTCTTCCAGGGAGACGCATGACCGACAAGTTTGTAGGTCCATTTAAACGTACCCTATAGGGGTTAACTGTTTAATTAACTCCCCACTTTTTGGCAATTTTGTTCGAAATTTAATCTGCAAGCATACATATGTATGTACAGTGCTACAGACAGAAAGTAGAAAGTTGTGATATTCATATTTTAGTTTATATCTCCTTTAATAAACCCAATTCAATGTCATTACCAGTAACCAACTTACTACTATTGTAACACAGTAATTTTTTTAGCCATACACTAAAGCATGAAGAAGCTACAGGACTCAATGTAACCTCAATCAGTGAACACCTTTTAGCATTCTTCTTCTGAGATCATGGAAATTCAGACCTTTAACATGAGGTATTATTTTTAGACCCTCTTTTGAGGGTAGTAGCCCAAGCCGGAGTCCCTGTACTTTTGACAGTAGGGGCTCAAAAGGGTGTTTTGAATGGCATAAAGTTTTTAGCATTTTTCTCCAATGAATATTGGTCTTCAAGGCTGAAACCTACTGTATCACTCACAGATACATTTGATCCAAAGATGAAATCTTAACTCCGTACGATATGCCATTTTTGCTTAATATTCTTTTTACCAAAATCTGCACTGTACATGTACGGCCTCTGTATTGGCTATGTATGAAAAAATGACAATTTCGAGAGACATTTCAAACCCTTTTTTGATGTTTTTATAATTTAAAAAATCAAACTTCTCTACTCTCTTTTTTCTGGAGCACTGTATGTACAACGTTTCATAAAACTATTTTCTATGTATACTCAATTCTAGCCTTCTTGAACAAAATAATATCAAACTGCACTTTGATAGTTTTGTTCAAGACAATCATTCAGGTTGGAACTATCATCATCAAACTGCAGTTTGGTAGCCTCGTCCCCACACACTCGTGCGCTTTGCTATTTGAGAACCCCCAGGCACGAGGCCAGGCCTCCCTCCTGAACATCAGTAGGCTGTATGTGTGTGTGTGTGTGTATGTGTGTGTGTGTGTGTGTGTGTGTGTGTGTGTGTGTGTATCATGTGACTTTTGATGCTCCATCTTGTCACACCCACTCACAGTTTAGGGTATGGTGATGTTGGTTGCTATGGACACCCAACTATTCTCACTCCAAGTGAGTACTGTAGTGTACGATGCTATTGGCATGCGCTTGAATAAATGCCCGTGTGCTTTTATTTAAGCATTTTTATTAGTCATGAATTACACTACTGATGTAATAACATTGCCTTCTGTATTAAAGTAGTCTCCATTCCATACAGACATTGACGAACTGGCTCGGAATGGAATGAAATTCACCCAGTTCTACAGTGCCTATCCCATCTGCACTCCCTCTAGGAGTGGTCTGATGACAGGTATTCCGTGTGCTACAAACAGTCCCCAGGGATTCATTTAGAAAAATTTTGAAGGGTTGCAATTCCCAAGGAGGGGCACAAAGTTTTCAAGGGGGGGGGCATTCGCCCCCACCCCTAAATGAAACCCTGATCCCATCCCACTTTGAAAGAAGGCTTCTTTCAGTACATAGGCCACTCCAATGTGATTGTTAGTTTCTGCTCACCTGCCCACTCGCTGTTTTGGGGCCACCCAAATTTCGCCATTATTGCCCATGAGCATGAGACAGTCTTTTTGTGCACCTATTGGCTCCCGAAGTGGTTGTAGCATGGTTGCTGCATCGTCTTTCTGCAAGCCCTACCAAAAATGGAAGAACGACAAAGCAGCTACCATTAGTTCCTATTTTCAGGCAGCTGTGTACAACTGTTACAATACATAGTCCATACTTCGAATTTCAGACTGTGCTATACAGAAAACTAACTTCTACTTGGGGTGGGCTTATACTCAGGTGTGGTCAGGGGTGGGCTATACTCAGGGTGGTCAGGGGTGGGCTTATACTCAGGTGTAGTCAGGGGTGGGCTTATACTCAGGGGTGGGCTTATACTCAGGGGTGGGCTTATACTCAGGGGTGGGCTTATACACAGGGGTGGCCAGGGATGGGCTCATACTCAGGGGTGGGCTTATACTCAGGTGTGGTCAGGGGTGGGCTTAGCCTCGTACCCAGGCCACACCCCCCCTCTTTTGTGGACTGGGAACGAGGCTAGGGTGGGCTATACTCAGGGGTGGGCTTATACTTAGGGTGGGCTTAGACTCAGGGTGGGCTTATACTCAGGGTGGGCTTAGACTCAGGTGAGTGTATATTCAGGGGTGGGCTCATACTCACGGGTGGGCTCATACTTAGGGGTGGGCTACTCAGCAGTGGACTGACGTATATAAATGAGCTTTTACGTTAATTTCTTCCACAGGTCGTGTTCCAGTACGCAGTGGAATCTACACTGCCCACAGCTATCCTATAGACATGTTGTTCCGAGTGTTTCTTCCGATATCGTATGGCGGTCTGCCTGCGAGTGAGGTCACCATTCCGCAGATTCTCAAGCCAGCTAATTATACATCGTCGCTGGTGAGTGTGGTACCATAGTAACATTTTGGGGTCACATTCCTGTAATTACAGTCTGTTGGCAAATTATAGCTGGTCACATTCTCATATTTCCATTTTAGTACCAGTTGGATGACCCATAATTACGTAATAGCATATTCCTCCGCTTGACATTATGGTTCGTTCTTATACGTTCCCATTCCCATAATTCCCTTCCACTCCAGATTGGCAAGTGGCATCTTGGTCACATGGACTGCCTGCCCACGCAAAGGGGATTTGATGAATTTTATGGTCTTCCGTATTCCCAGGACGAGGGCTGTCCCCCCTACCCCTGTGCCCCAGAGATGTTACTGTGGTGTGTGTGTGTGTGCGTGTGTGTGCGTGTGTATGTGTATGTGTGTGGTGGGTGGGTGTGAGTGTGGGTGGGCATACGTATGTGTAAGTATGTAAATAACATACATACTATTGTATGTGTGCGTGTGTGTGTGTGTGTGTGTGTGTGTGTGTGTGCGCATACGGGTATTTTCATGACATCATATAGCATATAGCTCCTAAATAAGGCAGTTCTCTCCTCCCTCCTCTGTCCTCTCTTTCTCCTTCTCTTGACCTTCCTTCTCCCCTCCTCCCCCTCCCCCCCCCCCCCCCCCCCCCTTCTCCACCCACACACACACCCTCAACTCTGCAGGCCAGGTGTCCCCCTCTACCATAATACCACCATCATCGAGCAGCCCGTCAACCTCTCTACTCTCACACCACGATACAACGTATGTAAGCTCAAAGTGACACCAGTATAGGATGTCCTTATATGGCACTGTCCTTGAATACTAAGGTCATGTGAGCTTCATGTGATAGATGGATAATAAGCACACTACTATCATGTGAGGCTCATGTGAGTGGTATCTTTGAATGGCAAGGGTACGCACCACTGTCATGTGAGGCCATTGTGCAGTATTCCTTTGTTGAACAACATACAAATGCATTCATAAGCTGTTTTCATTTGCAGTAAAGTCTTGCGCAAAAAATCTCTCAGTGATTGGTCAAGAATTGTGATTTATGGCATATGTACGTAGTTGCCCAGGCAATAGACATTGGTAAGATTTTACAAGAGCAGACCAAACAGAAAGTGCTTATTAATTCCAGTCAAGATGTGCGTAATAGCACTTAGAAATTAGTTCATTAATACATGTATGACCAGTTCTGAATAATTTTCTAATTCTTTTCCTTTCAGCAAAAGGCGATAGATTTCATCGAACGTAATAAGGTAAGGAGTAAGCAGATTGCATCATTGTACAGCCTTTGATATAATTCTAAGATCGTTAGTGGGATGTCTCTTTCCTGCATCTGAAATTTGTCTTTGAAAGGACATACAGCTGTAAGCTGTCTCTCTAGACTTTATTTGGAATTAATTATTTATTTAGCCAGTTTGTCCCCAGACCTATATATTATGATGTAAACACACCCTCCAGTGATGCAATAACTGATGGATTGTTAATTTTTATATCTACAACTATGTAGCAACTGAAGGTGTACTCAGCAACTGGTCAGTCTGACGTGCTTTGGCCTAGTGGAGCCTGCAAACGTAGCCAGTCGCTTCCACTGTGCTCCTGGCTATAGTGGCATAGTAACACAATGATGTAACTTAGTGCACGTGTGTGATACTGGAAGTGCGGATGAATAAACAGACAAACAAACTCCCAGCCAAGCACGTGTGTTGTGCTAAAAATAAGTTTAAAGTAGTGTCTGCCAAACTGGCGCGAGGAATGTCGGTTGTTGCATCAGGTGTTCCACCTCACTCGAGTCTGAAACGGAACATTAACTCCGTGCACTTCTAAGCTCGTGTTATATTTCCCTCGTGATCTACCACTGCTATTGGTACATTGGTGCAAGGGTCAGGTGGCTGCATTCCCACCATGAAGTCCAAAGGAGCGTCCTCTTATATGACAAATAGATGACCCTAAAGTGTCCCTGCTATTGTTTTGAGCTATTTATAGTCAGGCTTCTGTATAATAGTTTATTTTAATGGGAGCTGGAGATCGAAAGTTCAAAAGTTTGAACTTACGATCGATATTGATCGAATGTTATGTTGGTAGCACCATAAAAAATTAAACTTCCACCTGTACTTGAACTTTGCATTTGACTGAGTAGCAAAAAAGGTACTAATGAAGAGGGGGCTTCTCAGTTGGCTCTTGCATAAGAAAGAAAGGCTCTCTGAATACCAACTGCAATTCGGAAAGAAACTCTGCCAATGTTTTGACTGGATGCGCTAGTCTTCTTCAGGGTGAAACTTCGCCCTAAAGAAGACTAATCGAAATGTTGGCAAAGTTTCTTGCCAAGTTTTGCCCTGAAGAAGACTAGAACATCGTCGGCAAAGTTTCTTTCCAGAAAGAAACTTTGCCAACACGAGTTGTGTGGGTGATGTACGTACCTGGTTGTCATAGCAACAGAACAAGGAAACACAGTTTAGTCTCTTCTTAAGGATGTCCAGTGGCTGTAAATATGTGTCCACCCTTACCTCTCCAACCAAGTCTAGACTCTTTCCTTCTTCCTTTTGATATTACTGACCTCTTAGGAAGTCGCTACGAGTTTTTTACGCCCTCATCTTTTCATTAAACATGTCGCAGAACAGCTGTGAACCCAGTAAAGGTCAACCACTTGAGTTTTCCGTGTCTGCATCTTTTTATAATACATGTCGCAAAACAGCTGTGAGCCTTGTAGAGGTGGTATTTACATGTCCGCATTTTTCATTACACATGTCGCAAAACAGCTCTGAACCGGTTAAGGTGCATCAGGTGTGGTTGTTTAATTTCATTAAAAAGAGCCTTGTACCAGGACGTCCAGGGGGCATAGTTGCGTGTTTAGAGGTGGTGAACAACATCTTGAGAGAATATTTGCAGCTGGAATTTGGCTAGGTCCTGCTAGCAAGTGCTACTAGCGGATTTAGTAGCTATATTATTCTGCTCCTCTGCTCAGTGGCTTCATTTAGCTGAGTGGGTAAGAGCATACGTATGAACATTGCATGCACACATGTACGTACATATGTACTTAGCAACCAGCTAATCGTACACAGGTGATCACAGAACATCACTGCAGTGTACGTATGAGTAATACAACATTAGGTGCATGATTTTGATGACAAAACACTGTGACGTTGATAAATAGAAGTCTCTGATTAAGAGAGTTCAATTTGTACATATTTTCATACCTTACCAAACTGGCCTGATGTTTAGCTGTGTATAAACTACTCTCTGTCCTACAGGACAATCCTTTCTTTCTCCTGATGGCTTACGACGAGGTCCATGTACCCCTCTTTGCTTCAGACAAGTTTCTGGGAACGGTGAGTGGAGCTTGTCCCAAGTACGGCTAGCTAAATTAAATTGTAGCTACAAGTTTTATAATCTTCAGTTGTGGACCTCCTGGGTATTGGTATACTGATACCACTATAAGTAGCTTACGTATGAGGAATGCCATGTGACTAGATTCAATAAATAGCTTACATGAGAGTTCTAGGAGAACCTACTACTGCAAACTGCAGTTTTAGCTGCATGTACGTAACTACACAAGTACGTATAATGTTCCTGGGGACGAGGCTATGGTTTAAGTGTGTCTCCTGACCTCCGTTAGTAGAACAATATTCATCCTGACTTCAATTTGAATTTGCAATTGTGTAATTAGATACGTAGCTATTCAGACAATGTATTTCAGGGTCACCGTCTCTCAATGCCATGAAACATTCAAACAATACCACGGTAGTTCAATACCTTGTGGCCACCCAAGACTCTGATCCTCACCCCAGACCCCCCCCACCGCCCCCCCACCCCAATTCCACCGAGTATTAATACTTTGTGGCCCTCTACAATAATATTTTGCTGTCTGTGTTATGGATGCTAGCCTACATATACAGTCTCCTAAGAACAAAGGGCGAGTACTTGTGGAGCAGAGCTCAGATTCTAATGGCAGATGGAGTATAGGATTACAGTGCTTTTGTGGCGTGCTCTACCAGGCATGAAACTAGCCCACCTTGAACTGTGTGTACCGATGCCTACCTCTGTGTCCCATGAGGAGGAGGGGATGTCCAGGATAGCCGTGTAGCCAGGCACTCGAGACATCTGAGAAACATGCTAATTTTATCAGACTGTTTTACAGTGATAAAATTAGATAGTGTTGATGTGCGTACAGTCATATATCTGTACACAACCTGGTAGTGTTACAGTGTTAGCAATTTTGGGAAATCTCCTTAGTTTCCACCACGGGAGTTGCAGTTTGTGGCATAGCACATTTGAGTATTACTGGTATATTTACAGTTGGAATTGGCTCTAGGTCCTACTGGCAAGTGCTACTAGCAGGTTTAGTAGCTATATGAAGCTTGCCTACTGCTCCTCTGCTCAGTAGCCACAGTAGCTCAGTGGTAGCCTCGTCCCCAGGCTCCCCTCCCACCGCGCGTGGGAGGGGAGCCTGGGGACGCGGCTAGCTCAGTGGGTAATGGAAGATCCTGGGTCCAACCCCCAGCTGAGCTTCAGAGGCTCTTTGCTCTCTTAGTATTCTTTCTTTCATCTTATATGTGAAGTGCATGTCTAGCTGTCTGTGTGATACTGTAATAATGATTGCTTGTGGCCTCTCATAATCTGGCCTGGGCATAGATTACTGAGAGTAAAGGTTTTCTTTGTTGTTTTAGAAATATTGCCATGGCAATTAGTCACATGACTGAAAGTGACCAATATCAGAAACAAAACAAGGATGGTGTATGTGAGAGCACACGCAGTATCTTACCATTTTGGCCTTTATGGATTGGGCTACTACGTGTATGGGAAGCCTGGCTCACATATCACTCCAAGTACATGACTTCTCAGATTTTATGCCTATCAGATTTGCTGGAATGTACGTACGTACGTATGTGTGTGTGTGTGTGTGTGTGCGTGTGTGTGTGTGTGTGTGTTGATGGGATTAGAGAGGAGGTAGGTGATGTTTTAGAAGGTTGAGTAGTGGGTGTGTGTTTGTCATAAAGTTGGAGGACAATTTCACAAATGCAACAAGCGATAGGTAAGCTCTCTGTAAGTGCATGTGTGTACATGTCACACACATGTACATGTTATAGGGCCCTCACTTTTATGATGTAGTAGTGTGTGTGTATTGCTATGGGGACAGGGTAGTGGGGGGTGGGAGAGGGGGGGGGTGATCCTAAAATCCATATATGCTAAAAATGGACAGCCTGGGTACACTATAAATGATACTGTATTTGCAGAAGCTTGCCTTTTTGAGACCCTTATCAGGATTATTTATTTGTAGAGTTGGAGTAAAGTTACGTTCCTGAAAGAAAGGTCGAAATGACGAAATCATGTTAACCATAAACAGTGTTGTATTTATGGAATCACTCCCAGTTAGCACCTTAGAGGCCTTAACTCACAGAAGCTACGCATGTGCAAAGAGGAATTAGAATGATTAATGGTGTTAACTGTAAACATTTTTAGGTGACACATCGGCATTAGAGGAGGCGAGGAGTATTAATGTGTCCCTTTTGGGGGGTAGGCATTTGTGGGGGGGTCGGCAACCAACACTGAAGTTTGACAATTGTCACTGAGTTAGAACCACAACGGGAGACAGCTGTCTTCAATGGGGTGTGATTTGACCTAGTTACATATCTCAGGGCTGTAAACAGCGACACAAAGTGGGGAGTGGCCTGAGTGTAGCACTGCTATAATCTCATTCCCAGGCCCCATCTACAGCCCTAAACTGCAGTTCCATTTGAAGATTGTACGTTCCGTAGGTGGTTACACAACTGTATGACAACAATTAAGCTACGCAGTATGCCAATGCACGATCTGCTAGTGAAGAGCAGTGATACACTTGTTTCTGAAAGGTTTGGCAGACGTTATTAGCTCAAAGAATTAAGCGAACTGCCTGTGAGTTGTTGTGTAAATACTTACAGAATTCACAATATTCGAACAGAACTGAAATCCTCCGTACCCCATCGTCTTTGCGATAGTACAAATGTGAACTAACTACCCAGCCGTATCCGACCTCATTCCCAGTCTCCACTCCACAGCTCATGTTTGTATGCAGTAAACGCTTTGTTGTGTGCTCATGATCAACATGATGGATGTTCATATCCAAAAAACCATCCAGACACTTTTTTCATGTAAAAGCTCCAAAGATAACGCTCGACAGGTTTGCCAATTAAGCTAAATGCAGTTATGGGACAAAGCAGCTTTGTTATTTGTGCCGTCTCGTATTACATGAGTAGCTGAACTTACCGGTACACTGAGTCAGTTCCCAGTCTCCACTCCACAGCTCATGTTTGTATGCAGTAAACGCTTTGTGTGTGCTCATGATCACAGGGCAAAATTACATAATGCATCACTAGGCAACCGTAGTTTACTAGTACAACAAACGACAGGACAGGCTACAGCGAGATAGCTTGGTTTTATGGCGCCTAGAAAGGTGGGTAGCAATGGAAATCCTCCTGTTTGGAAATAGACTACAATGTAATGGGGAGGGAGGGGGGCCCGGGGGGGGGGGGAAGGTGGCAATAAATAGAGAAAATACATGAAAATACGTGCATGTTTTGCGTTTTTATGTAACTTTTATACATGCATGAAAGCACAAAAACATGCATGTTTCCATGTATTTTCTCCATTTAGTGCCTATGTTTTCCCCCAATGACATCATAGCGGGAAAGGGTCTTTAATGGCTAATGTAAAGACCAGCTATATTGTGTACCCCACTGTTGTAAGACGCAAATAATTGATAGCTTGTCTGGTGGTGAATTCTTCTTAGGAGGATTAAATTCTCCCTAGCATTGATCAGTTGTATTTTCTAGACGGAAAGGAATTTCCCCAACCTGGATAATTATTACCAGGTGTCGCCTTCCTGCTATCATCACGGGTGGAAGTCTATTCATGTAGTTTATTATAGCTTAGTGGGGATTATATCATCTTCTTGATTGCATGGTGTTAAATTGTAAATATATCATGTTACGCTGTACGTGACATCTCTGTATACATGAGTACACATGTTCATGCCCGAATGAATGTGCAGGGGATGTTTGTGCATTGCAGATTGGCTCACATGTCTACTGTGTCTGGCTTTTGAAAATCTGGACGGGTAGCTTCACAAAGCTGGGCTTTGTCCAACTGGTGTCATATTGTGTAGCCATTGAAGTGTTTAGACATCAGCTGTAACGTTAGATTCACACATGTTTATCCTTTTCCGTTGTAGACATTAATTATACACTTAATAAATTAAATAATAGATCATGAGATTACATCATTTTTTTATCGCCCCTCATGTTGAAGTGATACCTCTACCGCTGGGATGCCCGACTTTCAGCCCTTACCTATGTTTATATTGATGGTACGTATGCATACGTATGTTAATATTGATGGTACGTATGTATACGTATGTTTATATTGATGGTACGTATGTATACGTATGTTAATATTGATGGTACGTATGTATATGTATATGTACCATCAATATTAACATAGGTACCCCCTTACCCCCTCAATATTAACATAGGTACCCCCTTACCTCCTCAATATTAACTTAGGTACCCCCTTACCCCCTCAATATTAACATAGGTACATTGTACCTTAATATCGGTAAGGGGGAAAGTTTCTTAATGGAGACACCGTTCAAATTGATCCTAGGCAGAATGTTGCATTTAATAGACCTCTTTCCGCTAATTTGTCAACTTTTTCTGAATTTGGTCACATTCACCCAAAATATGCGTATTACAAATTAAGGTTCTACAGAAATACAGAAATGGTGTTCAAATTTGATCGTAATAGCTTGATCTGTCTTGGAGATACACATCAGTGAATTTCCATAGAGAATGTATGTACAGGGGGGGGAGGTCATAGATGTGTCCCCCCCCCGTACATTCTGTGTATGGAAAGGGGTAAATTTCAGCAATTCATATCTCTAAGATGGAGTAAGCTACTGTATTCAAATTTGCTCAAGAAATGGCTCAGGCTCAACAGAGGTATCAGGTCACTCCAATAAACTGTAGTAATTAGTGAGCAAATCGGTCAATTTACTGCATTAATTCTCTTAAGCATTCGGTATTCCCCACGTTAGTCTATAAATTGTATCAATTTCCATTTATGGGCAAAAGTAGCCCCAGGCCATAATCACCTTCGTGTCTGTTTCATGGGAGACTAAATTTCTGGAACAATCGTATGCACCATGTTTGGGAGAATTGGGACAGACCTATCCAAATCGCTCCGTCTCTGCAATTCCTGTATCCTGTTATCCCATGCCACATGACTTGGCAGATATGTATGTGCTTGTAATAGCACTGTATGAATATTGACCAGGCTAATTGGCTGGCCTTCCCTTTGTAGTATCAGGCCCGATTGAGTTTCACAGACATTGCAATCTCTGGTATGGCCTATAGTTTACACAGAAATCTGTTTCTAGGTCTTGTTCTTTGCCAATAGATTCTTTCTCAGCACTTGCAAGCTGAATAAGTACGTAGGTATACTTCAGTTACGTACGTCTCAGCATCTTAACATGGGGGAAGTGAGTAATCTCATTCCTGAGTTCCATTCCATAGCATCATGGTGAAATGGAGCCTGGGAATGAGCAGAAAATGGGCTTACTAAGAGCTGTAGAATTGCACCTGAGATTGAAACTAGAGAGTGAGAAATGAAATTTGGAAATGGGGCATGATCCGCAGCCTTCTGCTCAAGATGCTTCCACAAACCCGGACTCATATCTCCTTTTTGGTAATGTTTCCAGTAGAAACCGATTATATAGTGTCTGTCCGGAGATACACGCTCAAAGTGTCAGGTCACAAATTACGTGTTACTTGCTGTTTAAATTAGCTGCAAGTGGATTATGTGGGGAGGTCTGGGAAACTGGAAGTTTTATGTATTACTGTGGCCTAACGTGTAGCCCTTGGACTACTCTTGCTTTTTGATTAGCCAGTTTAATAATGCACAACCATGTTTGGACGCAGTAAGAATACACAGTAATTCCATACAGTAACTGCACTCATCGTTGTGCATTGCAAGAAAATAATGTACGTGAGTGTGAAGCACGATTGTGACTATATATGTGCCTCTCTGTGAATTGGCCATGTAGTTTGCTTAAATTAATTCCATACCTGGAGTTGAGCTCAAAAGCTACGTACATATATCCTGTGGGCTCATGTAAAGAGAATCCTGTGTACTGAAAATACAGGCTTAACTTCCTCTCGTTTTAATATCTGAAATCCCTATTATTATAGTTAAGTGTCAAAAGGTCTTTTCCATTATCTAGATATGGAAGATTTCCATGTATGTACGTATATGTGTGTGCATCCTACAAAAAGTGGCACTTTACATGCATGTATGAAATCAGCATGGAGGTCATTACTAGAGAGTTCATAATCAGAGATCGGTATGTAGGGATGGCACCGACACGCCCATTACGTAATACGAAACAAAAGTACATAGTAAGTTAACTCTTACGTACATCTGATAGTGTGGCTGTACGTTACCATGGAACTCTAGCATTCTTTACAAAGAAAACAGCTGTTTTACGTGGAACGCTGTCAGTAATCACTGTCATTAATCACATGAATTTGAGTGCCGTTTGGGAATACTTGCATGAGCTAATTGGCTGGCTTCCCCTTTGTACGTAGTACCAGGCCCGATTGAGTTTCACCGACGTTGCAATCTCTGGTATAGCCTATAGTTTGCACAGAAATCTGTTTCAAGTTCTTGTTCTTTGTCGATAGATTCTTTCTCAGTACTGGTAAGCAGTGTAGTGTAATTCGTAAAGGATTTCTCTGATTACCGACTACAAAGGGCTATCAATGCTATAGCCACTAGTTTCTTGCAGAGCGAGGGCACATCACTTTCGTTACAGTAACTGCACTCATCGCTGTGAAAATAATGTACAAGAGTGTGAAGCATGATTGTGAAGTCATTACTAAAGAGTACTTAATTAATATTATGCACTCTCTAGTAATGACTTTATTAGCTGTTAAATTCTCTACATGTAGAAGGTTCATGTACGTACATGTATGTGCATCCTACTACTACATGTAGTAGTAACCCTTACATATGAAAATGCAGCTGTACGTTGCCATGGAATTAATGAGAAACTGGGTACTAAAGTTTCAGGGTACTCAGAAATAAGTGTGGTAACAGCTACGTATGTATACCCAGAAAATCAAAGTGGTACTAATTAACTTTTGTGTGGCGTACGACATACTGTCTGTTGGTATGTAGTTCCTGTTGTGGATCGTAACAAAGGCTATGAATAATCTTGCATTTACATTCAGAGTAATCCAATTAAAGTGCTTCAAGAGGGGTTTCTGTAGCTACAGCAACAATACATGTACTCCTTGTACACGTACGTATATGTCCACTAGGCATGGAGGGGTTCATTGAAGTTTGAAGCAATTATTGGCCATTGACCACACAACTGCAGAAGCAAGTGGAACTTGTAAAATCGATCTTCATTCAGAGGACAAGAGTAAGAGCAACCAGAGATTGCACCATACCGTCATGCACCATTAACATAGCAGAAAAAACATTTACGGAGACAACTTTGGCCGCCACTTTAGGGAACAGAACCCTGCGTATACTGTAGCAATTCTCTTTACCCATCAATATTTGCCACGCTACTTTATAAATTATATCAACCTCCAGCATTCATAGACAAAAGAGCGTATGACACGTACGTACGTGTCAGTTTTTTGAGAAAATAAATTTGCAACAATCATATGCGCCAAGAGCGAATTGGCGACATACTTGTCCAAATCGCTGTCTCTGCAATTTCAGTATCCTGTTTTTGCAGCCACCAACCACCTGGCTCTGGGACATGTGCTTGTATAAACCATTACTAACAGCAATGCAACAAATGTATGTAGCTAATTAACGCTCCCTTTTGCTGTATCGAGCCTGACGGCCTACAATTCTTCGGTATTTCCTATAGCAATCAGTTTCAAGCCCTTGTTCTTTGCCGATGGATTATTTCTTGGTGTATTGGTGAGCAGCATGAGTGAGCAGCATAATTACACTTACTCAACAGGGGGTACACTTTTTTAGTTCAACAAACGCTGTAGCTATAGGAACTGTAATGAATCACATGGATTCTCGTGCGATTTGAGGAAAAGTGCACTTACAATTGTACTCGCTTCACTCATGCAATTACCCATCCTATTGTATTCCCAAATCATACACATATCCCTGTAATTACCCTACTAATTATAAGGGATAATCTCTATTTATTATTTGCATCGGAGCCCATTGTACCACAGACTAAGCACTGAAACAATTTCACCGGCAAAATGTAGAGAAGTGCAACTGTCTTTTGAGCGGTCCCTGCCCATGCACAGTTAAGTAATTGCGCAAGCAGTATGACACGCAATATGATATGTGAGAACCTAAATATTGCAGTTAATATGAATTCCTGATCAGGTTGACCCACTACCTTAGTTAACGGCAGTGAACTGTAGCCATTTCCTGGCTGCTAGGGAACTCCATGGAAGCAGCTTTATCCTCTGTATGTAGAGAATGTGTAATATCACATCCTGCCAGCCCATTCATCACCAGCTCACACTGTTTAACCAAACTCATGTGACTTGCTTACTTAATTGCACGTGGGCAGGGATTGCTCGAAAGACGATTGCACTTCTCTATCGTTTGTTGGTGACCGTGTTTCAGCACTCAGTCTGTGGTACAAACAACCTCTGAAGAGTAGCAGCGTAGATTCACTGCCTTCCTTCGTTTTCTGACAACTGCAGCTGTCCTCGCCCATGCAACCATTCTACTACCCTTCTATACCCCATATCCCATACTCCCATCTTTCATACCCCATATCCCATACTTCATTTCCCGTGCTCTACACACGGCATCCCTCACTCTTTCCTCCACAATGATTAGTTGTGTTAATTACTGTAGCACAGTTGGGCTGAAAGTTAATTGCTGTAACTCTAGTAATGATTGTTGTTACTGCGGTAATGGAGATCGAGGAAAGCCCTAGTGTGCAGCCTAAGGTACTGGAGTAAGGCAGTGAGGAATGCAGAAGTGGTCGAGCTAAATGGAGCACTTACCATCTTTTGGTTTGGCCTCCCTATCTTTTAAGACTTCAAAACAGAGATACACCCACCTTCATATCAGTGATCTTGCAGACAACTTTTTCTGGTGGAATTCCTTGGATGTAAATATGGGTCGACAGCTATTAACTAGTCTTTTGTTATGCTCTGTGTCGGACTCACACTACGCTTCGGTATTAGGAAAGAAACCGTAAGCATAAATGTTGTAGCATATGTAGTATGTATGTATGTACGTATGTATATAAATTGGCACGCAAATTTAGAATTTTAAAATTGCGCAACACAATTTCTAGATTGCGCAAATTTCCAAATTGCGCAGAACATATAATTATGTATGTATGTATGTATGTATATATGTATGTATGTATGTATGTTTGTATGTATGTATGTATGTATGTATGTATGTATGTATGTATGTATGTATGTGTGTTTGTATGTGTGTATGTATGTACGTAGGTATGTGGAATGTTTATCCTTGCATTGGGTGATAAAGTGTAACAGTGAGGAATGCAGAAGTCGGTCAAGCTGAATGGAGCACTTTCGATCTTTTAGTTTGGTCTTCTTGCCTTTTAAGACTCCAGGTCTTTCAAGTCAGCAGTACACCCACCTTCATACGAATGATCGTGCAGACAAGTAGGATTCCTTGGGTATATAAATGGCTGTTTAAATATTTTGTTTATTATTCTCTGTATCGGACCCACATTATGCTTCGGTATTAGGGAGAAACTAAATATTGTAGCACATGTATGTTTGTATGTATGTATGTATGTATGTATGTATGTATGTGTGTTTGTATGTATGTACGTTTGTATGTATGTATGTACGTGGGTATGTGCAATGTGTACCCTTGGGTGCTGGAGTGTAGCAGTGAGGAATGCAGAAGTGGTCAAGCTGAATGGAGCACTTGCGAGCTTTTTGTTTGGTCTTCTTGCCTTTTAAGACTCCAGGTCGATTCAAGTTGGATTCCTTGGGTGTATATGGATTGACGGCTACTTACATATTCTTTTGTTTTGCTCTACACCAGACGCACCGTGCTCAGTATTAGGAGAGAAGCTTCAGAGATGTGGCATTGATAGCTACTTCTCTGTTGTGCTAATTTCACAACCCAGTTTTTAGGCGGGAAGCTTTATACATATATATATATATATGTGTAAATGCAAAATCATTGATATTGACAGCTGTTTTGTCTGTTGAAACATATGAAGCCCAGGCTGGATGTGCACTGTACTTCCTTAAATCAGTATGTGTTCCAAAATAAGGGACAGCTTTGTTTCCTTATATGGAAGAGTTCTACAGGGGGTAGTGGTTTCTTGATCTCATAAGTCTGTGTGAAGCCAGAGAGTCTGGTGGAAATGTAAGTGTGAAGTCACCCACTTCAAAGAATGCTATAATAGGCACTAGCTGTGTGTCCTTTTTTTTACCATGCACTCGACTGGTACAGTGGATTGCAGTTCCTTTCAAAAATTGCGTGTTCCATAAGTGGTTATGCAACTGTATGACAACAATTAAGCTACTGTTCATTGCAACGTGCTGATGCCGATGAAGATCAGACAATGATATATATTTTGTTAATTACTGAAAGGTTTAGCAGACATTATTAGCTCAAAGAATTAAAACGGACTGCTTGTGAGTTGCTTGCTTAAAAACTTCCGAAATATGCAGTTTTCGAACCTATACCTAGCTTTGTTCCCAGGCCCACTTAATTACCCGCTTACACCCTTACCTATGTAAGTATTGATGGTAGGTATGTATACGTACCATCAATATTAACTTAGGTACCCCCTTACCTCCTCAATATTAACATAGGTACATACATACCATCGATATTAATATCGGTAAGGGGGAAAGTTTCTTAATGGAGACACCGTTCAAATTGATCCTAGGCAGAATGTTGCATTTAATAGACCACTTTCCGCTAATTTGTCAACTTTTTCTGAATTTGGTCACATTCACCCAAAATGTGCGTATTACAAATTAAGGTTCTACAGAAATACAGAAATGGTGTTCAAATTTGATTGTAATAGCTTGATCTGTCTTGGAGATACACATCAGTGAATTTCCATAGAGAATGTATGTACAGGGGGGGGAGGTCATAGATGTGTCCCCCCCGTACATTCTGTGTATGGAAAGGGGTAAATTTCAGCAATTCATATCTCTAAGATGGAGTAAGCTACTGTATTCAAATTTGCTCAAGAAATGGCTCAGGCTCAACAGAGGTATCAGGTCACTCCAATAAACTGTAGTAATTAGTGAGCAAATCGGTCAATTTACTGCATTAATTCTCTTAAGCATTCGGTATTCCCCACGTTAGTCTATAAATTGTATCAACTTCCATTTATGGGCAAAAGTAGCCCCAGGCCATAATCACCTTTGTGTCTGTTTCATGGGAGACTAAATTTCTGGAACAATCGTATGCACCATGTTTGGGAGAATTGGGACAGACCTATCCAAATCGCTCCGTCTCTGCAATTCCTGTATCCTGTTATCCCATGCCACATGACTTGGCAGATATGTATGTGCTTGTAATAGCACTGTATGAATATTGACCAGGCTAATTGGCTGGCCTTCCCTTTGTAGTATCAGGCCCGATTGAGTTTCACAGACATTGCAATCTCTGGTATGGCCTATAGTTTACACAGAAATCTGTTTCTAGGTCTTGTTCTTTGCCGATAGATTCTTTCTCAGCACTTGCAAGCTGAATAAGTACGTAGGTATACTTCAGTTACGTACGTCTCAGCATCTTAACATGGGGGAAGTGAGTAATCTCATTCCTGAGTTCCATTCCATAGCATCATGGTGAAATGGAGCCTGGGAATGAGCAGAAAATGGGCTTACTAAGAGCTGTAGAATTGCACCTGAGATTGAAACTAGAGAGTGAGAAATGAAATTTGGAAATGGGGCATGATCCGCAGCCTTCTGCTCAAGATGCTTCCACAAACCCGGACTCATATCTCCTTTTTGGTAATGTTTCCAGTAGAAACCGATTATATAGTGTCTGTCCGGAGATACACGCTCAAAGTGTCAGGTCACAAATGCTTGTGAGTTGCTTGCTTAAAAACTTCCGAAATATGCAGTTTTCGAACCTATACCTAGCTTTGTTCCCAGGCCCACTTACATGTTTCACTTCAGCACAGCTTGTGCTTTTTCAGCACAGCTTGTGCTTTTTCGCACGTGCATGACGCGGAGGGTAGAAGGGTGGGTAGAAGGGTATAATTTTGCATGGGCGAGGACAGCTGCAGTTCTCAGATGAACGAAGGAAGGCAGCAAATCTACACTTCTTGTAGCTACTCTTCAGAGTTCGTTTGTACCTTAATCGGTAGATACCCTGAGGAAATTATGTCATTTTGTTGTGTTAAAGTTTTGCGGAAACTTGGCCAAACAGCAATTCCGAATTTTGTGATGGCAGTGGCTAGCAATCTCAGCACTGTTTGTTTATACCTACGTACGTACATGCACTATGCTGATTTTAATGCCGGCATAATCTGCTCACCCCCTATATATATGCATGGCCCAGTTTGTTACAAAACTAGGTTTGAACCTGGCTGAGTATTGGGCGCTCTAGCTGTGATGTGAAGGTACTTCCTAATATGGAACGGGTATCCTAGCGACAGATTTTTTAATCTCATAATAATGTAAATCAATCTGAGGAGCCCAAGAGTCTGGCTGCATGGCTGGGGAAGTGGGGCAGGTGTGAAGTCACCCTTCAGAATGGGGTTTCTTATTCATATCAGGCAACCAATAGGCATAGATCATGGCTGTTTGTGGTTAGAAGTGAGAAGATTATGCTTTCCTGTGCCTATTATGCTGGGTTATTTGCTCACCACCTATTGTTACAGTACTAGCCAGTGTCTGAGAAAAGGTCTGCATGACAAAAATGTTTTTTTATAAGGGCCTTGTATAAATTCTGAGTGTGTGGGCAGGGACTGATTGAGTATGGAATCTGGATAGTATCTGTCAAAAACACTAGTGCCCCCTAAGAATTTAATTATGTACTCATGCATGTTGCTGCCATATTGTGTATGACATCGACCATACACCCACAAGTGGTGGGCACTCCCATAGGCACTGTAGTCACAGCTAAAACCGGGGTCAAAAAGTGGTCAACAGGTCAAGGAGTACTTTTGCCATTGGTCAAGCGGTCAAGGACAATTTGATATTGCAGTCAAACGGTCAAAGAGCCTTTTTGCAGGCGTAGATTTTGGTACGGTCAAACGGTCAAGAACGTTTTTGCAGTGTGGTCAAGTGGTCAAGCAGCAACAATGACAGTCAAAATTTCTTGACCCCGGTCTTAGCTGTGACTGCAGTGCATATGGGAGTGCCCACCCCTTGACCCACGTAGGTAGAGCTTGTAAGGCCCAGTCAGAGGACGAGAGTAAGACCATTCAGGTTGACCATAGACATAACTTATTCTTTATATACCCCTTAAAATCATTTCTGTCCCAATTCTCACACCCTGCAATAAAGCCTGCTCTACCCTAGTCTCTCCCCCCCCCCCCCCCGATTTTTCAGTGGGGAGAGAGGGGGGTCCAGCTCGATAGGAGATTAGGCAAGGCATGGGATTGTTTCCGGAAATGTTTTCAGAAGCATTGCAGAGGCACAACACAGCTACCTACCGCTAATCACTGCATGTGTGTGTTCATAATTGCCTCAAACCAGAAGCCAATTAGCTCTGGCGCTACAAGTATGTGAAGGGAGTGTACATATGAGAGAAATTCGATCTTCAACTAGACCATCACTAATCCCATTACATTCAAGTCTACAGCTCCTGTACAGAGTAATTGGTAACCAAGGTGGTTCCATTCATTCTTGGCTAGTCAGCCGATACACCCGTTCCCATTACTCCAAAAGCATTCAAGTCTACAGCTCCTGTACAGAGTAATTGGTAACCAAGGTGGTTCCATTCGTTCTTGGCTAGTCAGCCGATACACCCGTTGTTACTGCAATCTTTCCATCCTCAGAACAATACTTCTTTAAGTATTTACCCTATTAAGCAACTAGTGTACTCAATGTAGTAGCTTAGCAACGGTTGTTTTCATACTGATACCGGTTCTAAGAACCAGTACCGGTATCAGCACAGCCCTAGAATGGTGTACCACAATATCTCCAATGAGCTAAGGGTTTAGCCGGCTAAGCCTTGTCCCATACCAATGCCAGTATGGGTATCAGCACGGCCTAAAATGAATTAAGAGTGGTGT
This sequence comes from Phakellia ventilabrum, assembly GCA_963921505.1. Taxonomy (NCBI): domain Eukaryota; kingdom Metazoa; phylum Porifera; class Demospongiae; order Axinellida; family Axinellidae; genus Phakellia; species Phakellia ventilabrum. The sequence continues at coordinate 817,741 of OY997381.1, forward strand.
GCCATCCACCGAGACGAGAGCTTAACTGGCTTGTCCCATACCGATGCCAGTATCAGCATCAACAGACAATGGCTTAGCTGCCTTGTCCCATACCGATACCGGCATTGCAAATTAGAGAGGCATGCCACAAGTCACATCGTCTCCGCTGGTCTAGGTGAGATGGAGTTTAGTTGGCTTCACGTAACTGGAACCTGATGCCAATAATAATCACACAGATGGCAATCTTCTAATGGCTGGCACGTGTGTTGGCTACATATACAGCCTGCCGAGAGAGTTAAATCACGTCTCCCCACAGAACACTGGCGGCCAGACCGAATAGTTGTGTTTTATGAGGAATTTCAATTAACTGGCTAAATGGGTTCTATTTTAGAATTATAATAGTGTAATGTTACACTTAAGCCCTTTGGCCATACAACACAGCTGCGCTACATGAGTGCTAGCAAAGATACAATTTAGCTTATTTCTCCATAGTGGTGTAGTGTTTGATTGAGATTCCCATCCTCCTCCTGCATGCAGAGGGGGACTTTGAAATGAAAGTCTGTTATAATGAAACTGGTGCTGCCATCGGAAGTGTGTCTATGCACAATTACAAAGTGTGTATTAAGCCATCTGTCATGTGACTATAGTTTTTGATCATCTGATTGTTTGGAGATCATGTGACAAGAATAGAGAGATTTTACTGGTGTCCAGGTACCCCAATTATTGTGAGATTCATGATGTCATTATTATGTCATACCTGTATTGCACATATGCGCATAATTAGCATGCCAAAACATGCCCCCTTGTAATTTTGGTGGACAAAGTTTAGGAAGCGGTCTGTGACAGTCTTGACAGGAAGTACATACATGTATACTGCAGACATGTAGGTAGATACATGTGGGCAATGCTTGACCTCTCACCTTTGACCTCAGGAAGTCTCCCCCCAGTTCCCCACCAAAAAAAGACTTTGGGAAGGATGGTGGCAGATGAACTGTGAGGGGGTGTCAATGAAAGAGGAATTCCAGCTGCTATATATAGCAGCAACAAATATTATGTCATAATTTAGGCTAGTAGACTAATAGCTGTGTCTGTTCACGAAGATTCATCTCAGGCAATCACCTTTCATGGGTATTCCTAGGCCTGTGACCTCCGGAAGGTTTACCTTGTTGTCGCCATTTTTTTGGTTTTCCTCAGACCAATGGGCAGATATGTGTTCTTGTCACCTCTGAAAGGTTACTGAGTGCTGGGGATTAAATTCTTTGAACGCTATATCAGTAAACATTTTCCGTTTTCCTCAGACCAATGGGCATGCAGTCATATGTACATGTGTTCTTGTCACCTCTGAAAGGTTATTGCTGTCTGGAATATTCAGGAAAACCCATTAGGCAATAGGGTAATAACCTGAATGCTGGGGATTAAATTCTTTGAACGCTATATCAGTAAACAGTTTCCGGTTTACCTCAGACCAATGGGCAGACATGATATTATGTGTTCTTGTCACCTCTGAAAGGTTATTGCTGTGTGGAATATTCAGGAAAAACCCCATTAGGCAATAGGGTTAACTTAATTTAAGGACTGCTAGGGGTTAAATTCTTTGAAAGCTGTATCATATCAGCCAGGAAGTACCAGCTGGGCATGAGGGACACAACAGCTGAACTGTGTGAGATCCGGAGTATCAATATTATATATGATGAAATATGAATTTAGGCATACAGCTGAGAGTTCTCTTTGCAACTGGACATAAAAGCCATTTACATTGCACAGTTACACGTGGCCAGTTATCTGTATATATGTAAGACTGAGTTGCTTTCAGTCATGTGACTGGTTGCCGTTGACGATGTTACGTACGTTCAGTATGTAGAAAAATAACATTTTTTAGTTTATCATAGTCATGCACGTATGCACGCTCACTGCCAAGATAGTCATTGTTGTCTTGTGTGGTCATGGCAACTGCTGCAACAGCAGTCCAAGCGAGGATTTAGTATGCAGGACTCTGTCTCTGTTTGTTTACAGCCAAGCCATTCCTGAGGGCTTCTCTCAATGATAACCTAATTTATTGTTTCCGTTTGAAGTTTGCTCCTGGCTGGCTGTGGGGGGTACAAGCTGAGATAATGTATTATGAGGTATGAAGGCTGGCATTCCACTGGCATAGGATCAACCCCGGTCATCTTTTGTCACATTTCCGTCAAGATTTTGATTACCCTCGGCAAGCAGGAAAGTCCGTGAACTATTTTCACGAACCTTGGACCCTTTCACATCGTATGCGTAATTAATAAAGGGATTCTTGGTTCTTTTTGTTGTCTGTTTTGTGGTGGACTTGTGCTTTTGACTGATTGTAGTTTTATTGATGTGTGAATGGCGAGGGTGATGTCATAAACGATAGGCCAGCATTTCCGAAATTCCAGGACTACCTTTCTGAATTTTTCAACAATTGCCCCCCCCCCCTCCCCCCTCCACTCCTCCCTCCCTCCCTCCATCTCCCCCCAAAAGTTTCTTTCCTAAAAGCGCATGCATTGTTAGTAAACTTTTACCGACGTCCAGTGTGGTCCACCACAAGTATGCAAAATATTAAATTGCTTTTTTTTTATGGTTATATAGGGAGGGTGTGGGGTCAGGTATTTTTGGATATGCACTGCTATATACATGTATGTGTGTATCATTTGGCTGTTACTTGTCTATAGCTCTCCAAATTCTACACTTTAGAACGTGGGAAAACGCCCTCTCATGTCTCTGATTAAGCCAGAATGGTATGGTTATTTGCATACACAATGGATTTTGGGGTTGTAATACGTACCTACGTAGCTTGTGTTACTTTTCTTGGTAGGCTTGTAGACTGGGTTACAGCCTCTGTTGAGACTGTGTTGAGACTGGGAGAGAATTTGTTTCATCTCTAGATATATTATGTATGGGATTCTCAAAACAGTGTCTACAAGATTTCCTGTGGTGTGGGATTGTCTGTATAAGAGATTGGTACAATACACGGTAAATGGTTAAACCGGTGCCGGGGAGGTTTCCGTAGCTTTGTGCGGTTATTAACTGGTCTCGGGTTCTCTTGTTTGCATTCAGAGTTCTGTTTTATAGTTATACAATACGTACTTTTATTACTGTCTACCTCATGCAGAGCTTTAACTTGATGGGCACATTTATGAGCCTATATAAAAATTAATAGAGAAAACTATGTACTTTATATTAACGCCTAATATAAAAAACCCATATAAATTCACATAAGCTTTATGGATATATTAAAACTTGACTGGGAAAGAGTTAAAGCCTTAATTAATGTGAAGTGTAGAGTAGTTTGGGGCATGTGGGAGTAATTGTTTAGGGGTTTGGAATGGGGTTATGGGATTAGGACTGGGTGAGCTAATTAGTGAATGGCTGCATCTGATTCAGTGTAATGATTGAGATACCTTTTCGAGAATATTTAGGCAGTGTTTGCGATGGCTTGAATGGGAGGAATTCGTCCTCCAAAGACTTGATAGTCCATATACGTACATACATAGATGTTTGGACCTTGTATGCTGAAGAGTTTATTGTGTTTGTGTTTGATTGTGGGGAGTGAACGTGTACTCTAATTGTAGTTTTGTTGATGTGAGAATGGTGAGGGTGAGTTCATAAGGGATAGGTCAGCATTTTCGAAATTCCAGTGCTGAAATTTTCAACAATCCTCCCCCCACCACCACCCCCCCCCCCCCCCCACAACCATTTCTTTCCTAAAGCTAGCATAAGTATTGTTAGTAAACTGTTATTGAGATGCAGTGAGGTCCACCACGAGTATGCAAGATATTAATTGACTGTGGTTTTGTGGTGTTGCAGTTAGGGAGGGTATACATGGGTCAGGAAAATTTGGATAGGCAGTAGTCAGTCATGTGATCAGTGGTGGTTGATCATGTGATCAATGGCAGTCAGTCATGTAATCAGTGGTAGTCGATCATGTGATCAATGGTAGTCGGTCATGTGGTAGTCGGTCATGCGATCAATGTACGTGAGAACTCAAAGTTGTCAAAAAATCATAGTTACCATTCTTCCTCAAATACACAATAATATTATGCTACAAGTGGAAGGCTTCTGTAGACTCTTGTGAGGTTTGACTTTCAATTTCAGTTTCACCAAAATGTCCTCAGTGGGCTGAGAAATTCATGAGGTAACGTGATCCTTACATGACAACAGGTATTATGATATATTTTGGTGGAAATATTTTTGCTAGAAGTTCCTTGCTACAGGTGGACCCTTGCTAGAGCCAGACTCCTGTTAGGAGTGTGTTTTTGCGAAGGGTGATATAATCCTAGTAGTATATAGCTCATGGTATTGGGAGGAGCTCAAGACATGCCGCCGGTATTTACAACCCTTCATTGGGTGTCGCCAGTTGCAACAAATTTAATTGTATGTCCTATTACGAGCCTTTGCTGGGCGTCGCCAGTTGCAACAAATTTAATTTCTGCACAACTATCCTTCGGATATATTTGCACAACAATCGTTGTCCAGCTGCAGCTGTAAAAAATTTGTAGAGTATGAAGTTATTTACTGGTTACAGCTGATGCATAATTGCATGTGCTCCGCCACAATCCATATAAGTGAAATGGATGGTCACTCCCTCCAGGAGTGGACTGATGACAGGTAGTCCGTGTGCTACAAACAGTCCCACCCCACTTTGAAAGAAGGCTTCTTTCAGTGCATAGGCCACTTCAATTAGTTTCTGCTCACCTGCCCGCTCGCTGTTTTGGGGCCGCCCGAATTTCGCCATTATTGCCCATGAGTATGAGACAGTCTTTTTGTGCACCTATTGGCTCCCGAAGTGGTTGTAGCATGGCTGCTGCATCGTCTTTCTCCAAGCCCTACCAAAAATGGAAGATTCTCAACAGTAGCAACAAACCAGCTACCGTTAGTTCCTATTTTCAGGCGGCTGTGCACAACTGTTACAATACATAGTCCATACTTCGAATTCCAAGTGTGAGCAGGAGCCCATGAACTCTGTAGGCTTTGCTGGATTCATGGGCTCCTGGTGAGAGCATGCCATAGAAAGTGTGGTGAACCTTGAGAGTGGGTTTTCATTTTCAGTTTCAGTGCTTATCAGCTAAAACCTTTCAGTGTCAATACCAGTAGTATATACTGGTAGTATACTAATGGCATCTTTGTAGTATTCTAGTAGTATACTAGTGTATCTTGGTAGTATACTAGTGGTATCTTTATAGTATACTAGTAGTATTTAGTAGTATAATAGTAGTAGACTTGTAGTATTAGAAGTACTCATTCTCTAGTGATGACCCATGCAGGGCCCTATAGTACGTCCAAGGGTAATTACCCATCCTACTCCAGCCATTTAAATACTTGTCCCTCCTCCATGCTAATTCGCAAACAGAACTTAATTAAGACAGAGAGACTACCCTTGCTCTAAGTGGCAGGTGCGCCTCAGGTCTGCCTCGCGTTGTAAAGTAAGGAGTATCAAGATTCAAAAAAATTTAGCGTCTTGTAAGCTATCCTTTGTCGGCACATTCCTAAGGATCAGTTACAGAAACTTTCAGTTTGCAGAATCTAACGACTGTAAATGTTGGTGGCCATCTGAGCATAGCTGAGCCGCTGATGTGTGCTAAACTGTGAAGCCATTACTTGTTCTATGTAGCTGGTGTATCTCACCACTGTTCAAAGAACATAACTTTATTATGTATTACTTCCTGATATCGATTTTACGACCTCCTAGCTTGTTAGTTTTTTGCGCCGTAGCACCATCTTACTGATTGTTTGACACTTTATCATATAGGTTGCTGCTTACAGAGCCATAAAATTCCCTAAAATGGAACTTACCAAACCAAAGATATTTATATGATATATTCTAACTTACCGGAATGGAAAGTTATGTAACTTCAAAAAGACTTATTGTTTTCTTGTCTCCTCATTGGTCATATGCGAAGGAATCGCAAAAATGCTATCAGGGTTGCTGGCTTGTTATGCTGGCGCTGTTCTTGTGATTGAATCAGGCCTTGTTTGGCTCGCTGCCTTCTCCAGAAATGTCTGGGCAGGTGTCTAAACACTGCACACTATTTATTGCTGTTCTTTAAATTTGGGGTGAATTCTCTTTGTTATAAAATTTCCTGGAAATAAAAATCACATATATGTACTTTGTGAATACTAACTGTCTGCAGTTTTTGCATATGTATGTGCTTTGTAACGCTGTAACTCTCAGCTGGAATAGCTATAGGAATTAACCACACGTATTACTATTTTAACACCATCACATACAAGGGTTTTAAATTTGGAATGAATCCTTAACAATTTTCTTTGTGTCTCAATTATGATAAATTTTGTAAGCTTCCCCAAATTGCAGCCGTGTTAGCTTATTTCCCTTATGCAGGTGTGATATATGCTCTGTAATGCTGTTAACCTTCGCTGGGGCGAGTGAAAGGCCGTGAAAAATAAATAACCGCTGTTAATAAACATTGTTTACAAGCTAGGCATGTGCCGCTACTACCATAAGAGTTGATTGGCTGTTATAATCGACTGTGATTGGATTGGACATTTGAGCTTAGTCATGTTTCTGTCTTCAGTGGTTTCAGAAATTCAATACCTCACATTCTGGTCTTAGTTACTGTTAATTTTCTTCTTCACTGATGGATTCCTAAGCCCTGCAGAGAGAGAATTTGCAGAAATAAACGTTTACCATTACTAGGATAATATTTAAGTGATGGGAATACAAGAAATTGCAAACTTTAATAATTATCCCTTAGAGAACAGGCCAGTTAGTCCAACTGAATAAAGTCTGGTGTTGCATATCTGTGAAAACATATCTGTGACAATAGTCCTTCAAGTGTTAAAATGGCACAACAGCTTTCAGCATTGTGTACAAAACTATTGTTCCGAACTGTTGCTAAACTTACATCACTTGTACTTGTAATACACCTGATTGGTCAATGAGCTAGAGTACACTATAAATGGAATACTGTGGGTGAATTAAATGTGCTAGGGATGTTTTGACTGAAGCTATTATGCTGTGCAGTGGTAAAAATAGTTTTACCGTACACATCTAGTTCACATAAACTATTTAATCTGGCAAAAGAACACATACTTTCCATACCTAGAGAGGGTCATACCCTTTTCACATTAGCAGTGCTAATATAAACGTAATAGCCATGTTAACCTCTAAGCTAGCTGAATTAATGTGTGTTAGACTTTTGACAACTGGCATGGACTGTGTACATTACAGCTATTAGACTCTTGGTACGTAGGCGTGATATTTTCCACGTTTGATGGCACAACTCCATGTTTGTGTACCATCTACCCCTGCAGAGTAGGAGCACAAACAGTAAAGGGTATTTACTCATAAAATGTGTAGTTCTCGAGTGGCTCCGGTTTCATTCGACAATTAGGTTCTCATGTTACCGCCCACTGACCAGACAAACCAAGAGGTACCGTTCGTCCCTAAATTTTAATGCAGTGGGACTCATCAGTTGGCAACCGCAACTCTGCCAGGTAACATAACAGGCTACCATAGTAGTCCCTGTTACGTGCCTCACAGAAACTTAGTATGATCTCAAACACTGGCAGTGCACTACAAATTCCAGTCTGGTCATCATTACCCATGCGTTATTTACTCATGGTTTTTGAGCCGTAAAGTTCAGCATTTGTATGTGTAGACGCAATGCACTATGAGCTAACAGCTCGGCCATTTAAAATGAATACCATAGCTAGGTCGAGTGTACAGGACCCTTAATTAATGTGTGTATGGGGACTCCTGCAGACTCTGTCAGCAGAAGCCTGTACTCATAATAGAAACCTTTCTGAGGCTACAAAACTCCTGCCACAAAGGGCTTAGAGTGTCTTCCTCCCTCCCAACCTCCCTTCCAGTGTACAGTACAAGTATGTGTAGGGGCTGGTTGGCAGGAAGCTGTTTTGAAGCATCAACAGAAGCCCCTACTCATAATGGTTTCAAACACTTTGAGGCTTCAAAACTCCTATATATATACTTCGTTCCCTAAGCAACCGGCTAAGAGTGCCTCCCCCCCTTCTCTCCCAACCAACCAAGTATGCCACGGGGAGCTTCTTAGTGTGTGCGGGAGGCTGGATGGCAGGAAGCTCAAAGCGTGAAAGTGTCAGACGAAGCCACTGTTTACAATGGAACCTTAAAGCTTCAAAACTCCTACTTCATTCCCTGAATAACCACTAGTCTAAGAAACTTTCCCTCCCTCTGTCCACCCCTCCCCCTCCCTCTCTCATCCCCCCTCCCTCCCTCCCTCCCTCCCTCCCTACATCCCTCCTTCCCTCCCTCTCCCTCTCTCCCTTCCCCCCTCACAAATCCTCTTCATAAACTATTACCTTACATGACATCGTAGTCTTATAGTATTACCCGCGATATCCAAAGAAAGTGGTCTTCATGCCGATAATCAAAGCCTAATATGCAGCTGCAGACTGTACCAAAATACCAGTCAGGTACTCTTACCAACTGAGCACCTGGATTTCTGGGGCAGAGGTGTGACAATTCCACGCACTGCTGCCTCCATTTTTTTGTTTTTTGGTACAAACAAAACAGTGGTGTGCAAACAGTGGATTAGCCATGCTGCATACCTCATTAACGTTTAATTAGCCGCCAGGTATCAAGTAGATGTTGTGGTCAGGTCTTGTTATCAGATAGGCCGGTATGGAGATCGAACGAGAACCACCGTGAGAAAGCTGCCTTGTACTGCCATTCATTAATCAGGTATTATGCAAAGTGTGTTGGTGTCTCCACTAATGGCCTCCCTGTGTGGCCTTATTGTGTATGCGTAATGGGTGACTTCCTTGTTTGCTTTAATGCAGCATACACCCAAATGTAAACCACAACAAAAAACCATATAATACGACGTTATTCGTTAATTTCTCCAGAAATGGGTCTACAAGCTGCATACACTTTAGTTACGTACTTTAGAAACAGAGCAGGCTTCCTTTATAGGTACATACGTATGAACATTGGCAAAAAAAAATTGCCTTTGCATGCTCAGAAAGTTACTTCACAACTAGAGCAGACTTCCTTATACGTATGTACGTATGTAATTGAGAGCATAATGTCGCAGTTGGGGGATTTTTATTTCAGACTTACCCACAGATGGCTACTTGAGTCTGAGCGGAGGAAATGCACAATACTGAGTAGATTGGTCCTACATGATCATCTTTTGCAATGTTCAATTCTCATCAGTGCGGGAGATCAAACTTTGTTTGGTGGCCATTTCAACTATTAATTTTTAGCGATAAGTAACATTTTGAGAGACTACATGTCTGCATAGTTTGTGCAGACATGTACAGCAATAGCATTTTTTATTCTTTACACATTCTTTCCCACATACAACTAAATTTATAGTCCGCAGCCAAGATTCATGGTGGCTTTCTGGACGTATACCAGTCATAATAATTGTTTATGAATTCATTTGGGCAGCTACCTACATTACGTTAGCCTCATGGCTACCCAAAGTAGCTTATTATAGCTAGGGTGCTACCCAATACCAAAGTAGCTTATTATAGCTAGGGTGCTTGTAGGTGTCAGCATAATTGTTTATGAATTCATTTGGGCAGCTACCTACATTACGTTAGCCTCATGGCTACCCAAAGTAGCTTATTATAGCTAGGGTGCTACCCAATACCAAAGTAGCATTATAGCTAGGGTGCTTGTAGGTGTCAACATAATTGTTTATGAATTCATTTGGGCAGCTACCTACGTACGTTATGTTAGCCTCATAGCTACCCAATACCAAAGTAGCATTATAGCTAGGGTGCTTGTAGGTGTCAACAAGCACACCCGGAAAACGTCCATGTACATGGGAGAGAGAGGTTAGGCTCTGGAGTGCTAAAAAAAGGAAGTAGAGCAGAAACCCAGAGGGCAGGCTCCAATGGAGACAGCTAAGATCGTAGTTGACATAGCAGCAAATGAAAATGGCTCATTCCAGACTTTATCTCGCAGCCGTGGTGTGGGGGGCCTCGGTACGAGGCTATCTTTGTGTCGCTCCACGAAGTACGATCGCAGGAAGCAAGAAGAGACGTCCACTGGTCTAGGATTTAGCATCTAGTGAGTTTGCAACAGCTGACACTGTCATTTGGGATCGATAAACCTTTCCTGTTTGTCCCAGCTGCTGACACTGAGACTCATTTCGTCTGGTCCTTTCCTGTTTTGTCCCAGCTACTGGCTCTTAGGCTAAGACTTCCTGTCTCTAACTGACAGCTGACACACATTTGGAATTGACCTCTGACCCTTCCTTTTTCCCCCCAGCAACTGGCTGTAAGACTTCCTATCTCTAATAGCCTTTCTCCTAAATCATCATTCAGTGTAGATACGTAAATGGCCCATAATGTCAATTTACACTGAGTGAATTAATTTCCAGGGAAATTATCCTATGAGGTACTAGCTAGGCTACCTTTGTGTCCCTCCCAGACCGTGTTATCACAGGAAGTTCCAGGAAGTATGATCACAGGAAGCAAGAAGAGATGTCCACTCATCTAGGATTAAGTGTCTAGCAACAGCTGACCCTGTCATTTGGGATCGATCGAACCTTTCCTGTTTGTCCCAACTGCTGACGCGTTTTGTCCCCGCGCAATTGGCTCTAAGACTTCCTGTCTCTAATGGCCTTTGTCCTAAATCATAATTCATTATTAGTAGATAAACTGCCCACAATGTCAATTCACACTGAGTGAATTAATTGCTCATACAGGAGATTCATTACTGCCAAGGAAATTATCGAAGGGACACCCACTCACCTGGGGCACAGAAACACACTCTCAGCTGCTAACAGCTGAGAGTCATTTGGAATTGACCTCTGGCCCTTCCCTTTTTTCTCCTAGCAACTGGCTCTAAGACTTCCCGCCTTTCGTCTACGTAAATCATTATTCGGTGTCGATAAACTACCTCATACTTCTTCCAGGGAAATTACGTACGTATCCTGCAAACAGGAAGGGACGCCCACTGTAAAGAAACACACTCTCGGCTGCTGACACTGCATGAAACTCATTTGGAATTGACCTCTGGTCCGTTCCTTTTTTTCTCCTAGCAGCTGGCTCTAAGACTTCCCGCCTTTCTCCTACGTAAATCATCATTCGTGTAGATAAACTGCCTCATATACAGGAGATTCATTACTTCCAGTCTTCCAGGGAAATATATGTACGTATCGTGCAAACAGGAAGGGACGCCCACTCACCTGGGGCACAGAAACACACTCTCCGCTGCTGACAGCTGAGACTCATTTGGAATTGACGTCTGGCCCTTCCCTTTTTTCTCCTAGCAACTGGCTCTAAGACTTCCTATCCCTAGTAGCCTTTCTCCTCAATCATAATTCATTGTAGATAAACTGCCCACAATGTCAATTCACACTGAGTGAATTAATTGCTCATATAAGAGATTCATTACTTCCAGTCTTCCAGGGAAATTATCCTACAAACAGGAAGGGGCGCCCACTCACCTGCGTCACAGAAACACACTCTCAGCTGCTAACACTGGAACTAACCTGTGACCCATCCCTTTTTTCTCCTAGCAATTGGCTCTAAGACTTCCTATCTCTAGTAGCCTTTCTCCTAAATCTGTAGATGAACTGCCCCTGGGTGAATTACGTAATTGCTCATACAGGAGATCCATCACTTCCCAGTCTTCCAGGGGAATTATTCTACAAACAGGAAGTGGCGCCCACTCTCCCAGGGTACAGAAACACAATCTCATCATTTCTAGCCAAAATGAAATTCTCAACCTCGCTACACCAGCCCTAAAACTGAGTATCCTCCTCATATCGTAGCCTGGAAACCGGGATATACTAATTATAAAGCCACATACGTACTCCTCAATATAAACCTGCCAATGAACTATTCCATATACGTACATAGCCCATTTCTGACCCCACCATCTGACTTTTGACCCTTACATGGGACCTACATGTGCATTGTGACACATATCCAACATGTTAGCTAGCGACAGTGTATGTTGCCACTTGGAATCCGTCTCATTACAGTAATTAGGCAAACTGACGTCATGTGGCTCAAGTTCTGTTATGTTACATACTTAGGTTTCAGCTTGAGCACTGCTAGAGCATCGTGCATACACTCCATGCGGACATCATTGCTTAGGAACGGGTATTTTGTTGCCAAGAAGTCTAAAATGACTGTTATTGAGATGTGGATAACGTGGCCTATATGGTAGTCACCTTCACAGACTGTAATGACACTGTCTGTGATGGGTAACCGAATGCATGGCATTTTATGTACGTTTCTACTGTGTTGCTAAGTAAATATCAGCGTGAATTAGTATCGAAGCTGTATGTGATGAGCAACTGAATGCATGGCATTTTACGTGTGTTTCTATAGTGTTGCTACGTGAATTAGTATTGAAGCTATAGGATAGTTAGAGTACCTCAGTAATAGAAAGTGGAGTTGATGTATTTTGAATTTCGGAGTTGGGTTGGGCTGTATTTTGTCTTAATAATCGCCAGCCTTTAAAAGGTTCAAAGCTACAGTCTTAAGGATTACCATGTGATGTACACATGCGTGTACTCCTGCAGTTCATTAGCTGCTGTACGTGCTATTTTGACCATTTGTGTGTGTTTACTTGTGTGTTTGGAATAGCTTCTGCTACAAGTGAATGTTTATTAATGAGTCTAGAAATGTAGAGATTGGGTTTGGCCTGTTTTTGGAATGTGCTGCGTGTGGCATCATTTGTAACTTTGCATAATTATGCAATCACCAACCAATTACATGGCGCCTCACAGCCCAGAATTTAGCAGTTACTAGTCCTACGTATGTTACCGTGTTCCCTCCCCTCCCTCCCTCCCTCTCTCCGTCCCTCCCTCCCTCCCTCCCTCCCTCCCTCTTTTCCTCCCTCTCTCCCTCCCTCCCTCCCTCCCTCCCTTCCTCCCTCCCCCCTCCCTCCCTCCCTCCCCCCTCCCTCTTTCCCTCCCTCCCTCCCTCCCATTCTCCTTCCCTCCCTTCCCAGTCTGTCAGAGGCCTCTATGGAGATGCAGCTGCAGAAATGGATGCCAGCATTGGGGTGATCATGCAGAAGTTGAAGGACCTCAATCTGTTAGAAGATACACTTATTGTCTTTACCAGGTAATACTTGTAGCTGTTGGTTTGTGGATTGGGAAAGAGACCTGCTATACAATAGCCTCATATACTCAGCGTACCGAACTGGGAATGAGACCAGACATGCATGTAGACCTCACATGTAGTTTCATTCCTGAACCAGCAAGAGTTAGAGAAATACACCCATCTTTCAGCGTCCCCCAGAAGTTACGTACGTTACGTTCCAAACATACCCAGGTAATTGGAAGCACTGTCCGATTGTTAATTATTCATCAATGAATGCTAGTCCATCTCTACTATGGTTACATGATCAATTGAGTAATAATTACAACCCTAACCAAGGCCGCCCCCACGATGCATTATTCACCACCCGCCGCGGAATACTGCAACTCGGTATAACATTGTTCACCGTTAGCACGCAAAGAACTGTTTACTTCTTGACACTTGTGATGTATAGTAATAGTGTTTTTAGGGTCTTGAATCCTCCGTTATAGCACGTATTCACACACAAGCACACACACATGCACACACACACACACGGTATTTTATTTCGCCTTGCGTACAATAACGCCATGTATAAGAACACCCACACACATGCAAAGTAGTAGTATTACACTTAATATGTGTGTGTGTGTGCATGTGTGTATGATGTCATTGATATGCCTTCCATAGTTGCGCACACACACATTCACTGCTTCATAATTATATCCTACAAGCTCCACCTGATGTATGTGTGGGTATGGGGTCAATGTCATAACTATGGCAACGACAATATTGTAAGAGTCATTTCTTATTAAAACCAGCTGGGTATGAGGCTAGCCTGAGACTTGGGTATGAGACTAGTCTGACACCTGGGTATGAGGCTAGCCTGAGACTTGGGTATGAGGCTAGCCTGACACCTGGGTATGAGGCTAGTCTGAAACCTGGGTATGATGCTAGCCTGAGACTTGGGTATGAGGCTAGTCTGCAACCTGGGTATGAGGCTAGTCTGAAACCTGGGTAGAGGCTAGCCTGAGACTTGGGTATGAGGCTAGCCTGAGACCTGGGTATGAGGCTAGCCTGAAACTTGGGTTCGAATCCCACTGGTTGTCTCCCAGGTAAAGTGGTTCACCCCTCCTCCCTTTGTGATAACAGCCTTACCCCTGCTAAAATAGTAGCTTCCCCATTTTGTTTGTGTTGTCAGTAGCTTCCTCATCTTGTTTGTGCTGTACATGTTTTGAAGGAAAAGACAGAGAAGTAGGTCCCCAGTGGAGCAGTGGTATGTGTGAACAAACATGGTAAAACCACAACAACATTTGGCTACTTCTCTCTTGACTTTGGTTCCGAAAGTGGCCCCCAATGGAGCGGGAATATGTATGAACAAACAAGATAAAGTCATAACAACCTTCGCCTAATAACCACAGGAAGTTGTAAACAACTTAACCATCAGTGCGTGATGTAATGTTATGGGATGTGACACTTACAGGGCCTAGGGGAGGGAGGACCATGTGGCTCTCTTTTAGACTAGCTGGGAAGGAGCTGTGGAGGCGCATTATCTCAATGAATTACTTGTGTATGTCAACTTCACGAGACTACCAAGGTCTTTTCAGATTGAAGGTTGACAGTGATATTATTGCCGTTGCGCGATATTTATTATCATGACCTGCAAGTATCACGATAAGTATGATGATAATATTTCCCAGCACTAGACTACTACTGCAGTCTTTTCCCATGACAAAGAACCATTCTTTAGCTGGCAACGGCCTCCTTAAAAAAAACTGCACTACCCCACTAGCTGTTTTTAACTACGTACGTACTTGAAATTCCTGGCTAGCTTACCCCTTAGTAGCCATTTCAGATTATGCCATCTACCAATAACTGTCTCATTTTAGCACTAAGCTATGCCCTTTTTATCCGCTTCCGATGCAGAAATGGCTGTACAGGATTAGCTGCACGATAAATATAGCCATGCCTATTGTATACAAAGCCAAGTTATGTGGAGGCATTTTCTGTATGTACAATCATGTCACATACACGGTCATCCATTTATGTACTTTGTATTATAAACTATGGCAAGAAGTGCATGTATTGTTTATGGGTTTATGGGCAACACATGAGTTCAGTATACAGATACCTTCTGAGGCAAAACCAAGCTATTTATAGATAGATAGATATGTAGATAGATACATTTGTGTCCCACCCAAGGGATATGTACAGAGAGGGAACTGTGCATTTGACAACAGAAGCTCTATCTTGACAACTCGGAGACTGCTCTATTCTTCATAATGCAAATGCAGCTGTATGGCTTGGGGCTTATTCTCGGGTAGTTGGACACCCGATGTTTAGTGTGTTTTGATTCACTCACGCACTGGGATACAAATTAACATACATGATACCTACGACAAATTTTTGAGGTGCAAAATGTTTGTGGATTTGGCTCAAACTGTGAAAATTATACCCTAAAAAAAGTTTATGCAGTTAGGTGTGGTTTTATCGTGTCTACAATCCTCGGGGAAAAAATTGCAAAAGGTTTACTGATAGTCAATCCACAAAAAATTTGGGTCTCATAAATGTATTGCTATACGATATATCTATCTAGCAATGTTGTATATGCATGAAAATTTTGGGCCTCAAAAATGTATCGCTATACGAAAATGTCTACCTGTATATGTGATACAGCTGATGTAGCCCATTGCAGTAACTTGAGCTGTATTAGCGCATAATGACGTGAGGACGAGCGGAGTTGTGCTCTCCTGGTCTGAATACTCTAGCCATATCCTGAGGTAAAGGGTTGCTTCTTGTTTACCCCATGCACTAAGCTGTTTCTAATGTCAGAATGAGTTGCCTTGGTTACAGGAAGTGCAAGCATCTAATCTAATAATGTATCTAACTGTGTGTAGCATTCTCCATGTTAGAGGTAGTAATGAAGGCGACCTACGCAGTAATAAAAACAACTCTCGACTCTTAATTGTTCCAAACAAGGGATATCATTAGTCCTGGCACACACACAGTCACCATGGTAACTAATGATTGGTTAAAATTCATTTAGAAGTCAGCCAGAAATCCTCCGAAGTGCTAGAGAAGGAATTTCTCTCAAACACTATTATTACACGTAAGATTGATTACTTTATCGTTACCAAAGCAACAAGCTCCACCTGCGTCTGTGGATGCATGGTCAACAGCGTAAGCACCATGGCAATGAACTTGAGGAGTTCAAATTTAGTGATAGTAGCCACCTAATCAAGTTGCATATGTGGATATGTACGCACAGTTGCTAATGATGCACAACATCCCATCCTCGTTCCCAGGCTGCACTGCCCAGCATTTTGTGCAGTGTGGAAAAATAAACAAAAAATGCAAAAAATGCCGGGCAGTGGAACCTGAGAACGAGGCTACAACCTCCTACTCCGACCATTTGCGTTATATACGTACCTACATTCTTACCAGGTCACTTGTGTAATCAGTTGTTATTACAGAGCCACTCCTACACAGGTCCATATATTTGTATATTAGCTGAACAGCCTATAGTATTTCTAGGACCAACTGGTCTCAGACCGGTTCAAGACTGGGAGGAACAAAAAGTTAAATCTGGTTCTAGGTTAGAAGTCGGAGACAATTCAAGCCTGGTTCCAGGCCAGGGAAGGATATAGAAGTCACTGATCTCAGGCCTGGTTCCAGGCCGGGGAGGGATATAGTAGTCACTGATCTCAGGCCTGGTTCCAGGACAGGGAGGAATATAGAAGTCACTGATCTCGAGCCTGGTTCCAGGCCGGGGAAGGATATAGTAGTCACTAATCTCAGGCCTGGTTCCAGGACAGGGAGGAATATAGAAGTCACTGATCTCGGGCCTGGTTCCAGGACAGGGAGGAATATAGAAGTCACTGATCTCGAGCCTGGTTCCAGGCCGGGGAAGGATATAGTAGTCACTAATCTCAGGCCTGGTTCCAGGACAGGGAGGAATATAGAAGTCACTGATCTCGGGCCTGGTTCCAGGCCAGGGAAGGATATAGAAGTCACTGATCTCAGGCCTGGTTCCAGGCCGGGGAGGGATATAGAAGTCACTGATCTCGAGCCTGGTTCCAGGCCGGGGAGGGATATAGAAGTCACTGATCTCAGGCCTGGTTCCAGGACAGGGAGGAATATAGAAGTCACTGATCTCGAGCCTGGTTCCAGGCCGGGGAGGGATATAGAAGTCACTGATCTCGAGCCTGGTTCCAGGCCGGGGAGGGATATAGAAGTCACTGATCTCGAGCCTGGTTCCAGGCCAGGGAAGGATATAGAAGTCACTGATCTCAGGCCTGGTTCCAGGACAGGGAGGAATATAGAAGTCACTGATCTCGGGCCTGGTTCCAGGCCGGGGAGGGATATAGTAGTCACTAATCTCGGGCCTGGAACCTTCCAGGCCGGGGAGGGATATAGTAGTCACTAATCTCGGGCCTGGTTCCAGGCCGGGGAGGGATATAGTAGTCACTAATCTCGGGCCTGGAACCTTCCAGGCTAGAAGTCACTGGTCTTAAAGTGGTTCCAGGCTAGGACGATAATTTTTAATTTCAGAGTATACATAGTTTTATAGTGTTCAATAATTTCATTATAATAATATTATGTAAGCAATTTGTTCGTTTGCACAAAAGACAAATTAAGAAATGTGCATGTCTAGTTGTTTACTGCTGGAGTTGTAGGTATGCATTAGTCCCCTTTCCCTCTCTTGTAGCTGATTAATTAGGAAATAATAAGTCCCTTCCATGTTTGTGAAACAATACTATGGTATCTCTGTGGTGAAACATATCATGTGTACACAAACACTTGTACACAAACACTTGTACAACAAATTGTGATGATGTAATCTCTACAACTTATTCTCCAGCCCCAGGGATTTTCTGTATGCCAGGTTTAGGATAAAGGTTAAAGTTTTTAGCTAGCTAGCTGGGAAATTGAAAGTAGTGTTTGCATACGTTGAGCTCATGCTTAGAGCTCATGTTAGTCCTGGAACAGCTAGTTAGCCAGCTAGCTAAGGTGGCCACCCAGAAGTTGATGCACACATGGCTCTTGAATTTAGTTGTATTTAGTACCTCACACTTGAATCAGCAGCTAGCTAGCAGCGGTCAGTGGACTCCGCAATACTTTAAGTTGCCCACTCCATCTGTGAATAAGTAACAGGATTAACACTATTCAGACCCAGATGCTGAGTGTCGGAGACTTTCAGCTGCGTGCATTTCCGGTGGGGGGTAGAGGTTGAATGACGTTAGACTTAACAAGTAACCACATGTACGTATAGCCAGTGGTTGAAATAAACACTTTGAATATGATCTAAATTCTTATTGCACCATGGACATGCAGGAGGTATGTAAATGCAATCCTTGCTAATACCGAGAGGTAATGGTTAGCTGCTGTATGGCTATTTAAAATATTGTGTACATGATCAGACATTAGTGGTACTAAGGGAAGAACAGGCCTATATATATATGGGTCTAGAAATGGGCTAATATACTCCTCAAATCCCTATAGGAACACTAACGATACGCCCTTAGTTATACATAGAGAGATTGGTATTGAGAGATTGATTTTTTTCAGCTGGATGTTTAGCTAGGATATTCACAGAGTAGGAGATACGGTCTGACTCGCAAACAATTCTTTGCCTACAAGATAAGAATCTGGCCAGTGAGACATGTGTATTCAGCAGACGTACTTAGCAGCTTTGCCAACTTTTGTGTGTGCATACGTGACTGATTCAATAGAATGGCCGTCAGATACCACCTTTTGGCTGCACACAAATAATAGCATTGTTTACCTCCGTCTGGTTCTGCATGCTCATGTCCTAAACAACGAGTGAGGCAGCATCGTGCAGTTTTTGACCATATATAGTTGAATTCAAATGAGCAGTAATCCGACAACTTGGCCAGTTGTGCCCAGAGTGCTCTTCAGCTGCGACAATCAGCGTTTAGCGTGGGCACACCTATAGGGTCCAGAAAGTCAAGCCTCAGGGTGCGTGGAAATACTTTTTGTATTGACAAATATTATTGCAGATTAGTAAATAATTATTATGGCTCTTAGATTTGTGACTATCCGCCTACGTAGCTTTCAGTCGGCCTCTGCATATGGAATCCAACTAATGTGTTACAATTCTATGGCAATGTTTCCGCCCTGAGACTTGAATCCTGCAGAGCCTTGCATGGTTTCAATTACTGCATGCTTTACTTCTACACTGCGTGAACTGATGCTTGCAGCCAGAGTTATTATTCATATAACTAAAACCTCATGCTATAGCCTTGTCTCCAGGCTCTCTTGCGCATTTTAGCTATAGCTAAAGTGAAATGTATGTGTGGGCCTGGGAATGAGGCTACCCTCATACCATACTGGTATACTGTATGCGTATGATTTAAGCGCATGCTGCTTTGCAGTCAGTGATAGCTGCCAGACACTAACTTCCCATCACACATGCATGTAGCCATATATTTACGTACGTATGATTAATTAGACGAGAACAAGTTGGCAAGGTTTTCAATGGTTTAAAAATTTCTTCTTTTCGAATCATTTTTCAAGATTCGTCAAGTGACTTGAGTCTGCATATATAGTACAGAGATTGACAATAAATACCAGTAAAAAAACTCCATCTGGGTTGGAGGTAAGACAAACAAGTACCCCACAAGCACAACATCCAAACCACAGCAACTCAAAACAAGTACGAAAACACGAAACCACAATACAAAAATCATAGAATAAATCATGTATAGGATTAGACGTAATCCAATCCTTCTTCTTCTTCCATTATGGCTAGAATGAGTTCGTGATCGGTCAAATCGGATGCCTTTTCGTATGAGTTCGCTAGTGAGCGTACTGAGGCACCATATTCGACTAGGAGGAGTACAATGTCTAGACTGTTGTAGTATGCAGCCGTGTGGAGGGGAGTCCATCCACGTCTGTCTCTGACTTCTGAATCGACGATCTTGTGACTGAGAAGGTACTTTGCTAGTCTGGGGTAGTTCTTGCTTGCAGCCAGGTGAAGGAGTGTATCGTAGCAGGTGTTGGATTTTAGAACGGAGTTGAGTGCTTCACAATCAGCACCTTTCTCGTAGTGTTCGCACACGAGTCTAAGGACAGCAGTCTCGCTGATGTCTTGGGCGTCTGCGTGTGGCGATGCTTCATCGAGTCGGAAGCTCTGCAAGTCCGCGTGAAGGAGTAGTCTCGCCATCTCAATGCTCTCTGCGAGCTCGAGGGGTCTTTCTCCGTCTACGTTGCGAACTTGTGTGAGGTTGCAGCTGCATGCCTGCAGTATGAACCGTGCAGCGGCAAGGTCGTCCATTGCTGCAGCTACATGCAGGGCCGTCCAGCCCTCCTGGTCTCGAGATGTCAGGTCTGCGTCTGCATCAACCAGCAGCTTCAAACAGTGTAGCTGGTTCTCGAATACGCATCGCATCACTGGAGGCAGTCCACTGGGCTCTCTCTCTTCGACCACCATCTTCCCGTGGTCGTTTATCAGCTGCTTGATTTCTTGCACATCGCCGTCGGTGATTGCTTGCTGCATCAGCACACTGGAGGGGAACTTCACCCCTTTCCTCTTCTTGTGCTTTTTTTCTACCAGCTGGGTCATACTGATCAGGTAGGTTGGCAGAGTGACAGGTAGCGTGACCGACTTTCTTCGCTTGTTGGGCATTTCCATCTTCTCTGTGCTACCGAGGTTTAGAAGGAGACTCATTTTTCTTTCCATGGCTATAGAATAGAGAGCTTCAAGCTGTCTATAGACTTTTTCTTTTTTAACTCGAGATACAGTTGTAAACAGTTAATGCTAAGGTCGTGCGGCCGCTTGGTTTTTATACTAAACTGCCAGGCAGCGGAAGTTAATTAAGATAGTACGCGAGTATATTATTCGCAAGACACTGGGATTCTGGGATGTATGGCTTCCGCGAATTCAGCCTTTCATCTTACGCAATGCTGTCGGTATGCGTGGGTGACATGCGTGCAGCAGCGACGGGTCATTTAGTGCCCCGTGACAGCTTCAGTTCAGCTTAAGCGCGTCAGAGTTGGAAGCTACTGGCTACAACTGGTCTGTTAGCTAACAGGATACGCGGGGGGGACTTTTCTGTAGCCAAGAAATAATTTTGTGTTTCAGTGTATGTACATGCATAGATAGTATATACTCTATGCTATCTATAGTACATGCTGATTATACTTTAAGCATACACACATGAATAATTTACAGGAATAGTTTCCTTGCTTCTCATTACGTTCACAAGTTGGCAAATTCTTCTCATAAACAGTCCGCTTGTCTAGGTGCAAAATTGCATGCATGCTTGCAGCTAGCAGCCATGACTTGTGGAATGTAGGGTCAAGGGAGACTTCGCTTTTATCAAAGGTCGTGGTAATGGACCAAATTGAGGTGTAAGTCGCGCCTTTTGGGGCCAGTTTGTGATGAAATGGAATGCTTGAAATGACTATTTTTTCCCCCTCACTTAGATGAAGACATTTTTTAACTGTGTGGGAAATTTACTGGAGAAAATTTTAACGGTGTGGGGATGGCTTCACACTATCCTTTGCACTAGTTAATTGAGAGCTCTAGCACAGTTTTTGAATAATAAGGGCATCGCATATTATTATGTTTGTGATCTTTGAACAGCAATGACATGTACTTATGTAGTCATATTGCAGCGTCCGCTGAAATTTTTCCTTGAATAATAAGGACACATCACAAGCACTCTGTGATACATTCCCTCCATACACACACACGCACACACACACACACACACACAAACGCACACACACACACATACATGCACACACACACAAACACACACACACACGCATACAGTGACAATGGCGCCTGGATGAAAGAGGATTTGGACGGAGGCTCAAATGGATTGCTCCGTGGGCAAAAGGGAGAGACTTGGGAAGGAGGCCTGAGGTACGTGTGCCAAGACTGATCCTGTGCCAGTACTTCAAATTCACATAATGCTTTGGTGTGCATTAAATTTAATATGTAATACACATTTTCTAAATGACGCCCACTAGACCAATGGTTGTCTCAGGTCAGTGAGAGTACTAGGGTAGTTTATATACCAGTTAACAGTGCATTACGGAGCTAGTCAGTGTACTTGCTCAATATAATAACAGGCTTGGCCGGAGATTGCACTCGCCTTCGGTTCGTGCATGCATTAACCTGCCCTTGACCATTAATATTTTTCTCCTTGCGCGCTAACTATATCTCCGTAATGCACTGCCAACTGGTATATAAATATTACTTGGAGGACTGGGTGACTCGTATCACAGTAGTATGTACCAGTACGTATATCAGTCTCATGGATTCTGCTTTGATACTAAAATTTGGAAGCTTTCTTGGGCGGGAGTGGGAGAGTCTGGGAAAAGAATTACAGCTGTTGTCTTCATTCTATTGTTCTGATGGTTATTAATGCCTTATGAAAGAGCAACATGGAAAAATATGCGAAGAATGGCTCTCAATAAGGAGTTATCTTTTGTCCCATTTTATTTGACCAGATCGAGTTAATTACTTACGGGTGATTCTTTGAAGTACGTAATAAGTATAGGATAGACTACACCCAAGAGTGGGTTATGCGCCTATGTAACCAATACTTTTCAGCCAATCACTTTTATTATACATGATGTAATGTGGTATAATACCTACTATGCCTCTGACTCAATTGAAGGTTTTTGATAAGGAGTTGAAAATTATTAATTGACGCTATTAATTTACTCTATAGTCCATAAACCATTACAGTAAAGATTTTATTACTGACTTGTTTTGAACGGTACGAACTTGAAAACATCTCTTGAGTCGTTCTTGATGCATTCTTTGCAATTATTCTCCAGCTTTGAAGAGGAGTGCTGCTAAAATTAGCCCCAAAGGAGCGTTTTCTAAACTTGTGGTGTGCAATAACGCCCGTCTCTGTCTGCATTAGGGGTTATCATAATCTCTAGATTGAGAACAGATGGCAGTAAAGAGTGTTTTTCACCTCATACCCACCCTTCTCGCTCTTCTCACCCGCAGAGTTCCTGGAATATTTTACTGGCCCCAGCACATACCGTCCGGAAAGGCAAGCTATGGCAGAATACTATTATTAGCCTCATACCCAGGCCTCCCCTCGCTCGCAGCTTTTTGTTTACAACCATTTCATGCGAGGAGAGGCCTAGGTTTGAGGTTAGGTGTGTTGTGTTGTTATTCGGTATTCAAAACAATTAGCTCTACATACTTGTACCCAGCTATATACTTCCTCGGAGGGCCATGAATGTTTGAACGAATGTTAAGAATGCAGATGCACAGATGTGGGGGTCTAGTCTGTTAATTGGGATAGCGGTTTGGCCATATATGGATGTATTACGCTCCCCCGGGGGCAGGTGATTCACGTTGATTAATTAAGCTCTAACACCATGTGATATCATAGTGACCTAATGGGTCTTTAACCCATAATCACCGAGATAGTAGGATTCCAATTGTTATCTAGTTGAGCAGTTTGTTGCGCTACTGTAACAGCTGCCAATTCAGTGATGCTGTCCATTGAGTGCAGCTGCCTATGGAGAGATGCTAATGTTTTTATTTGGAAGCGTAGCCTAAGTGTCCTAGAAGCATGTGGTCATGCTGTGGTACCTCTTTTTCCTTTATTATTAGTCTCCTGTGATCAAAGGTGCTGACAGGGCGATATACGACTAAGAGCTACGCCAACACGTAGCATTGTTACGTATTCCTGGGCTGTGTTTTTTTCCTCGCTATATCCACGATCAAGCGCAGTGGAAGCCATTAGAAGTTTGCGGACTCAATAGGCCAAGGTACGTCAAGCTAGATTAGTTTTGTGTTGCCTAGACGGCGAGAGAGTCATACGTAACAATCTGTTTTCGTAAGTTCTCATCACTAACTGGAAGCGCACTACGAAATTGCTACTTTCGCTGGAAGCTGTACATGATTAATCACGCATAGTCTGACCACATCCTCTGTGCGAAAGGTCTGGCTATGCGTGAGTATGTACATGATGAGACTGTCTAGCCAAGCTGATCCATTCCACAGCTGCAGTTAGCTTCAACTGACCTGTTGCTGAGCACAACCTTCAGTTGGATGATTCATGAAAAAAAAAACGGCTGGTTTTTGATATGAAATATCAGCCTTCTCTCTTCCCCGTGGCCCGTGGCCCACGGCCCACAGGCCCTCCCTTCCCCCTAGTGCAGTCCTATTATGTACTTCCAATCTAAAAACTAAATATCGTGCACGACCTTCCGCCTTTTGGATGCACGGGACCACAATTGTAATGGAAATTTGCCAACTGAACCCTTCCAAACTAGGCTCCATTGCTTAGGTTTCTGCTTATCAAATACTCTCATTTATGGACCCATTTCTCTGCTATATTAGCACGCTTTCTATAAATACTCCCATTTCTAACATCAGGGTTAGGTAAGGGGCTGGAGGAGGGATGCCATATTATTTTAGCTGCGTTTAATAATAAGATACTCATGTTCCTGCCGTAGTGCTTACGCCATTGACCACGCACCCACAGACACAGGCAGAGATTGTAAGATCCCTAGTCAGTGGACAAGAGCAAGAGCAACCAGAGATTGCACCATCTTGATCGCCATAATTACAATTTCTTCTTCCTGGTAATCCACTGATTAATCATACCTGTCCCAATTCTCACGCCCTACGTACAATAAAGCCTGCCTTATTCAAATTATCCAGTGTACTAAACTCCTCAACCCCCCCCCCCCCCCCCAACAGTTTTTCCATGGTACAGGACCTCAAGCGTTTGCTGGGCTAGTGGACATTGCAGACATGCCATGTATAGCTAGGTATAGCGATGATATTAAATTAAAGTGTCTCAGTTTGAGCTCGAAGCCATAGAGCCCCGATCCAGCTTTTAGCTATAATGTTATTGCCTCCGGTTGGCTTCCTGTAGTGGTTTTGGTCGTGTTGTTGTAGGCAGGGTAACCAAATCTTTATTCAATCAGACATCCGAGTGAAGCGAGAATCCATTCCATCCGGTATTACCACTTATGGGTGTTTTTCTGCTTATGTATTATTTAGACTGCCACTTGTAGGGGTTTATGGGAAATACATGAGGTCAGTATGGATAACCTTCCTCAAAGTGGTAGTCTAGATGACTTGTACCCCCAGTCCAAGGAAACTTACCAGCTTTGTCTAGAGCTTGTCAAACGTACAGCACTGCTGAACTAACGCACTTGCATGGCTTGGGGCCATACAGGTGCTTTTCCTATACTGTGCAGCTACTATATGGCTAGCCTCGTACCCAGGCCACCCCTCGCAGCTCTCGCAGCTTTTTTTCGCAACCGTGGTTGAAAAAAAGCTGCAGGGGGAGGCCTGGGTACGAGGCTACTATATGGCTTAGAGTTTATCTAGATAACCCCCAGGCAGTTGGCACTTTAGATCCACCCACGCACTGGGGTACAATTGTTTATCTCTCTGTCACTGAGACTTCTTACCCTGCCTACTCATGCTACCCAACTCTGTGGTGTATTTACAGTAAATAGTGTGTCCTGGCCCAAAGCAGTGGCTGTTCTGTCCTAGTATGGTAATGTCGCCATTGACAACCAGTCATGTGACTGAAAGTGGCCAATGTGATGCAGCATATAGTGCACGCATCGGTCACAGTGTATCCAATACCTACAGATACGTACATATATGTATTATGAAGTGGTTCACAATAATAGAGTAGCTTTGCGATGTACTGCTCTAATGTAGAGGAGAGGTTATGTGTGAGGGTACAAATTTGGGATAGCTTTAGCAGAGAAGGTACAGTTAAGCCCATGGTTTTCGTAGGTACTGGGCTAGTGACTATTTAACGCATTGTAATTACTAGAGGAAAACAAGCTACGATGTATGACCCGACATGTGTATGTGCTCAACTGTCTGAAAAAAGCACGAAAACAAGCTTTGAAAGTTCTGTATATAGGATGGTAGTCCATTTGGCTGGAACAACTGAAGGTCAGCCCTGAGGCATGCATGGGTCAATTCTGTGGCAAAGTACAGTTTAGAGAGGCTGGTTTCACTTTAATTTGTGGGAACCAGCTAAGCTCCCTAGGGGACTATAATTTGATAGTTTACTGGTAATACATTTTACATGTAGACTGCAGGTGTATGACATGTATGTACATGTGCATATGAATATGATTAATTGTGATATCATTTTCTGTTTTCTGTGTTGCAATGCTGACCATACGTAGTGGGTTCAAATTTCATGATGGCCTCTAGTACACATGTGAAATAGAGCATGCAAGGGTTTCCAGCCGAGGGGTTAGCATGGGGAGTGGTGAGGGTACTGAGTTCCTGAGCGCTGCACTTCTCTCATTCCCAGTTCCCATTCCACAGTGGAAAGATGGGAATGAGACTATAGCATTAGCTTTACATATTTTATGTAGGAGCTATGGAATGTATGGAGATTGGGAAAGTGACTAACATGTACGTACGTATATACATGTATGTATGTATGTATGTATGTATGTATGCATGTATGCATGCATGCATATCGCATGTATGTATGTATGTATGTATGTATGTATTTATGTATGTGTGTATGTATGTATGTATGTATGTATAGTTGTATGTATGTACGTATGTATGTACGTATGTATGTATGGTTGTACATATGTGTGTACACTCACTTTATTGATATCATGGTCCTTTAATTTGATGGATATGAGCAAAAAAAAAAACGTGTTTATGTTGTGTTGACTGTATTTAATTAGCATACTTTGGATGACACCTGTAATTTATTCACTTGAGGACTCAAGCAAATTTCATTTGTTTTTTCCCTCCTCAGCTGTTTTTACCCCATGATTAGCAGAAACAGTGACGCACATCCTGTAGTATTACACTGTAACTTGCAACAGGAAAACACGCACGGCTTATACCTAAAGACTATTCATGCTGGATAATTGCATAATGTCTCTGTTATCACACATGAATAAACCCTCTCAGATATTTTCTCATCGCTAATCTACTTACTGATCTGCAAGCACGAAGATTTTTACGTACCATAGCTGCCTACATGTCTGTGGTTGTTGTGTATACGAAAATACTTTAGTCAATTAGCAGCGGTAAACAAATGCAAGATTAGATATATAAGGTCGCGCTTACGTAAAATAGAGAAAAATAATTCCCCGTAGATGACGTACAATAAGCTTTATTTGATTAGGATAAAAAATTATTACTCCCAGAAAGCTAGTATACCATAGTATACAGCTAGTATACCATAGTATACAGCTAGTATACCATAGTATACAGCTAGTATACCATAGTATACAGCTAGTATACCATAGTATACAGCTAGTATACTAATCCTTTGTTATCTCATTGTGTTTATTCATTTATGTACGACGTCAACAGTGGGGATTTTAGAATTATAATATTATTTATATGCAAGTACTTGCGTGCTTAGGTTTGCACATCAAGAAATAATGTAAAATTACCTGATTCAGACGACCAAAACATGGTAATTACGTCAACAATAGACCAAAAATAGATCCTTTTCCATTATGACATAAACTAATTAGACTTGAGGAAATTATGCCAGCATAATTTTGAGCATAATAGGTACAAGATGGCATAAGGAATTATGCCAGCATGGTATGCAGAGTGTTGGGCATAATTTGTACAGCTATGGACTTTGCAATAAAATTTAAGCTGACCTATGAACTTTGCAATAGACCTTAAGCTGACCTTAGTGGTAAAGGGGGGGGGGGGGCTTAGAATCTGAGGATGAGAATGAGGTAATGACCACTAGCAGCTCTAATTACAGTATAATTAAGGACAGACTGAGAGCATAATAGGGTCATATTTAGCAAATTTGGGATAGCTTTAGCAGAGAAGGTACAGTTAAGCCCATGGTTTTCGTAGGTACTGGGCTAGTGACTATTTAACGTATTGTAATTACTAGAGGAAAACAAGCTACGATGTATGACCCGACATGTGTATGTGCTCAACTGTCTGAAAAAAGCACGAAAACAAGCTTTGAAAGTTCTGTATATAGGATGGTAGTCCATTTGGCTGGAACAACTGAAGGTCAGCCCTGAGGCATGCATGGGTCAATTCTGTGGCAAAGTACAGTTTAGCTAGTTTCACTTTAATTTGTGGGAACCAGCTAAGCTCCCTAGGGGACTATAGTTTACTGGTAATACATTTTACATGTAGACTACAGGTGTATGACATGTATGTACATGTGCATATGAATATGATTAATTGTGAAATCATTTTCTGTTTTCTGTGTTGCAATGCTGACCATACGTATGTACCTTTGTGGGTTCAAATTTCATGATGGCCTCTAGTACACACGTGAGATAGAGCATGCAAGGGTTTCCAGCCGAGGGGTTAGCATGGGGAGGTGTTAGGCTTAGCATGGGGAGTGGTGAGGGTACTGAGTTCCTGAGCGCTGCACTTCTCTCATTCCCAATTCCCATTCCACAGTGGAAAGATGGAAATGCATTAGCTTTACATATTTTATGTAGGAGCTATGGAATGTATGGAGATTGGGAAAGTGACTAACATGTACGTACGTATATACATGTATGTATGTATGTATGTATGTATGTATGTATGTATGTATGTATTTATGTGTGTGTGTATGTATGTATGTATGTATGTATTTATGTGTGTGTGTATGTATGTATGTATGTATGTATAGTTATATTTATGTGTGTATGTATGTACGTATGTATGTATGGTTGTACATATGTATGTATGTATATACATATATATGTACGTACATGTATGTACACTCACTGTATTGATATCATGGTCATTTAATTTGATGGATATGAGCAAAAAAAATATGTGTTTATGTTGTGTTGACTGTATTTAATTAGCATACTTTGGATGACACCTGTAATTTATTCACTTGAGGACTCAAGCAAATTTCATTTATTTTTTCCCTCCACAGCTGTTTTTACCCCATGATTAGCAGAAACAGTGACGCACATCCTGTAGTATTACACTGTAACTTGCAACAGGAAAACACGCACGGCTTATACCTAAAGACTATTCATGCTGGATAATTGCATAATGTCTCTGTTATCACACATGAATAAACCCTCTCAGATATTTTCTCATCGCTAATCTACTTACCGGTCTGCAAGCACGAAGATTTTTACGTACCATAGCTGCCCACATGTCTGTGGTTGTTGTGTATACGAAAATACTTTAGTCAATTAGCAGTGATAAACAAATGCAAGATTAGATATATAAGGTCGCGCTTACGTAAAATAGGGAAAAATAATTCCCCGTAGATGACGTACAATGAGCTTTACAGTGCTACAGAGCAAGAGAGCAACTTTTCTGATTTTGAGAATAAATGCTCATAAAGTCCAAACCCTTAAGTATTAAAAGATGAACTTTGAAACACATATTCTATAATCTTCTATAATTTATATGTGGGAAAAATTTTCTTTTGGAAATGGGTAAAAGTACTTCCTTACTGTTTTTATACATTTGTGAGTGCTGTAAAGCAGTTGTAACCTAAAAATTTGGTCTCTACCAAGTTGCTATAGTGTCTTGAGTTATTAGTTAATTTTTTTACTGATACTGTACTTTAATTAGTGTCAAAGGCTTGTAATATAAGGTGGAATAGGTCATTACCTCTGCCAGTGATCGTCTCTGCACTTCGTATCAATATACTAGACTCATTCCCAGGCCCCTGTATTAATCGGTTTTGAAAATATCGGGTCTGGGAATGAGGCTATAATGTACTTGGTAATCAGGATGCATTCTGAAATTTGTAGATTAATTGGGAACTTCAATTGTGATGTCAATTGGCATTAAAGGTCATTTCACTGTTGAAAGCTGTAGTGTCTAAGCTTGTGTAAGGTGGAATATGGTGCTGTAGGGTGGTTGTCAGTGATTTTCGAAGCCAGCTGTAGTGTCTAAGCTTGTGTAAGGTGGAATATGGTGCTGTAGGGTGGTTGTCAGTGATTTTCGAAGCCAGCTGTAGTGTCTAAGCTTGTGTAAGGTGGAATATGGTGCTGTAGGGTGGTTGTCAGTGATTTTCGAAGCCAGCTGTAGTGTCTAAGCTTGTGTAAGGTGGAATATGGTGCTGTAGGGTGGTTGTCAGTGATTTTCGAAGCCACTACTGTAACATCACTCAGAAATGGGCTGACGCATTTTTCAGAGGTACGGCTTTACACTTACACAGGTGCGTATACTACATTCCCTTTTCACTGAAATCTGTCAGTTACTCATTAAGTGTACATGTAGATTAAGTGGCTGTGTTCCGGTATCCTCAACTAGTTTCAGTGCACTCAGAAGTGGGCTGACGCGTTTTTCAGAGGTAAGTGGATTTATACTTAAATAGGTGCGTAAGCTTATACTACAGTCCCTTTTCACTAAAATTTGTCCGTTACTCATTAAGTGTACATGTACATGTAAATTAAGTGGCTGTGAGCCAAGCCCAAATCTAAATGCTATTCCAGCATCCTCATTTAGTTTCAGTGCACTCAGAAGTGGGTTGACGTGTTTTTCAGAGGTAAGTGGATTTGTACTTACATGTACACACATGTAGGTGCGTACACTGTACTCCCTTTTCACCAAAATTTGTCAGTTACTCAGTTGGTACCCTCAATTACGTAGTTTCAGTGCACCTGCAAATCCACTTTCCTCTGAATATGCATGACCCCACTTCTGAGTACAAGGCTGTAAGTACCAAGCCCACATCTAAGCACCAAGCCTACCTCTGTCTATTACAGCAACAGGAAAGATGTGGAATTGAATACAGTTACGTAAATATATTGAAAAATGGGTGTGGTCATGGTGACGTCTCTTATTATACAAAAGTACAATGAATGGCCAATCAGATGCGCTTTTCTTTACTTCCTGACAAACATACGTCTGTTCGTCAGGAAGTAACTAATTAGTGTAACTGAATAGCAGGTGCTACAATACAACAAGCTACGTGTGTACAGCAGTACATTTGTAAACCGACCGTTAAAGTGTTACAGTTCACACTGGACTAGCACTATAGGCTAGCACACACACCCCTGCTGTAGTCACATCAAAAGCTCTCATATTGTAGCTTATAAATATGCTTCTGACAAGGGATGGTTCATGTTGGGCTACTAACATCAAAGAGGGGTTTGCAACATGACTAAACATGTCGGTATGTAGGTGCATTTAATAATCATAATTCCATAGATGTCATAATTGCTTGCAACATTCTCCAAAACAAACCCACTGGGATAGTCAATTGTTTTTAATACCACAGTGCATTGCATCGATTTGATGACACTTTAAAGGAAGGTAACATAATTTTTGACCTTCTACGTATGTAGTATAGTCTGATCAATGCAAAATTGCTATTAATCTCATAAATGCACGGTGGGCGGTTACACGGAGGAGCCGCCCAAGCAATAGAACTATCAAAATCGGGGGTGGGCGCTTACACAGGAGTGGGTGCTTGCTCGTGACAATACGGTATTCGTTACTTTTCACTTCCTTTTCCTGAAAACCTGTCAATTATTGTGTAATATACTAATTAGGTGTACATATACGTAATATTGACATGTTGAATCACGGCTGTAAGCCAAGCCAAGCCCACACCTCAAGTTCTTGTGCACCTATGTATAGTTACAAATCTACATACCTTTGAATATACATAACCCCACTTCCGAGTACCAAACCTAGCCCACTTCCGAGTACTAGGCCCTTTGAGTACAAGGCAAAAGATGTGGAAATGGTCTAAGATCAAGGCACGTGCTACAGTGCGACAAGCGTTTACAGTTCACACTCTGGACTAGAACTATAGGCTAGCACACACTCCTGCAGTAGTCATCAAAGCACTTACACTGTAGCTTATAAACACACTTCTGACGAGGGCTGGTTCATGTTGAGCTACTAACTTCAAAGAGGTTTTAGACAAGACTGAACTTGTCAGTATGTAGGTAAGTGCGTTTGATCTCTACCTTAATTTCCCAGAAGTCGTGATAGCTTACAACTTTCCCCAAAACAAGGGATAGTATTGCACCAATTGTTTTCAGTGCTACAGTACATTGCCCCCTGACATAGTAGCAACATCTGTTTGAGGACACTTCAAAGGTAGGCAACCCGATTTTGGAACGTCTAGTATACCCAATAGCTCATCCGCTTGCAATAGTAATAGTATGAATGTGATATCACTGGGCTATGGTGTTGCTTTGACAAGAAACGACCTAACACTTCGACAAAGGGTTTAACACATGTCCAATTAATTAGCCAATATCCATGTATACATGGAAACACAGAAACATGGTGTTGGCGTGTATAACGAATGTATCATTTATCCTTGCGGATAGCCCCCCCCCCTGCATGGTGCATGCCTGCACACTGAGGGTATATGCACCTGTACGTGTGCATGCCCCTACACCCACATGACTTTAAAGTTCAGTGGGATTGCGACAACCATCGCTTATGCAATGACCCATATGATCACAGCCTCCATAACCCATGGTATATGTAAGCTGCGAATACGCTCCTACTTGAAACTATCCACCCCATTAACCTGAAAGTCCTTTACCGAAGCTTCTTGTGATCTTGTTGTTGACAAATTGTAGCCCATTGTTTTGACTCAAGGGTGGGCTTATACTCAGGGGTGAGCTTATACTCAGGGGTGAGCTTATACTCACAGTGGGCTTATACTCAGGGTGGGCTTATACTCAGGGGTGGGCTTATACTCAGGGTGAGCTTATACTCACAGTGGGCTTATACTCAGGGGTGAGCTTATACTCACAGTGGGCTTATACTCAGGGGTGGGCTTATACTCAGAGGTGGGCTTATACTCAGGGGTGAGCTTATACTCAGTGGTGAGCTTATACTCAGGGGTGAGCTTATACTCACAGTGGGCTTATACTCAGGGTGGGCTTATACTCACAGTGGGCTTATACTCAATGCTAGTGGTGACTGAGCATTACATAATAAAATTTATTATGACATTTCTAGAACATACTGGCAATAATAATAGGTATGGATGTGATGTCACTGGGACAGCTGTAGTGTTGCTTTGATAAGTGCACACAGTGCAAGGAAACAACCTAACACGTCAACAAAGGGTTAACACATGTCCAATTAATTAGCCAATTTCGTAGGGTACATGGAAACACAGAAACATGGTGTTGGCATGAGAATGCATCCCTTTATCCTTGTGGATAGCCCATGCAGTGCATGGTGCATGAGTGCACGCTGACCCTATGATTTTAAAAGTTCAATGGGTTTGCGACAACCATCACTTATGCAAAGCAATCACAGCCTCCATATTCATCACCCATGGTATATGTAAGCTGTGAATACGCTCCAACTTGAAACTATCCACCCAATTAACCTAACGTCCTTCCTGAAGCTTCCTGTGATCTTGTTGTTGACAAATAGTAGCCTCATCGTTTTGACTGCTGTCTAAGCTATAGAGATTGCCTGTATGTTCTAGAAATTTCATAATTATGTAATGCCGAGTCCTGAGTATAAACTAACCCTGAGTATAAGTCCACCCCTGAGTAAGGGCCCACCCCTGGGTATAAGCCCATCCCTAGTGAGTATATGCCCACTTCTAAGTATAAGCCCATCCCTGAGTATAAGCCCACCCCTGAATCTAATCCTACAATTATGTAACCTTAGTTCTTTGTAATTTTCCATTTCCTTGCTCACAGGCAAGTATCCAGGGTACAGAATAATGCCATAGGTTTCTAACGGATACAAACATACACAAATACGTACATACTCCTCGTGTACATCACGTATGTTTTATTATACGTAACAGTCCAAATTACACAGGAACTTACAATCATGTGCATTTCGAAAAGTAAATGGACGTTTCTGGGTAAATTCGCTGAAAAAGAGGTAGTTATTTGTTATTTACGTCAGGTGTATGTACATACGTACGTATGTACTTGAAATTTTAGAACTTTGCACAGAGCTGGTGAACTCGCATCGGAGTTCCAGAAAGTGGAATTCTCTTCACACCAACTTGTGTAAATCATTACACCAGAACTTGCCCCTCACCATCTGTTAATGACTACTTGACTTACCAGAATGCAGACAATGATGGAGTACTACATCAAAAACGCAGACCATGTCATATTTCCTCTCATATTACCGTAATTAGTGATGATGGTTTCACAAGAAGTCTCATTCTGTCACTCACATTGCTGACGATATTCTCACCAAAGGATGAGATGGGTTACCACATGCACCACACCATTCTACAATAATTCTTGGTTCCCATGGTAACCTCATGGCAACCGACCTTTAAATGCTTTATCCGTAAATTTTTAATTTCTTATATCGTAAGTACATGTATGCTACATATAACAGTCAAAACTGACAAACTTTATATATGCTCATATGAGGGATTTGGTCTGGATGTGCCTCCAGTGCAAATTCCTCATATGGGCCCATATAAAATGTGTATAAATTTGTGAGATCATATCTATTCCATTTAATGTCCAATTTACTTCAATTTTGAAAGATGACATTTCTGTGTGATAAACATTACATGCAAGGAACTATTGTTGCCATGGCAGTAAAAATGCCCGAAGTCATCTTATCCGAATATGGTCTATTCCAGCTGTGATGTATGTATGCCCCTGTCCCTCTGGCTTGGCATTTTCATTTACTAAAAGTGGACTTGCAAAACTGGCCACCCAAAGCAACCCTGTATACTTAAAAATTGCAGTACCAGCCTCAGTTTAAGATGAAAAACTGCCCACTGGAACAGAGGAAGTTGTTTCTGTCTGAGTGTACACGCACTTTAGTCTATAAGGGATGAAAAGTGGACTTGGGCAAAAACTTCCCACTGGAACAGAGGAAGTTGTTTCCGACAGTTCTCCTTTAAAAGACTGTCTGAGTTTACATATGCACTTTTGTCTAGAAGGATGCTCCTTACAAAGAAATCATCCAAGTGCTCATTCCGGGGACACAAGAATACCGGCTACTGCAAACAGATTCATTACAAACTATTTCAGGTAAACCTCAACTACTGCGTTGGAGACAAAGAGTTCCTACATTGTAGTATTCAAATGTCAGGAGTCTGCCCACGACTCTGCAGCTCGCAAAATTTGATCTGGGAGTATAACGGAAATTAAAAAATCAAAACCACCACACCTAATTTACGTGGGCCACTACATGATATCATATACATAATTTCCCAGAATTCAAATTTTGCGAGATTCAGCACTCAGCCAAATTTTTTGTGGAATTTAAAACTCGTGGTTCAAGGTCATGCAACGTGCCTTCGTACTTTAGCGAAAATTAAATTTTACAGTCATATATTCAATCACGAATATAGCAAAAATATATCTCTCCCAACACAGGTGTGAAGGAATTTTAATGCTATTCAAAGTGGTTATACTTTAGACTTGTATAGTGCTCTATGGCAATACGGCAACTTTGCTGCAGAAACCTAGGACCTGGTGGCTATCTCAGGAAATTCTTTCAGCTAGCTAGGTTACGCTACCTTAGCGTTTTGTTGTAAATGTCGTTTTTTGAATCAATACTTTCCATGCCTTCCAGAGACAAAAACTACCGCAGTCCTTTCCCATCAAGGGGCGTGCACTAAATTGTAACTGCTTTGATCGTTAATTCACACCTGCGTTGGAAAACCACCTACGTATAACGCTGCTCCTTTTAAAAAAATCTATATGCTCGATTCAGGTACATCTTTCCTAACTTCTTAGACACAGGACTACCGGCTCCTGCAGATTGATTTTTTGAAAAGGAAATTTAAATTCAATAGTATAGTGAATCCACCACTGCGTTGGAGACAAAAAGGTCAAAAGGTCGTGTACTTTAATACTCAAATGTCAGCATTTTATTTAATTATGGTTACGGAAACCTGCCCACTAGTGTGCAGCTCACGACACTTGATCTGGGAGTATGAAATCCCTGGCCTATTACATACGTAGGCATGTCATCCGCTCTGAACAGGAACACGTAACAATTCGTGTTGTACACCTCTTCATATTTACTTCCGAGAACACTGATGTATCATTCCCACACACTCTTGCACTGGTTGTTGTGGTAACCGTATTCTAGTGCATGAGGCATAGGGTATACGCAGTGTGTTTTTATGCTGGGATAAGCGCATGCCCTGAAGGTGTGAGCTATAGCTATGGACCTCTGTCCATTAATTATGATGTAATAAATTATGCAATGTAAAAGCTAGTGCTGGAAGCACAAGAAATTACAAGCAAATAAGCATATTCTACACCAAAGCAGATTCTCTTGTATTTTCTCCATCTAAATGGTGTCTACACGTACTTCATATGCCTGAGGAGATTATTCACAGAAATTCTTCAATCTATTCCATGCAGTCTCACCTAATGTATATTACTCCAGATTATTTCCAAGTTCACTACCTAGCTATTATTATCTAGTGTAGAATAAAAGCTCAAAAAGAGGTTAAAAACAAGAATGAGCATATTTGCAAAATAAATAGAGGCCAGAATTTGATGCGAGGATATGTTCTAAGCACCAAATGCTCCATTACTGCAATATAACGTCAAAATTCTTGTATTTCTTCCTTATAATATTATGCCGGAATTCTTTTTGGTGCCAATCATTCGTAAATTATCCCTGGAATAACATTCTCAAGGCCAACCTACTATTTCATCAAATGGGGTGGACTGGGGGTCTAATACTTCATGATACAGTAATGCAGGTGGCCTGTGTACTAATGGTGAAACTTCAAAGAGCTGTGAACATCCGTGGACAATGGGGTATTTGACAACAGCACCATTTAGACCATAAGCTCACCAAGGTTTCGTTAATAGAGTCGACTTCCTGTTTGCCACATTTAGCCCCACGGTTGTATACTGTCCAAAATTCCTGGCAACCTTAATGGCGTATTATGGTGCGTTTGTGTGTCTCAAAGACTAACATTTTTTGAGATTCTATTGAAGAAACTCTTTCTGATGTGGCGAGCTGGAGCACTGTTCTCACTTCTACTGATTGGGGATGTAAAACCTTATTGTAAGGCTTGCATTTGGTTTTACCAAACAGGAAGTATTATATGTCCAGTCCAGTAGGCTGGTGGATGTCTGGTTCCATGCTACAGTTTCCCTGTCTGGTTCCATGCCACAGCTTCCCTGTCTGGTTCCATGCCACAGCTTCCCTGTACTGTCACAGTTTCCCTGTCTGGTTCCATACCTGAGTATAAGCCCACCCCTGATATAATTAAGAGAGGGATTGTCTTAACTCAGGGTGGGCTTATACTCAGAGGTGGTCTTATATGCATGGGTGGGCTTACACTCAGGAGTGGGCTTATACTCAGGGGTGGGCTCATACTCAGGGGTGGGCTTATACTCAGGGGTGGGCTTATACTTAAGGGTGGGCTTATACTCAGGGGTGGGCTTATATACTCAGGGGTGGGCTTATACTTAAGGGTGGGCTTATACTCAGGGGTGGGCTTATACTCAGGGGTGGACTTACACATGTGCTCAGGTGGTAGGCATATAAACCGTATACAGAGCCTCATACTTCTTCCTCTGTGTCTTTTCTCATCTTCTAGGTCTCCCTGGCCCTCGGCAGCCAGCTAGACTTTGTGGCTACCTTCGCAGAGCTGGCCGGAGTCAGTCTGCCCAACAAGACATTGGATTCTCACTCCCTCGTACCAGTACTACTCAACAAGACACAAGGTGAGTATGTAAGGGTGAGAAATGACATCTTGAACCAGCGGAACCTCTGTATTGTGGTCGCCCTTTGGCCAACATTTTGTGGCTGCATTATAGAGGGTGGCTGTATTATAGAGGTCCATAATACATTAGCAACATGTACAATGGGACCCAACAAGGTGGCCTTACTAGAGAGGTTGGCTGCTATAGAGTGACCACATTATAGAGGTTACACTGTTACAGTAGTTTCATACGGGATTTCCCCTCCCCCCCCCCTCCCCCACCCCCAAAAAAGTTTTAAAGTTGATAATTATTTGGTACTATGTAGTCTTAATTTCTAGCCTTTTTGGGGCCCAGAAGCCACCAGAAGTAACCTCAGTGCATATAAATTCTAAAACGTTTCTGGGGGGAGCATAACCCCACACCCCCTAGGGGTGTGGCTCTGTGGACATCATTTTTCACCTCCACCAAAACATTTTGTATGCAACACCCATCGCTGGAATTGGCTGGGTCCTACTAGCATACTGTATCTACTAGTGCGTTTAGTAGTAGCTGCATAAAGCTTGCCTACTGCTCCTCTGCTCACAGGAACTCCAGTAGCTCAGTGGGTGAGAGTGTCTGACTAGTAATCAGAAGGCCCTGGGTCCAATCCCCAGCTGAACCTCCACCAAAACATTTTGTATGCAACACCCATCGCTGGAATTGGCTGGGTCCTACTAGCATACTGTATCTACTAGTGCGTTTAGTAGTAGCTGCATAAAGCTTGCCTACTGCTCCTCTGCTCACAGGAACTCCAGTAGCTCAGTGGGTGAGAGTGTCTGACTAGTAATCAGAAGGCCCTGGGTCCAATCCCCAGCTGAGCTTCGTAATAATTCTCCATTTTGATGAGCTTGGCACGGTATACGGAATTCCATCCTTGAGTATAAGCCCCCACCTGAGTACATATATCATGCTCAAAGCGTGGACTTGTAGTCAAGTTACTGGTGCTATAATTAACAAACTGGCCCAGGCTAGCGGTTGCTTGGATACATATAGTAACAAGAGAACCTGTTGTGGCGACCATGTTTCACGAGCCAGTTTCAAATTTCATTTGTAGCTGATACCGGCACAAGTCGTAAATAAAAAGATCAGCTCTCTGCCAAAGCAGGAGACGGTCTGTCCCCACCCATGGCCTGCTGCATGCGGCCACTGGATGTCTGTTACGCAATCCTCTGCCACTGTTTTGCTTACCAGCTCTATTTTTGGTGATCGTGTTGATCCTCCTTGACGACCATGTTACCCAACCACCAGTTTACAACCACGACTTTTCAAATTGAAGGTATGTATGTACATACACCTGGCAACGGTTCTGGGACTTCTGTGTTTGGTGTATCAATCATCGAGTTGGTTGCTGGGTTGGTTAATTTGATATTCTTATTGTCTGCGCCTGGCACCATGGTGTATATCGACTAAGAAAGTATAGTTTGCTATACAACAAGCTATCCAACTCTAGCCTCGTTCCCAGGCTAATCCAACTCCTTCTGCTGTGTAACTTGCAAGTCACCTACATCTCGAGCTTAGAGCTGGTAATATGGAGACCTACCATTAGACCTACCATTACGTACGTAACTCTCAGAGTGCTGTTTTGATTACTAGACATGCTTAGGTTACATACATATACATACTTGTAAGCCATTTGTATAAAAATAGCTCTCAACATTCCTTAACATGTGGCAATCTTCCTCCATTCCCTGTACAGGGCATGTGCATGTGCATGTGCTGTGCATGTGCATGTGCTCTCTCGCTGATATGCTAGTATGTAGTTGGTTTACCTACTGATGGAGATTTCATGATATCACTTGGCCGTCTCTATGGTGATATTGCCTCACGGACTCACAATCCATTCCAGGTCTCAAATCTCATTCCTGGGCTATGAGCTTGGTTTTCACATGACAATCCCATACGCTTCGGAATCACCCTTGTAACAAGGTCTCAGTCTCAGACCACGTGGCATTTTTGACTTTGCCTATGTTAAAATAACACACATAGCTCACTAGAACAACATGTTTTGTGCATTCTTTTACACTGGGATGGGAGTATATGTAGGTGCATTATAAAGTCAACCTGTGGGCTGGAATGGAGCGCTAATGCAGCAGTTTCTTCATCCATTGAGGGCATGTAGCACATTAGCCTTGTCCCCAGGCCACACTTTCAGGTGGTATGGCCTGGGGACGAGGGTGGTAGCACATACCATACACATGGTGCTGCAGCCACTGTTGGTAATTTCTAGGGCCTTATTAAGTTTATGAGGAGAAGGTGGTGGATGGATATATAGTGGAACCCCTCTAATCAGGACCCCTGAAATAAGGACATTGGGAACCCTGAAAATAAGGACATTGGAACCCCTCTAATCAAATAAGGACATTGGGAACCCTGAAAATAAGGACATTGGAACCCCTCTAATCAGGACCCCCTGAAATAAGGACATTGAAAACCCTCTAACCAGGACCCCCTGAAATAAGGACATTGAAAACCCTCTAACCATGACCCCCTGAAATAAGGATACCTCGCTAATAAGGACATCACTTTTTGGTCCCAACTTCATATGAATGTGACCCCTGAAATAAGGACACCCTCAGTAATCAGGACACTAGACCCGGTCCCAAGGGTGTCCAGGTTCTACTGTACTTGTATACGTGTCCCTGATATCCCACCGCTTCAGTGTACATTCCATCAATACTCAGTCGCATATTAACACAACCTCCTCCAGAAAAGGCATGATTAATACAAATCAGTTATTAATGTGCATCTCCCACGAGGTATCCCACTGGCAATTAATAATGCGTACTGTTTACAATCCTTAGTAGTTGAGCTGTGTATGTATATACACGTACAGCCTATGGGATGTGTTTAATGTTGTTTTGGATTGTTAGGCCGCAACTGTTGAGTATCTAATGATGTATGTATGTATGTACACAAAGTATGGTTGTTACGTGTGTGAAATACCAACCAAATGGAATTTGATAATGTACACACCATTGCGCATCAAAACACTGCACTAGTGTGTGCTATTGCAGCCCCTGACTGGTACGTGCATACATATGTATGTATGTATGTATGTATGTATATATGTATAATGTACATATGTATGTATGTGTGTGTGTGTGTGTGTGTGTGTGTGTGTGTATGTATGTATGTATGTATGTATGTATGTATGTATTATGTATAATGTACGTATGTATGTATGTATTAAATGCACTTTACAAGGCACACATCAAAACACGTAGACTATAACTGATATGGGTGAGATACGTATGTATAGCATGGCTGGTAGTCTCCACTCCCAGCTTTTTTACGCGAATGCCCCATAAGACGTACCATTTCAGGCCGTGCTACAGGATAACTGTGAGTCCAAACGGCAGATTCTGCCCTCACTGGTCAGGTTTAACGGCCTCTCAGCTATTATTGCCACCACTTATACAGTATTAGTAGCTTACGTTGAAAGTTTACCTCTTCCCATCACCCCGTCAAAGCCTCCATATGTGGCAAAGTTTAAACTGACAGGAAACGTTAATACCAGGTGGCCCCTGACATCCTAGCCTTCTAACATCATAACATGTTTTTTTTTCCTCAACAGTTTTGCATCATCAAGTTCACACTAATAAATTATTCATTGCTGACAGAGACAGCTAGGTCTCAAAATAACTCCACTCTTACATCACCGTGTCTCTGGTTGCCTGGGTAATCAAATTCCAGGAGGTGTTAGAGAATGTTTTATTCATAGCTAGTTGATGAGATGTATCCAATATGGGATTGGCGGCCTGTGGTATATAAGTATACTGGTCAATGAATATGCTACACCCTGTGGTCAATAGTATGCCCCAACTACGTCAAACTACCGGTCAAACTACCGTAACAGCTGCATACCTGTGTAAAGGTTGCATGGCTATAGCATCTTGTGTACATGCATGTGATCAGATGGTATAGGCATTTGTACAAAAACACCATCTAGTCTCCGGAACTAGACTTTAGGCTGCCCTTCAATAGTATTCTTTATTCAACTCATCTGCAAAGAATTGACTGGGGATTTACTGTCGTTGGCTTACGTAAGATTCAAAATTAAGTGACCGCAGCTACGTAAGATTATCGTACTACTGGATAGACTCTTATAATAGCCCACGGGCTCTGACAATGCATGCCGGGCCAGGGGTGCATGGGCCCTTGCTTGAGGTGCATC
This sequence comes from Phakellia ventilabrum, assembly GCA_963921505.1. NCBI lineage: Eukaryota > Metazoa > Porifera > Demospongiae > Axinellida > Axinellidae > Phakellia > Phakellia ventilabrum. The sequence goes on from OY997381.1 coordinate 859,499, forward strand.
CTTGATTGGTTTTATTGTATGTAGGTGGGGTTTTACTACGTATATGTAGGTGGGCTGTACGCTAGATAAGGGAAACACGCACACGTGGGATTGGGACCGAGGCTAGGTTTACGTAAACCCGGTATATGTCTGGTGAAGCAGTTAGCAGAATAGCTGTCTCTATGATATTATTCCTGCTATCTTCCGGTACTAAGTTGGGGCAACGAACAGTGATATCTTTTATTTGGAACAAGTTAAGGCTGTAAGGACAGTAATCACATACTATATTAGTAACAGTACATTTATTACCCATACTAATGACATCACTGCTTAATTAATTATTTGCTGGATCAGCGTTTGTCTAACCTCATCTCTGCCGAACTAATTGAACTTTAATGCCACAAACATGTACAGTAGTAAACACGGTGAATGTAGTACAACTGGTACAGCGATAATATGCGGTCTGTGGTCTACATAAGCTTCCTTCCTAAAGAAAATTTAAGAAATGACCACCTGCTGGTCCCAGGGTCAACTGTTTCCTCCCCCTCGAAATGTAGGGTTAATTGATTAGCCTATAGTAGTGAATCAGAAAGTGTGCTTATCCAAACATATCAAAGCTTTCGTAGACCTAGGGTTCCCTGAAGAAGTGAACTGTTCCACTAATTTGTCTCTGGTATACACAGAAGAATTTGTGTACTGCCAGGGAGCAGAGCAGGTTATTGGCTGACATCATCAGTCTCTCCTAATTAGTTAATTGCCCCTATATTACTAGTGTAAGTCACAAAAAAATTTTTTTACAAATGAAATGACATATAGGGATGGAATCCCCCAAAAAGCATCCAAACAAGGTAGGAACGACACCACAATACTTTTACAGATTCCCATCCCTATATCTTTTGACATTACATGAGATGACTGGATGTTAGATTGTGTTGTGTGTATCCAATTTGTGGTTGGTAGAAAGAGAACCTGATCGATATAAATTACTTAATCTTTTTTTGTTCCATGTAAAGTTTCTTTGTTCAGTAGAATTGAGATGAAGGAAACCAGTACAGCCAGTACAACCAGTAGTGATGACTGGATGTTAGATTGTGTTGTGTGTATCCTGTGGCGTTTTTCAGAACCACTCAAATAATATTGGTCGAAGACTCTAATTTGTTTGAATATGTCTCTGATCTTAAATGACTGTTTCGATACACCTAACAATATTATAGCCGAAGTTGTTGCAGAGCTAGCTGTCGAAGATGGCTCTCAGTGAACTGCTTGTGGCTGATGTAGCCAGGTTTTCTCTGCATGTGTGTGCATGTGTGTAACCAGATGTGTGTGCATGTGTGTAGCCAGATTTTCTCTGCATGTGTTTCTTTTTCGTCCTCTCATGCGCTTCTTCCGCAAATGGGAAATGAGGGTAGCTACTTGAGTGGAAACTATATAGTAACGTGTACACACACGCGCACACGCACACACACACACACACACACACACACACACACACTCACGCACACATGCACACAGTCAGCGAACGAGATGCAGTTTTCTACTATCGGGCAAGCACGCTGATGGCAGTACGTTACCATGACTACAAGGCCCACTTTGTCACAAGATCTGGATGGGGCTTAGACCCTCCAGAGGTAATTATCACTTATACCTATAAATTAAGAGTCAACCACTAGCTCCTGTAATCTAGCGACATGCACAGAGAACCTTCTCTGGAGTACATACGTATATATACGTATATGTAGTGTTCAGTGTAGTTTCAGTTAAGGAACATGTAAGTAGGAGACAAAAATCACAGTTTTGGGGTTATATCTAACAGTTATTTGAAATTTGATTACATGGCGGAGGGACAAATTTCTAAGGGGGTCCAAATAAAACCCCCCTTTCCTTTAATTTGAGCAAAGGTTTTAGCGCTTGAAATTGTTTTTCAGCGAGATACCACACTCTCCGGTAGCAAAGTGCAATTGGTTTTCAGCGAGATACCACACTCTCCGGTAGCAAAGTGCAAATGTGTATGCGAACCTGGAGACGGGTTTAGCACTCCTGTGCATGGATGGACGGATTCTGAAGTACGTATGCACCAGATGAAGCTCAAGATGCACAATAGGACAGTTTAGAAAACTTGTTGGGTTAAAGGACAGACGGTGAAGTATCACAAAGGTAAAGTTTGGTGTAACGTTAGTACCAGATACCCGAGCGAACCCTCTGTTTTCCTGTCCTCAATACAGTAATGGTTGTGACCTTGTTAGGGAATGTGAGATTGGTGTCCGTCTGAAAGGAACAAAGGCAACTGTTGTTGCGATGTGGAGTAAAGTGTAATGTGGACATAATGTGACCTTTGAACTTCCGACGTCTCCCTGTCTGTAAACATGTCTATGTTGCTCATTTGGACTTTAAAGTGGTGGCACATACTAACTAATAGGGGTACTACTTGCCTCATACCCCCAGGCCTTCCTCATACGGTAACCCCTGGCCAGACCTTGCTTCTACCCCCAGGCCTTCCTCATACGGTAACCCCTGGCCAGACCCTTCTACCCCCAGGCCTTCATCATACCCCCAAGCTTTCCTCACCCTCCATCTCCTAAAAATCTGCACTTATGTTTGCAGTATGGTTATGCTATTGACCTGTGATTATATGAGCTGTACTGAAGTTCAAACTTCAGACTAGAGATATCAGACAAGTCTAGTCGCTTGATAATGACGTTTGAGGGTATGCAGCAAGTATGTGGTCATCATTGGCAACAATTAAGGCTTCATCTGGTTTAACATACATGTATTAATATCAGAGAGATACGTATATACACTAACAAGTGAATACAAATTGCTGTATAAGTCTTATAGTGCTTGATGATGACGTTTGAAGGTCTGTAGCAATTGTGAGATTGTCATTGACAACTTTAATATCCCAAAACTCCTCTTCCAATGGCTCATCTTCAACTTATAGCAGCTGCCACTTGATCCAGTAGCAGACATCTGAAACTAATCGCCAAAAATGACAAGAAGCTTTGTAATGATGTTTACTACGAACAATATGAATGTGAAATGTGAACTGGCAGGTATCGACGGCAATTTGATCAATGGCGTCTGTTTCATTTCGCTTAGGCTTGAGGCTAACATAAATCAGATCGGATTCAGAACTGATTGCATCTAGTAGCTGGTGATTCCAGAGGATGGCCTTCCAGCACACCATTTCTTGACTCAGGAGATGCGTCCTCCCTCCCTCCCCGTTAATACTGTGTTTTGAGGGCACTCGACCATTAAATCCCCCTATTGGAAAGATGTTAGAGAATTTTTTATGACAGATGGACAGACAGACAAAACCAATTGCCTAACCCTGCCTCCACATACGCAATGCAGGGTAATGATGGCTAGTTATTGCTCTACTCTACTAAGCTGGGGGAGGAGGTACGTGGACGTGGACTCCTAGATCCTTCAGAAGAACTTACAAGCAAACAAGCATGTTCTTCATGTTTCATACATGAAAACGTCATCTAAGCATGTTTTGACGTTTTTTCTCCATTTAGTGCTCACTTTTACCCCATTACATCACAATGATGAAGGTTTCTATATATAGTATAATTTTATACTATTTCAGAAGTCCGTATGTTATGTATATTATAATATGTGTGTCTTTCCTCACTGTCACAGGAACACGACCCTCCAATTCTGTATGACTTGGGAAAAGATCCTTCGGAAAAGGTGTGTCTGTATGTGTGTATGTGTGGCCACCATGGTAACAAATTATTGAAAATAAAGCATATTGCACACGAATCAATAATTACGTACATGTACATACAAACATTTGAGAAGCAGGAAAGTAACTTGACGTATGGTCTAATCCACACACTTAATATTGAGAATACTCTTAAAATGTCTTTCAGGAGCTGCTGAATTAAAAAAGTTTGGAAGCTTGCACACCATGCAGTCTCATACCCATATTCAGAAGGTCAAGGGTTCAACCGTCATCTAGGCCCCATTTTTTTGTCTTCAGCTGTACATAGCTTTGTCATTTGCCGGCAAACGTCACGAGGAATTCCAGAGTGTTCTTGTGCTGATTACCAGCAGGGATTCTCTTGCATGCCGCCAAACGTAATATGTCAGTCTCATTCCAGATCTCATGTTGCATGGCAGTCTCATACCCGTATTAGGATTCCATCCCCAACTGTGTGTGTGTGTGTGTGTGTGTGTGTGTGTGTGCTTCTGTTTATTGTTTATCTGCATGTAAACACCGCAAGGAATTCCAGAGCATTATGGTGCTCATCCGCAGCAGGGATTCGTTCACATACCATAAAGCCACGTAGAATAATCTCACTTGCAACTTAGTGAGGAAACACTCATACATCTTCCAAATGGATCGTTTTACATACCTGAAAAGTGATAGGCAAAATGCGACCTCATTCCCATTCTCCAGTTTTTCCAAACTGTGTGTACACAATGAAAAAAAACATATGCATGAAACATGGGTATGGAAATGGCTACAGATATGAGACATGGGTATGGAAATGGTTACAAACCGACCTGGGTTTGGTATCAGTGCCAATTCCCAGTGGGAGCAATTAACATTTCAAATCCCTGTAGATACATGGAGTAAAGTACGATGTACGTAGCTACCAACACTATATAAACAGGACATAGAGCCCTTTGTTACGTATAGACATGCTGTCTACATGCACATGCATGTGGCTTCAACCGTCATGTGTAGAATTTCTGCTATAACTGTACACATAACCACCACCAAGGAGGCGACGCATATCTAACATGTAAACAACATATTTTGTCTACAATGGCCAGTACAGACTCTTTGGCCGCTTTTGCTTAACATTGTAAGCCATCTCAATTTCAGGTGTGCTCTATGATGATGTCATAGAGTGCAAGGGGTTAATGTTTTGTGGGTCAATACTTTGCATTTTGGGGAGTTAGTGTTAGTGTAGAAGACAGCCAGCTGCTATAACCATTGTTGATAATGATGGTGGACTTTCTGTCAGTTATGTTGACGCAGAATTTGGCAATTGTTGTTCTGTTTATGAGCTTCTCATTGTTCCGACTAGAGACAGAAGTTTCTGAAGTTTCTAGGGTGGGCCTCGTCCAGCTGGTGTGGACGATTGATTGATGGCAACTTAAGGCAGTTTGTGTTAATCATGTTGCTGTCGTAGCACTTACGTCATTGGCCACACACCCACAGATGCAGGCGGAGCTTGTAAGACCTCTACTCAAAAACGAGAGTGACCAGAGATTGCACCATATTTTGATTGCCATATTTTTTTTACAGAGAAACATATACCTGTCCCAATTCCCACATCCTAAAATATAAAATAAAGCCTGGATTATCGAGTGTAGCTACCAAACTCCTCACACACACACACACACCACCACCACACACACACACACACACACACACACACACACACACACACACACACAGTACCCCCTGAAAGCTGACGACTATCAAGACGTCATAAACGAAATCAAAGCCATCGCAGAAGCCCACAAGAAATCGGTCGGTACACTGCCCCCTGCACAGTTGGATCCTGAAGATATAACCGCCAAAAATGCCCCCTGCTGTAACCACAACACAGACTGTACCTGCTCACAGCCTCCAAACTGATACTTGATCACAAAATGTGAAACTACTGATTGTAGTAGAGTGAAAATATTATGTTGTTGTGAAATTAGATGCTGGATGGTATATTTTTTATTGAATATCTATAATTGTATGTGTGATTTGTTTAGAAACTTGTATATTAATGTGACCAGCTGCAGTGCATATAGCAGTGAAATATTGAAATGTATTATTGTATTAGAAATTCCTATTTTTTTACACAATAATATCACAATAATATCACCAGGAAAGGCTCCATGGAAAATAACATGTGCTACCTTAAATCTCCCACCAGATTATAGCTGTGAGAGAATTAAATCTGGCATAAACATATGCCAGTTTCCCAGCTATAGGTGGATCGATGTGTCCAAATGGAGTATGGCTATAATAGGTAACTCCTCAATAGACCTTTATCCATTATGATTGGCTTGAAGCACAAGAAATTAATTACAAGCAAACAAGCATGTTTTCATGTAAGAAAATACATCAAAGCACGTTCTCTTGTATTCTTGTATTTCTCGATTTTTAATGCCTACTTTCACCCTCCAAATGCAGTCTAAAGTTATAGCCTCACCCCAGTCTCTCTTGCACATTAATTTTGCTTGAGTATGTGCACATGGTGCATAGATAGCCTCGTTCCCAGTCCCTCTCTCCAGCTTTTCCGCTTCTTGCAGTACGAAAAGCTCACTCCGTTTTCCGTCCTGCAAGCGATGAAAAGCTGGAGGGAGAGACTGGGAAAGAGACTAGTGTACAGACATACTAGAACTGCATGAACTAGCTGGTAAGATCATCGCTCCAGGATCTTGTGTGTGTTCCACTTTGCTACTGGAGAGCCTGGTACAGTTTTTCACATAAATTCGTTACCTAAACAATGCACTCAGCTGTGGATTGGGTCAAAGTGATCTGCTATACATAGCTCCCAGAAGTACTATTACTAGTACTCAGGTATAACTCCACTTCTAGTAAAAGCCCACCTTGGCTGAAGCAATTTGACCTTTGACCCCAACCACTTGCACAATAGCCTCACCTGAATGTACTCCCTTGATCATATGCAGCCTATTGAGATGCAGCACTAAAGGCATCCATTAGCCCCACTCTGAACGCTAACAGCCACATGCAACCTACTGAGATTCAGCACTAAAGTAGCGCTCCACATGCAACCTACTGAGATTCAGCACTAAAGTATCCCATCCTGAATGCTGACAGGTGCTCCACATGCAACCTACTAGATTCAGCACTAAAGGTATCCAATTACAATTAGCCCATCCTGAACCTACTGAGATTCAGCACTAAACAGTGCCCACATGCAACCTACTGAGATTCAGCACTAAACAGTGCTCACATGCAACCTACTGAGATTCAGCACTAAAGTATCCAATTAGCCCCAGCCAACCTCATTTCCAGTTTCTCCCTGCCCCCCTCCAACCATGGAGAGCTGAACCTCCATAGGTGCACGGCACTATCCATGATTCTAGCTTACTGGGAAGAGTACATATAATCTTGGACCATCTGCATTTTTTCCCACTCTTCCCTTGTAAAAAAAAATATGGCTGGAGCTCGAGACTAGGGGAGGCCTGGCTACTAGCCAACTAACACAAAATCAAAAACTGTGGAGATGAGCTACAGTACACTTTAAAAGTAGTAGTACAAAGCAAAGCTCAGAAATTAACAAAACAGAGATTTCAAAAAAAAAAGCGGCAAAGAGTGCATGAGATTATCATATTACTAACAGTCTTAGTGCCCTCGGGGCGTGTCCTAGTACATGTCCTCAGGGGCATCGAGGTCGTGATACTGAATCACCTTACGACCTCTGCCACGTCGACCACCCCTGGGATGGGAGAGAGACAACACATGGCCTTAGCTGACCGACAGATATGAGATATATAGCCTCATCCCCAGGCCCTCTGTAAAACAAGGTTGATATTTCATTATCTAAAAACCAGCGCCGGGTACTTTAATAGAAATCTTCACATGAATCAGATCAAGAGCCCATAACCCAAAAACTAGTGATTCCACCTGTTGTCGAATAGCACTTACAAGAAAACTCCATATATGGATGCCTAGCAGTTAGCACTGCTACTCTACTAGTGCTGAGTAAATTATAGCGCTTACATAGCACTTACCATATAAGGAGTTTTGTGCAAGTGCTATTCAACAACAGGTGGAATCAGTATACATACACAAGTTTAATGCTCCTTCCCTTTGGGTTATGGGCTCCTGATCATATATACAACTGAATGTCTAAATGCAACTGTGGAGCCGATCAGGTTGTCTCAACTCACACAGCTTCCAGCGAAAGTACTGATATGGCAATTTCGTAAAGCACTTCCAGTTAGCTGCAAGAACTTGCCCAAATACAAGTATCATTGTTACCTACCACCTTTTTGCCATATACGGCAATACAAAACTAAGCTAGCTTGATGTACATGTACCTTGGGCTATTGGATATGAAGTAGCGCTCATGGCTATAGTGGCATAGTAACATAATGACGTAATTTAGTGTGCATGAGAAGTGCAAAGCAAAACATGCACATGGGGCTGCTAAGTACAGACAAAATGTCAGCCTGCTACTCAGATTAGCAGCTCAACAAACTCATTTACTACGCACCGAAACCGTGGGAGTCTGAACTGCCCTCGTCCCATCATCCCCGGGGGAAAACCAGGAGGGAAACCTGGCAGGGGTAGGGTGGTGGAAGGGAAGGAGGGAGAGAGGGAGGGTGGGGAGGAGGAAGGAAGGGGGAGGGAAGAGGGAGGGAGGGAGGGAGGGAGAGGGAGGGAGGGAAGGTGGGAGGAGGAGGAGGGAGGGAGGCAGGGGAATGGAGGGAGGGAGGGAGAGACGGAGGAAGGGGAGGGAAGGGAAGAGGAAGGGAGACATTGAACATGTCATGAACTAAAAAGAGTGACAAGATACTGCCCAATTCACTATGTGATCACATAATATTTTGTACCACTGGCAAGTCTGGCATGCACACAGCTGAGAGAGTCAACAGTGGAAAGATCGGCTAGGGACAGGATACTGGGGTTCAACTTGCCTCCTCCAAACATCATTGGTGGAGTCTGTCCCCACACTCTCCCCGTCCCTCCAACACTGGCACTGGCACCAGGCATCTCCTCCACTCCCGATGTGGGGGTGGTGGGTTGCAGGAGTGAGGGGGTGGAGGTGACACTGGGTTCAACGGGCATCGGGCGGTCTTGGTCTCGGAGGTAATTGTTGAAAAACTCCGCCTACCAAGGGAAAGAGGGATTTTTATCCACACACACACACACACACACACACACACACACACACACACACACACACACACACACACACACACACACACACACACACACACACACACACACACACACACACACACACACACACACACACACACACACACACACACACACACACACACACACCTCCTGTCTGCATGCGTCCACTTTGTCCATGTGCTTGTTAAAGATATGTTTCTGCACAAACTCGGGACCTTTAAACTTCTTTCCACTCAGCGGACACAAATACTTACTATCCGATAGCTTCTGCGTATTCATCTCCACAAAACGCTCCACTTCAGTGAACAAGCAGTTAAGGAAACTGTTCCAGGTCACTGAAACTCATACCCCAATTACATTGCAACCTTTGCTTAATATCAATATGACTTAGAGTGCCTTCACAGAAGCAGATAGGTGCTGACTACTAACCTTAAGGATAGCTACTTCAAAGTTCTCCTTAGGCCTGTTTTAGCATGGAGAGTGTGGCTTTGAATCCACAATTAGCAATTATTAGAATCTCACAATTAAAACCAGCCCTATAATAACACAGCGCACACTGGCAAGCCTTTGAACTGCCCAAACAGTACACATTACAGGTCACACCCATACCGCTCCACTATATTTCCTGGGGACAGCCTTGTAACTTGAAGCTAAAACAGCTAATGGACCCTTTACCATTATGATGTAATGGGGGGTAAAAGGGCTAGGGCTAGGGAGGGCTAAATGGAGCAAATACAGGAAAACATGTGTAAACAAGCATGTTGTTATGTTTTTAGACAAAAAAAACAGATGTTTGCTTGTATTTTCTCTATTTAGTGCTCACTTTTACCCCCATTACATCATAATGGTAAAGGGTCCATTCATGTGCATTCAGTGTTCCAACGGATATGCCTCTGGGTCCTTCTTGCTGTACTTCTCCATCTCATCATCAGTCAGTTCCTTCTTTGTCTCCATGTGAGGCTTGACCTTCGAACCCATCACTTCGACATATTCACTCACTACAAGAATAATAAAGTTCTGTTTGACGAGTTTTCCAAATTCATACATCAGAGTTTCATATCATACGGGAGGAATTTTGAAGTTGATATGTTTTTTTGAGACTCAGTAGTTTATTTGTAGCTAGTTTCTAGCATGTTTGGGGCCCTAGAAGCCACCAGAAGCGACCTCAGAGTGTGTAAATCCCATAATTTCCTGGGGGAGTATACTTCCATACCCCTCTAGGGGGGTGTAGCTACGCACATATTTGCGAGTACAAAGGTTTGCATAATTTTATGAGTTGGCAAAAAACACAAAATTAATACCTGCTAATAATAATGTTTGCCCGATTACACAGAAATATATAGTGCTCATGCAGAAGTGGGTCATTGACTCCACCCATTTACACAATAGCCCCACCCTGAATGCCAACACGTGCTCCACTCAACCATATTTAACCTACTGAGATTCAGCACTAAAGACCTATACACTATCCAATTATAATTAGCATGCTCTAATTTGCTTTGAAATGTGAAAACGTGCGGTAACAAGAGCCAGTTCCATCCAGTAGAAATCCATAGAGAGGGGTAATCCAGTCCTTTTACACCCTCTTTTTTCTCTCCCCCTCTCCCTCCACCAGAAGTTAGCATGTTGAAATAAAAGATGCTAAGGGGCATGTGCCTACCTTCATCCTGTGTAATGGCTTGGGGTTTGGAGCCCCTAGCGGTGATGATCCCACAGCGGTGGGGCATGTTGTCCTCCGAGGGGAATATGGTGGTGTTGTAGTAGTCTACGGAGTGCACGATACGTAGGTACCATATCAGGCGGTCCAATGTCTGTGAGTGTGTATGTATGTGTGTGTGTGTGTTGTGTGTGTGTGGTAGGGGAGGGAGGGGGAAAGGTTAGAGTAGATGTAGAGATAAATATCACAGAAGACATGTTGTAATGTAGGCTGGTATGACAAGGCAATGGCTAGCCAGCATGTCGTCCAAAACAGATGGATAATGACTAATTTGAATTACACTGAGGAATGTCAAAATGATTAAATATTTCTGAAGTGTTTAAATTTCTTTCAAGGTAGTATAGCTATACCTAGCCACCCAGAGTACACACAAACAAGCCAGAGCGAAAAAGAAAGGTATTCCCGTCTCTGGATGAGGAAACAGTCTAGTTATGAGTCTGGAAACAAATCCTTCATTTAAGAAATTACCATTTTCATTTTACAATAATTATTTGTACTATACTGTAGCTGATACGCATAAGATATAGTAGATATATTTCAAAAACATAAAATAAACTGTCTCTAATTTATGGTTTCAAGAAGATATTGTAGTAAATAAATGCATGTACAGGGAAATTTTTAACAGCTACATGTAGAAACTCAAACAGTGTTGAAATAGTATCTTTAAAGAATTTGGGGGGAAAACCTCCCACTGCATGTGTGAGATACACGGCATGTCGTAATGCAATGTCAATACTGAAAGACCTCTACGGCTAGCTCTCTCACAACAGGTCCAACTTCAGCTCCAAGCAAATCAACCAGTCGCTGTATGAAGTGGTCAAGTTCCTTATGAACAGTACTAGCTACTGGCCTGCAATAGTTAGTATAAGCTACTTCAATTTTCAACTTCACAGCTTGAAAGTGATTTGAGATACGTGCTCGAATCAGCAGCCAGTCTTGTGGAGTAAATTCTTTGGAATGCAACAGAATCATCAAAGTTAGGGGTAGTACAACTGGAATCAAAGCTTGATCAAGTGTCAATATGCCATTAGGAATAGTACTACAGTTTACATCTTTGTCTAACAATCCCTCGGATTCAATTTTTTCCAGGAGCTTGGTGCCACAGAGTACCGAACGAATAAAGGCCCAGTTAGTAGCCACTCCAGATTTAATCATTGTCTTCAGACTGTCGCTATAATCCTGAAAGTCAACGCTGCAATAAGCAGCGAATTCCATCAGTGTTGTCAACCAGTGCATAATGATAAACACATGCAGGCATACGTAGATCATGGACTCCACAGTGGTGAGAGCAGCGCTCAGATGCTTTGAAGTGTCTTGCAGCTTTGACTCTCCAAGCAGTTCAGATGCCAGCTCACGTACGGTGGATGAGGCAAGCAGAGAGGCACAGTTGAGTGGGTGGCTCTTGGTTTGTGCTGTCACTTCTTGGCTGCGCCAATCGTTCCTCCAGCCAATGCTATCCAGTGCACTGAGGAACATCTTCACATGTGTAGCTGCCTCGCTTATGTGTTCTGCAATTTTAGAGAGTTCTCCGTGTTGCAAAAACTGGCCCATTGCTTTCGTCCAGAGCGATAAACCTTTTGATAGTTCATCCAATGTGGTGACTAATACCTGTGTGATTTTGGAACTGTCAGGTAGAACTTGTGCTGCAGTTAGAGAGCTGGAAATGCAGGTGTACTTTCGTTCAACCATGGGGGCCCACCGGAGACTGGACATCGGGTGACTGCTCTTCAGATCAGTGATGCAGCACATACTAGACAGCAACAGTCCACGCTTGTGCTGTAGGCTACTGATTTTCACTACAAGGAGTTGATTTGGGACACTAAAGGAAGGAGGCAGAAAGGGAAGTGTATCATCATCTCCCATCCCAAGCGACTTCTTGAGGCTCCTTTCTAAGTCGATCCTCCCGATCTCCCTCAAGCAGGAGAGGAGGTAGGTGTAGTTCCCTGGTCCAAGCTTGCCGTCTCGCTCCAGGCTCCTCATCAAGTCAACACCGAAGGAGACACTGCCTGCAGTCTGAGTGCAGTCCTCTGATAAATAGAGTATGCCATCCACATCTTCACAGCTGAGCAGCTTTGCAATCCTCAGCATTAGCTTTCTATGATCACTTGGTTCAGACATTCGCAAAATTCAACTTCTGAACTCTATTATAGAAATTACAGAGCCATAGCAAATACGTATAATTAAGCAATCAAAAGCATATAGATATACAAAAAGCGCTCTCTCTGACTAACATCACAACTGCTACTACTATATACACACATAGAAACTACTATATACTGGGGCCCAAACAGGAAGTAGCAAAGTACAGTCAGCATTCCCCTATTCAGTACAGGATGTTGTGTGCTTAGAATATTTAGTTAATTTAGTCAGGCCGGGAGATAAAGTAATTCCAAGGGTTGTAAGTTACTGTTACTTGGGGATTGAATTTGCTGAGAATGGGTCATGGGATAGTCATGTACAGAAGGTAATTGATAATGGGAAGAAAAAACTTAATCGTTTGCACCGGTTTGTAAGTAATAGAAATATCAGTACCGTTGCAAGGAGATTATTGTTAGTTTCAGTACTTCGTCCTACTTTAGAATACGGTAGTGAAGTGTGGGCTTGTAATAAACGGCAGACAGCTTCCTTAGAGTCCATTCAGCTAGGAGCAGCTAAGAAGATACTTGGCTGCTCTTCCAAAACGTGTAATGAAGCGGTAAGGGGAGATATGGGGTTAGAGTCCTTGAAAGGGAGGAGGGATAGAAGCAAACTTAAGTGGTGGTATAAAGTCAATAAGTTGGATAATGAGCGGCTGCAGATAATATTAATTTGTTTTTAGATACGGTAGACGAAGCGTTGAGGGATAGAGAATACAAGGACTTTAATGACAGCTGAATACTAAAGTTAAGTTGAATCTGTACAAGTCTTTCTGTAAGGAAATAGAATTCAAGAATTATTTGCAGGGGGTAGGTGATCCGGGTACAAGATTATTGTTTTAAGTTTCGGTCAGGTACGAACGGTCTGAATGAAGAGTTAGGAAGACATAGGGGTAAAAATGATGATAGGCAGTGTAAATTATGCAGGGGTGAATGTAAGAGTGTGGTACATGTTCTCTGGGAGTGTCCAGCATATGACAGCATTAGAAATAATTTCATGGTAGAATTAGAAAATCTATTGGGGGGGAGGTTTGGGGAGTTTAGTACACTTGATAATTTTAATAAGGCAAGCTTTATTTTAGGGTTTGAGAATTGGAACAGGGATGATTTTAAAGCATTATTAAAGCTAGTTAAGAGCTTTGTATTATTGATATGGGAGACTAGGAAGAAGGAATTGTATGGTGATCAGGATTGTGTGGTCTCTGGTTGTTCTTGCTCTTGTCCTCTGACTGGAGGTCTTACAAGCTCCGCCTGCGTCTGTGGGTGCGTGGTCAATGGCGTAAGCGCTACGGCAGCAACATGAGTATATTATAAAGTTGGGAGTCTTTATTCGGTGGACTGGAATGGATCACTGGACTGCATTACTGGAACATGACTGTCACAAGTTTGAAGTATCAATGACAATCGTACACATGCATGCATGCACACTGCTAAAAAGGAAAGTTTATATTCTTACTCCTTTTGCATAGGGCCACGTTTACAGTTTGATATTTAGTTTCCATTTACTTTTGATTGTATAATCTTCGTAAGGAAAGCACACAACATCTGGTTGTTACTTTACATACCAACAGGTATGGGTGCGATGGGTTCAAATACCTATTGCCTTTTACTATGGGGGAAAGACTATTACGTAATACAGAAACTCTACTAAATAAGGGAGAGTGGCTAAATAAATACATCTCAGTTGTTCGCTCTGGTTTGAGGCAAACAATTGGCAGTGTCATGATATAAACAGACACTTCCTTTTAAGCTAAGGTATGCCCAAAACAAGATGTAGCAGAGTATAGTGCTACAATGTACCGATAGTAATTATACTGTTTGGGTGTGATTCATTGCCTTTTACTACAGGGGAGATACTATTACGTAATGTACAAACCAACTAAATAAGAACCAGAGCAACCAAATAAAGATATCTCAGTTGGCCGCTCTGGTTTGTGGCTAGCCACTGGCACTGGCAGGGACATAATATAAACAGACACTTCCTTTTAAGCTGAAGCGCGCCCAAAAAGTGATGGAGTCTCATACGTATTGCCTTTTATTACAAGAGGGGGGAGAGATACTATTATATAATGCACCTACTCAACTACATAAGGGACTATACACTTCCTTTCCTGTGGCTGAGGCAGGCCTCTATAAAGTTGCAGCGTATGATAAACTTTTTCAGACTCTGAAGAGGTGTATAAATTACTCAGATAGTTTTTTATACTGGGCATTTTCAGTAAGCAAAATTCCTGTTGCGTTAGTGAACCTTTTGTAGTGCCAAATTGGCCCAAGCAGTCAAAATAAGTACTTTTTTCAGGCCATGTGCCAAGCAGTAAAAACTCTTCTTTTGAAGTGATTAGAGTAATATAGTGCATTCAGTTATAGAAGTAAGAAGAATTTTGCAAATGTCTGAACCAAGTGATCACCGAAAGCGTATGCTGAGGATTGCAAAGCTGCTCAGCCGTGAGGACATCAATGATTAAATCTGGAGTGGATACTAACTGGGCCTTTATTCGTTGGGTACTCTGTGGCACCAAGCTCCTTGACAAGATTGAATCAGAGGGATTAGTGGACCAGGATGCAAGCAGCTGTATGACTCTTACCACATTGACTCTTGATCAAGCTTTGCTTCCAGTTATACTACCCCTAACACTGATGGTCCTGTTGTATTCCAAACAATTTACTCCACAAGACTGGCTGCTGATTCGAGCACGTATCTCAAATCACTTTAAGGGCACAAAGTTGAATTTTCAAGTAGCTTATAGTGACCACTGTACACCAATAGCCAACACTGTTCAAAAAGAACTTGACCATTTTATACAGCAATCAGTTGACTTGCTTGGGACTGAAGTTGGACCTGTTGTGAGAGAACTTGCAGTAGCAGTCTTTCAGCATTAAAACTTGATTACTCGTCTTTTTCTATTATACATTACATAATATGAATGCCATGTATCCCAGATAGTGGCCATAGGAGGCTCTTGTTCCTTTTCTGCATCTATTGACAATTCTCTGTGTAAGTAATAATCTTTATTCCACACTTGATATTTTCTATAAATTATTATATTTACTAACTCTAGGGGGATCTGGGAGCATGCCTCTAGTATGTAGCTATGTATAGTGTGAGGGAGACATGGTAGTTGTGTTGCCCAGTTTGTAGTTTGGTAGTATGTAGCTATGTATAGCGTGAGGGAGACAAAGGTCTGCATTGTGAGCAGATGTAATCATTCAGCTATTGCTGCTTAACATGGTGTGGATTGTGTGTGAGGATATGAGGCGAACAGTATTGAGTCTACGTGCGCGTTACTACAAGAGTTATAGTGTGAGGTCATGTTACAAAAGTGGACATTTTGCTGAAAACAACACATTGAAGTGTTCGAACTCTCACATTGACCGGAAAATATCTAAGAATTAGGCTACAGTGTTAGCGTTATTCCGGATGGGAACATCAGGAGAGCCTGGCTCAGAACGAGGCTAGTACATGCAGTTCATGCACAGTATCATAGAACGTGCATGGGATATCGTGCATAGCCTGAACGTGTACATTCATGTATGTACTACCCTTGTTAGTGTGTGAAATTAACGGTCGCCTGGGTGCCATTTTCGCTTTAAAAACAGCTCTGGGCAACTAGCTCGTATCTTCTAGGGGCCAATTGTGGCGACCTCGAGTATCTGTAGCATCGAATGATAAAGTCAGCGTCTAGACTACACATGTAGTTTGGCTTTGCATAGAGTTTGTGTATCTCGAGCTAGCTTATGCATGCACTGCGTGGGCATTTTGCTGCTATGTTACAGCTGGGCTACCCACGTTCAATTATGTTTTCTCTACCTTCCCTCTACCTCTGACGGTCACTCATGTGATAAAGTGTTCCGGGCCTTCCTTGCTTTCATACTGCAAGAGATAAAAGCAGGGAGGGGCCTGGGAACGTGACCCAAGTTTTGGCATAAACATGTAGCAGTCAAATTTCCTTGTTTACATTTCAAAGTGTAAACAATAAAGAGGCAATTAGTAGATCTCTTTCAAGCCTGGCAAAGTTCATCATACACAGGCGCTCCCATAGTCAGTAACCATCAAGTACTTACAGCAACTATGCTTTTTTGGCAGTGATATATGTGCATGCATGCATGTCTGTATATTAAATAGGCTGCAACCCAGTGCTAACAGCCAGTAATAGGTATAGCCTGGGAAGGTATAAAGAATTATCTTTAGGTATTCTCAATGGAGCAACACAGTATTGCACCTGCTGAACCAAGTGATCACCGAAAGCTTATGCTGAGGATTGCAAAACTACTCAGCCGTGAAGATGTGGACGACATACTCTATCTATCAGAGGACTGCACTCAGACTGCAGGCAGTGTCTCCTCCGGTGTTGACTTGATGAGGAGCCTGGAGCGAGATGGCAAGCTGGGAACAGGGAACTACACCTACCTCCTCTCCTGCTTGAGGGAGATCGGGAGGATCGACTTACAAAGGAGCCTCAAGAAGTCACTTGGGATGGGAGATGATGATACACTTCCCTTTCTGCCTCCTTCCTTCACCAGGGGTACAACCCACGATGGTCGCCTGTGTGTGAAAGAAAATACACCTGCCTTTCCAGCTCTCTAACTACAGCACAAGTTCTACCTAGCAGTTCCAAAATCACAAAGGTATTAGTCACCACATTGGATCAACTATCAAAAGGTTTATCGATCTGGACGAAAGCAATGGGAGAGTTTATGCAACACCGAGATCACTCTAAAATTGCAGAACACATAAGCGAGGCAGCTACACATGTGAAGATGTTTGTCAGTGCACTGGATAGTATTGGCTGGAGGAACGAGTGGCGCAGCCAAGAAGTGACAGAACTAAGGAAGAATCACCCACTCAAATGTGCCTCTCTACTTGCATCATCCACCGTACGTGAGCTTGCATCTGAACTGCTTGGAGAGTCAAAGCTGCAAGACACTTCAAAGGACCTGAGCGCTGCACTCACCACTGTGGAGTCCATGATCTACTTATGTCTGCATGATTTTGTCGTTATGCACTGGTTGACAACGTTGATGGAATTCGCTGCTTATTGCAGTGTCGATCTTCAGAGTTACAAAGACAGTCTGAGGTCAATGATTAAATCTGGAGAGGCTACTAACTGGGCCTTTCTTCGTTGGGTACTCTGTGGCACCAAGCTCCTTGACAAGATTGAATCAGAGGGATTACTACCCCTAACTCTGATAGTCCTGTTGTATTCCAAAGAATTTACTCCACAAGACTGGCTACTGATTCGAGCACGTATCTCAAATCACTTTAAGACATACTGTACGGAGCAATAGCCAACACTGGTTCGATAAAGAACTTGACCATTTTATACAGCAATCAGTTGACTTGCTTGGGACTGAAGTTGGACCTGTTGTGAGAGAACTTATTTCAGCAAACTTAAATCACTATACATTACTTAATCTGCCATGAGTCCCACCTTAGAAGCTCTTGTTCAGCATAAGTAATAATAGCTATCATATTCTGTTCTGCTAATAATACCTGGTTATGCATATGTAGGTATGCCTAAAGTCGGGCACTTGAAGTACGTGCCGGGCTTTTACTAAGATTGCATTACATAATCCCGTGAATGCCATGTATCCCATGATAGTGTTCGTCCGCAATTAGGAGTGCTCTAAGTTACGTCATTTCATTACTATGCCATCTATTGACAATTCTCTGTGTAAGCTAATGGAATTTTGCAGGCTCAATAGGCCAAGGTACGTCAAGCTAGGTTAGTGTTGAGTTGCCTAGATGGCAAAAGAATGGTAGGTAATGATGATAAGTCAAGTGATCACTAACTGGAAGCACACTGCGAAATTGCTGTGTCAGCACTTTTGCTGGAAGCTGTACGTAATGAGACAATCATTTTTTCGTTTGGAGACTGTCTAGCCAAGGTGATCCATTCTACAGCTGCATTTAACTTAGACTGACCTGTTGCTCAACCTGCAGTTGAATGATTTATGTAAAACACACCTGGCTGGTTGTTAGATATGAGAGTTATGATGATTCACAAACATACAATACTGTATATTTATCACTTTTAGCACATAGTATTCATGTCCATTTTGGTGAGTCTATGATGCATAAGTCTCCAAAATTAGAGACTTCAAATTTGTGTACCTGTATTGGGAGGGAGGGGATGACTGGAACTTTCCTCTCCTTCCCCAGTATTCAGAATTTAAAATTCAGTTTTGAGATACCTACATGATGCCCTGAGTAGCGTAAACAAAAATTTATTGAGCTACCACTACTTCTATGTTGCTGCGCACGTAGCCTCCCTAATCGCCACCACCTCTGAGCAGGTGACTCCATCGTAGTGCACGCTCACCTATCTTTGGCTCCACTGTACATGCTGTGTCCACAGAAAATTATTACGTTTGCAATAATTGCATTTCGCACATACATACAAACACAAAGTCTCCATGTAACACGATTAGAATGTAGAGTGTAGAGTGTAAAATAGAGTGTAACTGCAAACACGGCCCTAGGTACGAATTACCTCTGTAAGGAAACAAGCACACAACATCTGGTCGTTACTTTGTCACCAATAGTAATTAGAGTGTATGGGTGTGACGGGTTCTCATACACACTATTAGGTATGTGTACAAACTCAACTAAATAAGGGACACAAGAGTGATCAAATAAAGATATCTTAATTGTTTGAGGCTAGCAGCTGGCAGTGAACAGACACTAAGCCCAAAACAGGAAGTAGCAAAGTATAGTAAGTATCCCCCTATTCATTACAGGATGTTGCTTAGAATTTAGTTCAGGCCTCTATAAAGTTGCAGTGTAACCGCTGTGTGATCATACAACAGGCCCCTACAACTTTTCCAGACTTCAGAGAGGTATACAAATTGCTCAGTTTGTTTTCTATACTGGATATTTTCAGTAAGTAAATTTCCTGTTGTGTTACTGAACATTTAGCAGTGCAGTTTGGTCCAAGCAGTACTTGTTTTTCGGCCCATGTGTCAAGCAGGCAAAAACGTGTTTTTTTTGCAGTAAATAGAGTAAATATACTGCATTCAGTTGTAGAGGTAATAAGAATTTTGCAAATGTCTGAACCAAGTGATCATAAAAAGTTTATGCTGAGGATTGCAAAGCTGCTCAGCCGTGAAGATGTGGACGACATACTCTATTTATCAGAGGACTGCACTCAGACTGCAGGCAGTGTCTCTTCTAGTGTTGACTTGATGAGGAGCCTGGAGCAAGACGGCAAGCTGGGACCAGGGAACTACACCTACCTCCTCTCCTGCTTGAGGGAGATCGGGAGGATCGACTTGGAAAGGAGCCTCAAGAAGTCACTTGGGATGGGAGATGACGATACACTTCCCTTTCTGCCTCCTTCCTTTAGTGCAACAAATCAACTCCTCGTAGTGAAAATTAGTAGCCTGCAGCATAAACGTGGATTGTTCATTTCTAGTATGTGCTGCATCACTGATCTCAAAAACAATCACCAGGGGTACAACCCCAGATGGTCGCCCTTCATTGAACAGAAGTACACCTGTTTTTCCAGCTCTCTAACTACAGCACAAGTCCTGCCCGAGAGTTGCAAAATCACAAAGGTATTAGTCACCACATTGGATCAAATATCACAAATGTTACCCTGGAGAAAAGCAATTGGGGAGTTTATGCAACACCAAGACCACTCAAAAATTGCAGATTGCATTTCTGAGCTAGCCACGCATTCGAAGATGTTCCACAGTGCACTGGATAGCATTGGCTGGAGGAGCGAGTGGCGCAGCCAAAAAGCGACAGAACTAAGCAAGATTGACCCATTAAACTGTGCCTCTCTGCTTGCCTCATCCACTGTATGCGAGCTTGCATCTGAATTACTTGGAGAGTCAAAGTTGCAAGAAGCTTCAAAGCATCTGAATGCTGCTATCACAACTGTGGAGTCCATAATTTACATAGCACGGCATAAATTTGTTGTTATGCACTGGTTGACAACGCTGATGGAATTCGCTGCTTATTGCAGTGTCGACCTTCAGAGTTACAGAGACAGCCTGAGGTCAATATTCAAAGCTGGAGTGGCTACTTACAACTGGGCCTTTCTGCGTTGGGTACTCTGTGACACCAAGCTCCTAGACAAAATTGAATCAGAGGGATTAGTGGACCAGGATGCAAGTAGTGGTATGGCTCCCAGCACATTGCCACTTAATCAAGCTTCGCTTCCGGTCGTGCTACCCCTAACTCTGATGGCTCTCTTGTATTCCGAAGAATTTACTCCACAAGATTGGCTGCTGATTCGAGCACGTATCTCAAATCACTTTAAGGACACGAAGGTAAAAGTAGCAGTGGTTTATAGCAAGTTTGGCGGAGTAGCAGCTAGCATGGTTCATAAAGAACTTGACCATTATATACAGCAATCAGTTAACTTGTTTGGAACTGAAGTTGGACCTGCTGTGAAAGAGCTAGCAGTAGCATTCTTTCAGTACTAGATTTTAATTATTTGTCTTTTATATTTTTGGATTAGTTTATAATGATTAATGGAGATGCCATGTGCCCCACACATGCAGTGGGAGGCTCTTCACTGCTAAAAAGTCAAGGTTATTTTACCTACTGGAGTTGCATCATTATCATTTTGTACTATACAGCTTTTGTAAAGGAAGGATTTTCTGCTGACTGTAATGGCTATCACACACACATGGAAACACAACAAAACTAGACACAGATGCTGAGACTGAGAGCAGTAGCTTAACACATCAATTTTTCGTAAACAAATAAAAACACCATATGTCCTGCTAAGGCTCCGTACAGCCAACAACTATGTACCTTAGTTCATTCAAAGTTAGCACTTTAATAACTACTGCTGTACTGGCCACTGAGCACCTATTATTGATCAGATCACTGAGTCAGCAGTAAAATTTCAGCTATGGAATACGAAAATGACCGCATGCACAAATGATATGACTAAGTCAGTACCACGCACTGTTTGGACTGTGATGTCATTATGATGTCATTGCGAGGCAGAATTGCTATATTACAATGTATAAAGAAAGCATAAACAACTAGCTTGTCTGGGCTTCCTGAATAGGCAGTGTTGTAGACAAAGATCTATGTCTCAAGTAGGAAGCTCCTTCCTCCCTTCAATAGCCCTGATACGCCCACACAAAGGGCCACAAATATGCACAGGATATGTGTATGCCGACTGCAGTCCCTAATCTCATAAAAGTCAGGCTTCTATAAGGTTCCTGACTTCAAGAGGTGTATAAATTGCTCAGTTTATTGTTTATACAGGACATTTTCACTAAGCAAATTTCCTATTGTGTTAGTGAACCTTTCGTAGTGCCAAATTGGCCCAAGCAGTCAAAACAAGGACCGGCCCCATGCGTCAAGTTGTTTAGTTATAAAGAGGTAAGCAATTTTTTTTGCAAATGTCTGAACCAAGTGATCACAGAAAGATTTTGCTGAGGCTTGCAAAGCTGCTCAGCCGTGAAGATGTGGACGACATACTCTATCTATCAGAGGACTGTACTCAGACTGCAGGCAGTGTCTGCTCCGGTGTTGATTTGATGAGGAGTCTGGAGCGAGACGGCAAGCTGGGACCAGGGAACTACACCTACCTCCTCTCCTGCTTGAGGGAGATCGGGAGGATCGACTTGGAAAGGAGCCTCAAGAAGTCACTAGGGATGGGAGATGATGATACACTTCCCTTTCTGCCTCCTTCCTTTAGTGTAACAAATCAATTCCTTGCGGCGAAAATCAGTAGAATGCACCATAAACGTGGATTGTTCATTTCTAGTATGCGCTGCATCACAGATCTGAAGAACAATCACCAGGGGTACAACCCCAGATGGTCCCCCTCCTTTGAACAAAATCACGCCTACTTTTTCAGCTCTTTAACTACAGCACAAGTTCTACCTGACAGTTCCAAAATCACACAGGTATTAGTCACCACACTGGATCGATTATCAAAATGCTTACCTTGGATAAAACCACTCCGGGAGTTTATGCAACACCAAGACCACTGCAAAATTGCAAATTGTATTTCTGAGGTAGCCACACATGTGAAGACATTTCTCAGTGCACTGGATAGCATTGGCTGGAGGAACGAGTGGCGCAGCCAAAAAGTGACAGAACTCAACAAGATTCACCCACTCAACTGTGCCTCTCTGCTTGCCTCATCCACCGTACGTGAGCTTGCATCGGAACTACTTGGAGAGTCAAAGCTACAAGAAGCTTCAAAGGACCTGAGTGCTGCACTCACCACTGTGGAGTCCATGATCTACTTATGTCTGCATGATTTTGTCGTTATGCACTGGTTGACAACGTTGATGGAATTCGCTGCTTATTGCAGCGTCAATCTTCTGAGTTACAGAGACAGCCTGAGGTCAATATTCAAAGCTGGAGTGGCTACTTACAACTGGGCCTTTCTGCGTTGGGTACTCTGTGGTACCAAGCTCCTTGACAAGATTGAATCAGAGGGATTAGTGGACCAGGATACTAGCAGCTGTATGTCTCCCGGCACATTGACGCTTCATGAACCTATGCTTCCGGTCATGCTACCCCTAACTCTGATGGTCCTATTGCATTCCGAAGAATTTACTCCACAAGACTGGCTGCTGATTCGAGCACGTGTCTCAAATCACTTTAAGGCCACAAAGTTGAAAGTAGGAGTGATTTATAGCAACTACAATGGAGCAGCATCTAGTATGGTTCAAAAAGAACTTGACAATTTCATACGCCGATCAGTTGACATAATTGGGACTGAAGTTGGACCTGTTGTGAGAGAACTAGCACTAACATTAATTCAGTATTAAAAATTGTCTTTTTCTTGTTATATATGACTGGTGCTCACTTAATCTACCATCTGTACCACATAGTGGCCATAGGAGGCTCTTGTTTTCTTCTGTTTCTATCAAACTTTCGCGCACAAGTAAACATCTTTTATTATAACCTTTTCTGCTAATACTATACCTGCATGCTATACAGTTACACAGACGAAGGCATACCTGATCTCAATGCGGCGGCCATTTTTTTTGGACCATGGAGTACTAACATACTTCCTGAAGTACTATAGTCTCGTGCCCAGACCTTGGCTCCTCCACCACGCAGCATGGTCTGGCAACCCAAGTCCAAAAGCTTGTTTCACCTGCTTACATTCCAGGCGGATCCAATGAGATCACAGGATTTATAATTATTATGCCAAAAAATGCTATTACGGTCTGAGAAAATGGCGACGTCTGATTTTTTTAGGGAGGTTTTAGTAATAGTTAGAACCCAGTGTAGTGGATTTATCAGAGATACACGAGGTTGTTATTACATGAGGCCGAGGCTTCATGTAATAACAACCGAGTGTAATCTGATAAATCTACTACACTGGGTTCTAAGTGTCTTGTAGCCCATGACTAATCAGGTTAGTTAGAGTAATTAGTGCAGCCAACTGTGACTAATTTGGCTGCAGCTGCAGCTGAGCTGGCTCTTCTGCAGCTAGGCAACTAGTCACTTAGCAACTGTTTCCAATGCAGCACAAATGTGATTGGCTGTTGTCAATGCAGCATTGGTTAGTTAAAGGTTATTAGTAATTTCATTTGCATTCGAAGAAAGTACTGTTCTGGTTGTCTGTGTACTACAGCTGTTCGAAAGTGCTATTGTTTTGAGTTACGTATGGCGTGTTTGGATCAACTGTTTCCAATACGTATGGCGTGTGCGGGGGCGTGGCACGTAAAGCAAATGTGGGCGTGGTACAGTCATGCCCTTTAATAATGGGTACGTATATACTTTGTACCTACCGTAGTCGCGGGAAAAATAAAACGGCGGGAAATTCGCAGTCCGCAGTCAAGATGTCTCTACTAGATTTAGGTCCGGTTATGTTCGGCGACACCGATGAGCAGATCACTTGGTTCCAGAGTAAGGGACTCCTGGCCCGGAACAAGACCTGTCCTGCATGCAACCAGGCTATGATCATGCAGACCCGCAGCGATGTCAGTGACAAGTATAGGTACATACACAATCATACCTAGCAATATACTTGTAAAATTTTAGTAGCTATGCATCACAGGTGGAGATGTCCTGATGCCACTTGCAGGAAGTCAGTGGGTCTTCGAGATGGGACCTTCTTTGAGAAGTCCCATTTGACGCTGCAGCAGTGGCTGGTTCTGATGTACTGGTGGTGCCGCGAATACCCTGTTACTGACGCGGCTGAAGAGGCAAAGGTCAGTGAGAAGTCTGCAGTTCAGGCCTACCACTACTTCAGAGACATCTGCAGCTGGAGAATTCTGAACCGCGATTCTCCACTCATGCTGGGAGGGCCAGGTGTGGTCGTGCAGATTGATGAGTCCCTCTTTCGGCATAAGCCCAAGGTGCAAGTAGTTGGTAGAGATGATATTGGCACCTAATTGAACACACAGTAATGTTTTCACCCTTTAGCATCACCGGGGACGTCCTCCAAGATCTGATTGTTGGGTGTTCGGCATGTGTGACACTAGCCACGCTCCAGCCCTGGGAGTGATGACGATCGTCCCTGATCGAAGTGCTCAGACACTGCTGCCTATACTGCAGCAGCACCTTCGCAGTGGGACAATCGTGCACAGTGACGAGTGGGCAGCATACAATCGTGTGCAGCAGCTGCGGCAAGTTTCACACCATGAGACAGTAAACCACTCCCTTCACTTCGTTGATCCAGTAACTGGGGTACACACCCAAAACATCGAAAGCTACTGGAATAGGGCGAAGACCAAGTTCAAGAGGATGAAGGGAGTGCACGAGTCCATGCTCCCTTCATACCTCGATGAATTTATGTGGCGGGAGCGCCATGGCAAGAGTGCCTCCACTGCCTTTGCCAGTCTTTGCAGGGACATAGCACTGAGGTACCCTGTATGAAAAAAGGTGCATTTTTGATTGTAAAAAAGGTGTATAATACTTAACTATGCTTTTTGTACGTACGTTCAGGTAATTAGTTAGTTAGTAGTCATACCTTGCATTTTGCTGCCTTTTTTGTATGTTCTTGTTCTTTCTCAGCCAGTTGTTAGCTTTAGCTTGCCTACAAGCCACAAGCAACTTGACCCTCTCCATTTTTTTACACGCCGTCTCAACTGTCAGCTCACGTGCATTGCCCACATTTGCTTTGGTCACGTGCCACGTCTCCGCACACTCCTATGGCTTCCCGCACGCGTTTGCCGTCTGGTCCGTCAAGTACAGTTGATCCGCGTGTTTTTGCCCGTAAATCGATGTGGGATAGTACGGTAAGCTACTGGTCTCGTCTATAGCTAGTTTTGTTGGTGGTTTCTGTGTGTTGGTACGTGTAGCAACGCTGCCAGCCTACCGTTTTTGCCAAAATGGCACTAGGGTCAGGCTAGACGGGTAGCTACCATGGCTATAGCTGTTGTTCATGTTTGTTACAATTGCTGGGAGTGTTTCGCCACTTGTAGCTACTATTTTGCGCTGTGAAGGCTGCTAGCTACCCAGTTTACTGCGCTATGCTGTCTCTTTGATCCGCCCACGCAAAGGGCTACAAGTATAGCTTAGAGCATGAGCAGCTATGCTCTAACTAGGCCGAGGCGGAGCTAAGGTCTAGTTAGAGCATAGAGCTGCCCATGCTCTAGGCCATTTAGTATATGTACACATTTCCTACATGCTCTATGGGATTCTTACCATGCTCTATAAAAAATACTATACCATGTTACTATAGTAACATATACATGTACTAAGCAGTTTTAGCATCTTGGTAAAGCAGGGTTTATGAAAAGATAGACACGGTATGAGATTGAAAAGACAAAATACTGCACCTTGCTATTCTGTACAGTATTGTAGCTACTTTTAGGCAAGATTTACCTTCTCCGTGCATAAATACACAAATAGGACGCTTATAGAGATTGTAGTAAGCTTCTATACAGGCTTTACAACCTGAAGTATTTTACTAACTTCAGTTAAAACACTCATGACTCAGCTCATCAAAACAAGCTTTTGGACTTGGGTCGCCAGATCATCCTGCGAGGGGGAGGAGCCAAGGTCTGGACACGAGACCAGAAGTACTACTTACTCCATAATAAATTGACACTTCCTTTCCTAAGTCCCAAAACAGAATACAGGATGTATAGCAAAGTACAGTTCTGGGCTACTATTTCCTTATTAAGTTGAGTTTGTACTCGTGAGTGGTACTGTACATACTGTACTATTAGGTATGTGTACAACTCAGACACAAGAGTGACCAAATAAAGACATCTCAATTGTTTGAGGCTAGCAGCTGGTAGTGTCATAATATAAAGACACTTCCTTTCCAAACTTTTAAGCCAAAAAAACCTATTAGACACTCAACTAAATAAGGGATGCCTTTCCAGCTTTTAAAGTGCATGGTTCTTATACTTATTACCTTTTATGGGGAGGGGGGGGGGGGGAGATACAGTGTCATAATATAAATAGACAGGAAGTATAGTCAGTATCCCCTATTCAGTACAGGATGCTGTGTCTTAGAATTTAGTTCAGGCCTCTATAAAGTTGCAGCCTTTCCAGCTTTTAAAGTGCATGGTTCTTATACTTATTACCTTTTATGGGGAGGGGAAGGGGGGGAGATACAGTGTCATAATATAAATAGACAGGAAGTAAGGAAGTACAGTCAGTACAGTCAGTATCCCCTATTCAGTACAGGATGCTGTGTGCTTAGAATTTAGTTTAGCCCTCTATAAATTTGCAGTGTAGCTGCTGTGTGGTCAGATCACAGGCCTCTACCAGTAAATTTTCTATCGTGTTAATGAACATTTAGTAGTGTAGTTTGGGCCAAGCAGTCAAAACAAGAACTCGTTTTTCGGCCCATGTGTCAAGCCATCAAAATAGTTTTTGCAGTGAATAAAGTAATATAGTGCATTTAGTTGTAGAAGTAAGAGGAATTCTGTAAATGTCTGAACCAAGTGATCACCGAAAGTTAATGCTGAGGATTGCAAAGCTGCTCAGCCGTGAAGATGTGGACGACATACTCTATTTATCAGAGGACTGCACTCAGACTGCAGGCAGTGTCTCCTCCGGTGTTGACTTGATGAGGAGCCTGGAGCGAGACGGCAAGCTGGGACCAGGGAACTACACCTACCTCCGCTCCTGCTTGAGGGAGATCGGGAGGATTGACTTGGAAAGGAGCCTCAAGAAGACACTAGGGATGGGAGATGATGATCATTACATGCTCTCATTTTTGCCTCCTTCCTTTAGTGTAATAAATCAACTCCTTGCAATGAAAATCAGTAGCCTGCAGCACAAGCGTGGACTGTTGCTGTCTAGTATGTGCTGCATCACTGATCTAAAGAGCAGTCACCCGATGTCCAGTCTCCGGTGGGCCCCCATGATTGAACGAAAGTACACCTGCATTTCCAACTCTCTAACTGCAGCACAGGTTCTACCTGACAGTTCTAAAATCACAAATGTATTAGTCACCACATTTGATCAACTATCAAAAGGTTTATCGCTCTGGACGAAAGCAATGGGCCAGTTTTTGCAACACCAAGATCACTCTAAAATTGCAGAACACATAAGTGAGGCAGCTACACATATGAAGATGTTTGTCAGTGCACTGGACAGCATTGGCTGGAGGAACGAGTGGCGCAGCCAAGAAGTGACAGAACAAACCAAGAGCCACCCCCTCAGCTGTGCCTCTCTGCTTGCCTCATCCACCATACGTGAGCTGGCATCTGAACTGCTTGGAGAGTCAAAGCTGCAAGACACTTTAAAGCATCTGAGCGCTGCTCTCACCACTGTGGAGTCCATGATCTACGTATGCTTGCATATGTTTATCGTTATGCACTGGATGACAACACTGATGGAATTCGCTGCTTATTGCAGCGTTGACTTTCAGGATTATAGCGACAGTCTGAAGACAATGATTGAATCTGGAGTGGCTACTAACTGGGCCTTTATTCGTTCGGTACTCTGTGGCACCAAGCTCCTGGAAAAGATTGAATCCGAGGGATTGATCGCCAAAGATGTAAACAGTAGTACTATTCCTACTGACATATTGACGCTTGATCAAGCTTTGATTCCAGTTGTACTACCCCTAACTCTGATGGCTTTGTTGTATTCCAAAGAATTTACTCCACAAGACTGGCTGCTGATTCGAGCACGTATCTCAAATCACTTTAAGAGTACGAAGTTACAAATAGAAGTGGTTTATACCACGCTAGGCAGACCAGCAGCTAGTACTGTTCATAAAGAACTTGACCATTTTATACAGCGACTGGTTGATTTGATTGGGACTGAAGTTGGACCCGATGTGAGAGAAATAGCAGCAAAATTATTTCAGCATTAAGAAATTTGATTACTTGTCTTTGTTCTGTTATACACTACTTAATCCAGATGCCATGTGTCTCATATAGTGACCATTGGAGGCTCTTGTTCCTTTTCTGCTTCTATTAAAAATTCTCTGCATAAGTAATAATCTTTATTATATTGTATTTTGATACCTGGTTATGTAAATATAGGCGTACCTGGAAACATCCTTTTTTGGGAGGGTTGTGATAATTTACAGACAATACCGAGGGTTGTGATAATTCACAGACAATACCGTAAGAAAAGAGCTGGAAATGCTAAGAATAGAACCGTTTGTGCACCTACAGTTTATCACTATTACTGCGTTTTGAAGTCCTAAAGCGCCTGGTGAAATGAGAAACTGATAGACGGTCAAACCAATTGCTTCTATAGTGGGGTGCGCAAAGTGAGGTAATAATCTTGAGAATGGCTGTCTGATTTTGTCTTACCATTGTCTTGGTCTATTGTGATAAAAGAGACTATCTGCGCACGCCTCTGAATGAACCCTGTAGTCTCCTACTGGACTGCTGATGCCCGACTCACTTGCTGAATACTCCAGACAATTATCGATGACAGAGAAATGATAACTGATACCCAGCACTCCCGAGCGGGTCACCAACAGCCATGAACTGCAACTTCAGTTACCGACTGAAGATGCATGAGTGTGAGTTAAGGTGAGTATCGAGTAATGTCAATTGTTTTCATTCATAAAATGTATTGCTTTGGTGAGACTAGCTATCTACAACATGCAGAGCTCGCACGCGCGAGGTAGGTAATGTACAAATGACAAGTGACTCCACCCACGTGACAGTCATTCTTCATGAGGCATCTCTGCAAAATGAAACGCATATGAGTATATGGGTGGCCTCTTGTAGGAATAACAAAGTGGTTAGAGTTTCCCTTGTCCTTATCTACAAAGGAACTGCATATTGGGCACCAGATAAGTTGATTATGAGACTCCTTTCAAATAATTTAACTAGCACCAGAAGCCAGCAGGGTGTAACCACATAGTTCCAGTTACTGATAATCACCAGGGCTTAGTACTAAGGGGGGGGGGATTACCCCCCCCCCCCACTTGTAGAGTGCACAATCAGGGTTACATACAGAGGGAGGAAGCTGGGATTCTACCCCCCCCCCCCCCCCCACCCCTTACTACCCAAACAGCACACTGCCATAGTTAAATGACTGTAGATAGAGTGCACTTGTAGGATGCACAATCACATTTTCATACAGAGAGAGGTAGCTGGTATACTGCCATTGTTAAATGACTATAGATAGAGTGCACTTGTAGGATGCACAATCACATTCTCATACAGAGAGAGGTAGCTGGTATACTGCCATTGTTAAATGACTGTAGATAGAGTGTACTTGTAGGATGCACAATCACGTTTTCATACAGAGAGAGGTAGCTGGGATTCTTCCCCCCCCCCCCACCCCTTACTAGCATTGTTATAAATAACTGTAGATAGAGTGTACTTGTAGGACGTACAAAATGGGAGGAAGCTGGGATTCCTGCCACCCCCTCAACCCTTACTAGCCAGACAACAGCCCGCCATTGATATTGATGACTGCAGATAACCTGTACTTGTAGGGTGCACAATCAGGTTTTCATATGAGGCAGGAAGCTGGGATTCTTGCCACCCCCTCAACCCTTAAATGACTGAAGATAAAGTGCACTTGTAGGGTGCACAATCAGGGTTTCATACAGAGGGGATTCTCTCCCACCCCAATTACAACCCTTACTAGCCAAACAACATCCTGTGACTTCTCACACAAGTAGTCATGGCCTGTTCAGTTTATAAAATTATAAAATAATTTTTAAGTCGATTCTGATCGAAAGATGTTAAGCTCACATCCTTTGAAGAGAATACTGGATGACCTTGGAATACCATTCACAAGAAATAGTACTCCTTTACTAACATGCATAGGATAACTAGTACATACCTACCGTGGTCACATTTTGAACTAATCTGATGCAAAATTATGTCAATATCGTTTAACATAATTGTGTACAACAGCAACCATATTATGAGCTCCATACATACATGTACTCCATTAAATATAAAGAGCTCTTCCTTCTTAAGCTGCTGGTCATCATGCGTGTATCCAGGCTCATTCCCAGTCTCCATTCTCATAATGAGGACTGTATGGGAACGAGGCTGCCAATGCCATGTGTTGGTCATCTATTTCCTGGAATCACTTCTACTATACGGCAATGAATCTAACACCCCACCTTCAGTTTTTCATCCTCATTGCTCGTGATTTCGGTCCCAGGGTCACTGACGACCCCCTCCTCCTCCTCTGCTCCCCCTCCTGCCCCCGACCCCGTCGCCATCGGCTCTTCGTCCTCAGTCAAGATGGAGTCAGGAATGGAGAGAACTGGGTTGGACTGGGGCTGAGTGTGTGTTTGTGTGCGTGTGTGTGTGCGTGTTTGTGTGCGTGTGTGTGTGCGTGATGTGTGTATGTTTTCATGCATGGGGAGGCATAATCTAAATTTCCTGAATAACTCTGTGCCACATGAAAGCTAAACTTCCCAAAGTCCCTACTTCCTCATATGGCACACACAGAGAGAGTAATATGAAGGTAGAAAATATCAACAAAACTTCCAATAGCTTTCATTGAACAGACAGACCAACAAACAGACGCGAGAAAACGTAAAGCAATCTTAGTACAGTGAGGTGTGCATTTCGCACGTGCTTAACTGGGAAAAAATATTTCTGATATCACCAGTACAATGCAATTTCATATAAAACACACACACACACACACACACACACACACACACCAGTACCTGTTCCACCTCCTCTCCATCGCTCTCTCCCGTGGTGGGCTGAACCAGACTGGCATACTCCCACAACTCGCCTTTCTGGTCAAGAGCCGAAATCAACTTCAAAGCAAGATGAAGGTCGGAGTGGATGGCCCGCCGTGCCCAGGCCACGCCTCCCAGGGGGCACTGCTTCACTCGTCGAGTCAGATCCCGATTAACCATGCAGTTCAGCTGGACGTCCTTGAGCTGAGGGAAGAGGTGGTCAACAAAATGAGCGGCTGCAAACACGTGAGCGAATAATAGAAGGTTTGGGGTCAGTATGCAATTATTAATTGATTATTGCTAATGTAGCAGTCATATGAGAATCACATTTGGGCAGAGTCTCTCAGCCCACGTGAGGACATTTTAGTGGAACTGAAGTGTAGGTTCGCTGCTTTTATGCGTGCCTGACAACCGTAACTGCCCTCGGCCACGTAAATCTTCATCCTTCTACCACCCTTCTACATGTACATTGTACCCTGCGCATGAGAAAATGTACTTGTACCAGGCCCAGAGGTGGCTGAAGTGAAATGCAGGTGTGGGCCTGGGGACGAGGCTAGCATTTAATGATTAACTCAGCTTACAGTCACAGTGCTCAGTCTGGCAGACACGTCCATGATGTCCGTGTCGTGTTTGTAGGTCACCCATCCGCGACGCTCATACCTGTAGGGAATTGGATGAAGACAAGTCAGGGATTTTAATCAGAAGGGAATTTCCCTATCTAATAGCACCCTAACCCCCCCCCCCCCCGAACTTTCAAAGTACAACAGACTTTTTATTTCTGCTATAGACCTTTAGTAAAAGAACATGCTTTGATGTCATTTTCTGCATGAAAACATGCTGTTTGCTTGTAATTTTTTGGGGGGCTCCCAACACTTTTACACCCATTACACCTGAGACTGGTTTTCCAACTGCTTAACTTGAAGACCTCATCGCTAATTAGTATTGTACATGTATTACAAATCATACTGTTTTGACTGTACTGGCTGATTGTTTTGCACTTAGCTAGCTGTACATGTACACACACGTATATACACACACACACATCTACAGCGCCTACCCTCTATCTGGAGATGGATCTGCAAAAGCAACCCTCAAATAGCCAGGGATTGTCCGACATACCTACATAGGAAACAAGAAGTCAATTTTCATTCACCCCATGCAAAAACATACACACATGCATGCACACATACATACACACACACACACGCACCTCCACAATATCATCACTGGAGATCTTCGGTGGGATATGTCGGATATAGACAGAGCGTGTAACGTGGAGAGGGTTCGGGGGAGGCAGCTCTGCCTCTGCAGCACCGACACCACTCTGAAGACAGACATGCAGACAGACAGATATACAGACAATCAAGCGGTATCGAGGCAGTCAACAACTTGGTAGTATGGGAATGAGACTACTACAGAATCCCTTCTTTACTCACGGTCTCCACTCCATTCTGCTCCGGTACAGCAGTCTCGGTCTGGCCTGTCTCGGGCAGAGCACTCGAACCACCGCTTGGGGCCACTGGGATGGAGCCATAAAGAGACGCACATGTATCAGCATGTAGACGCCTCTAATAATATTACGCAGAGTATAGAGTGATACTGTACACATAAATCATCACTTTAGCTGCTAGTGCTCTGGAGATCAAGAAGCTCATCACCAGACCTCTGCTCAGCCTGATCGCGTAAGTGATAAATCTGTTTCAAGGACTATCATGTGAACGCCTCAAGCATCACACCAGTTCTGCCATGAGTACGAAATGAACGGCATAAACAAGTCACATGAGCATCGCATTCCTACCTTCCCCCGTAAGTGGTTCCTCCATCCCCGGAGGTGGTGGCTCCGCCCCTTCTTCCTCTTCCTCTGCCCCGGGTGGAGCAACATCTGCCGGCTCCAAGCCTGGAGTGTGTGTGTGTATGTGTGTGTGTGTAAGTGTGTGTGTGAACCCACATGTATAACCACACGATGTGTACATGAATGTGTATGCATACTAGCTATATGGTTCAATGAGTTGACTAAGAATTACATGTAGGTCTAGGTCATTGCCTTTTGGTCGGGTATGAACACTACTTTACAGGAGTAATGCTGTACATGTACATAATCACTGAGCCAAAGTGATCCCAGAATAGTTTCTAAGCAGTGTATCTAACCGAGGGCAATAATTGGCAATAACTAACTAAGACTACGCTTTAGACATTCTAGATACATTTGTAACAGGAAGTATCTACATGTATTGTATCACACAAAGATCGAAGTATATTCCATAGTCTCATTAAAGTGCTAATGCTTTAAATACATGTATCTAGTCACCTGGGGGTGGGGGCTCGTCAGCATCGGGCCCCTCGTCCTCCCTCTCTGACTCTGAAGAGCTTCCCTCACTCTCATCACCTTCTGTGTACGAGTAGACATCTTTCAGCTTCTTCTTGTGAGACTCTTTTGGCTGTGAGGGAGAAAGGAGGGTGAGGAAGGTGATGAGAGAGATAGAGGGAGGGGAGGTGAGAGAGAGAGGGAGGGAGAGAGGGGGTGAGAGATGGAGGGAGGGAGGTGATGAGAGAGGAAGGGAGGTGAGAGAGATAGAGGGAGGGGGGTGAGAGAGAGAGGGAGGGAGAGAGGGGGTGAGAGATGGAGGGAGGGAGGTGAGAGAGAGAGGGAGGGAGAGAGGGGGTGAGAGATGGAGGGAGGGAGGTGAGAGAGAGAGAGGGAGAGAGGGGGTGAGAGATGGAGGGAGGGAGGTGAGAGAAAGAGAGGGAGGGAGGGAGGGGGTGAGAGATGGAGGGAGGGAGGGAGGGAAGGAGACAGGAAAGTACCTGCTCTGGCTCTGGTAGACCTCCTTCCTGCTCCTGTTCCCGAGACTCCGCCCCTTCCCCCTCCCCTTTCACGTCGTCCTGCATCTGCTTGCCATAGTCCCTGGCCTGCTCAGCCAACTGCCGCTGCTCCTCTGTCGGTTCGGAGATCACGAACGAGAGTTTGTCTGGGAAGAGTGATATGAACAGCTCAGCAACAAAAAGAAAGTTTTTATGACTGGTGAACCGAACCCCAGAGGCCTCAGAGTGTTTCAAGAAGCTGTACTTTGATCAGCATGTAGGCAGATTCTGTAGCATACTGAGCACTTACGCCACATGCAAATTACATGTATTCCCCCACCCATTCATCTTTCCCAGAAGTATTACGCTGTTGGCAACTATAACTTTAGCGTTCTTTATTAATTTCTAGTGAGCTTGCTAAAATTTGATGTACACGTTTCGTGTTACACAGTATTATGTTATACTGAAAATTATGGCAGTCTCGTGGTTACCAAAAAATTCTTTTCACAGTGAAACACACTACGTTTGAACCCGAACTGGGCCATCATCAGGTGTGACGACACCACGAGACTGCCATTATGTTCAGTATACTGTACAGTTAGCTAGTGGGCCTGTCACTGTAGCTAGGTCTTACCCATTTTCACAGTATTACGTTAGGCAGATATCACAAAATGAATCAAGTAAGAGTGACTGACCTTCTGTACCCTCCTTCTTCTCCCCCTGCCCCTCCTCCCCCGCCCCTCCCTCCCCCTCTCCCTCGTCATTGAATGTCTGGTCCAGCGCGAGCAAGTCATGGTCACCGCCTCCCTCCATTTTAATGACAGCTGAAGTGGTGGTGATGGTCGTGGGGGGGGTGGGGGTGGGAGAGAGAATATAATTATAGCAAAGTCTGTCTTGTGAATGCTACATTGTATTTCCAATCCAAGAATTCACAAGTTATTGCCTCTCATCATCGGATTGTGTCATCATGCAAATGCCAAGTTGGCTTTTCATGAATTGCTACATAGTAATCACTGAGGCCTCCACTGAACGATGTCCCCTTAATTCCTACAACAGATCCTCCACGTCTCATGGAGTTTGCAAGGTTTTCTAATAAAAGCCTGCTATGCTAAGCTCCAAAACTGCCTGAGATCTATGTACATACATGTAATGGATCCTGTGTTACACAGTATTATGTTATACTGAAAATTATGGCAGTCTCGTGGTTACCAAAAAATTCTTTTCACAGTGAAACACACTACGTTTGAACCCGAACTGGGCCATCATCAGGTGTGACGACACCAACACTTTTTCACATTATTTTTTCCATTAATTTTAGTGTCTATTTTCCCACATTACATCACCACATTACATCACCACATTACATCATAGCGAAAAAGGGCATATTATCTATTGCTGTGGGATCAATAACAAAACTAAAACATGGCCTTACCGGTATCCATTGTCTTCGTAATCTCATCAGCATTAGAGTGATCGAGGGACACCTCGCTCCCCCGCTTCCCGGACTCCATCAGCGACAGAAAGGCTGCCACTCGGGCCTGGAGGTTGATCCTATTGGCTGCCTCACGCTCTTTCATGACAGCTGAAGTGGTGGTGAAATCAGCCTAGGGGGGAGGCAAATGTGCGATCAGAAGAGAATATAATTATAGCAAAGTCTGTCTTGTGAATGCTACATTGTATTTCCAATCCAAGAATTCACAAGTTATTGCCTCTCATGATCGGATTACAAGTGTCATAATAGGAAGTCTGGGAGACGTGTTAATCACTCTTGACATGCATAATTAGCTGTGCCCACTTCGCTCTGCTTGCAACCCTTGAAGGTATCGATATCCGTCCCCTTAATTCCTACAACAGATCCTCCACGTCTCATGGAGTTTGCAAGGTTTTCTAATAAAAGCCTGCTATGCTTGCAACTCTCAAAGACGTCTGTCGGGCTGTAGGTCAATGTTGAGGTTCATCAGATGACGTAATGCAGGGCTTCATTTGGGGTGGCCCCCCCTTGGGGATTTCAATTCTTAAAATTGAATACTGCTCACTATACGCCCCCCAAATGGTCTTCTGACGTGCTTTTGCCCCTCCTTGGAAATTTTTCTAAATGAACCCCTGGTAACGAACTTATTGCATATTCTCAATTCACATCCGTGATGGACAGACAGACAGACAGACAACTCTAAGATAGGTATTGATAACAGATTACAAATTATGCCACATGTCACTTACCAATCTAGCTTTTGCCGAAAATGGTGCAA
This sequence comes from Phakellia ventilabrum, assembly GCA_963921505.1. Lineage (NCBI taxonomy): Eukaryota > Metazoa > Porifera > Demospongiae > Axinellida > Axinellidae > Phakellia > Phakellia ventilabrum. The sequence goes on from OY997381.1 coordinate 896,260, forward strand.
AAACACAGGGAATACGTGTACACATGCACATGTAAATACATGCATGCGTACTCCATGCGTGCATGTGCACACGACCGCTAGAAGTTCCCGGACTCCATCAGCGACAGAAAGGCTGCCACTCGGGCCTGGAGGTTGATCCTATTGGCTGCCTCACGCTCTTTCATGGGCACTGGGTGGTACAGACAGACACACAAAAGACCGAAACAGTCGATCCGAGGGTCGATATGCAAGCAAGGGGGAAACGAAAGCTGTGAAGGGAAATTTATCACAGCACAGGTAAAACCCATACTTGCCCCATCACTCAGCCATGCAACAGTGTCATAATAGGAAGTCTGGGAGACGTGTTAATCACTCTTGACATGCATAATTAGCTGTGCCCACGGCTCACAAAGAACACCTGTATTTGATAAAACCTACTCCAATTATTAGTACACCCCATTCAAATCGGACATAACTTAATAGACCATATTCGGTTAAGATAACTTCGGGCATTTTTGCGGCCATGGTTTGGAGGCACCTCCAGTGCAAATCCCTCATATGAACCTAAAATGTGTGTAAGTTTGTGAGGTCATGTCTAGTCTATTTTATGCCCCCCAAATGGTCTTCTGACGTGCTTTTGCCCCTCCTTGGAAATTTTTCTAAATGAACCCCTGGTAACGAACTTATTGCATATTCTCAATTCACATCCGTGATGGACAGACAGACAGACAGACAACTCTAAGATAGGTATTGATAACAGATTACAAATTATGCCACATGTCACTTACCAATCTAGCTTTTGCCGAAAATGGTGCAAAAACACAGGGAATACGTGTACACATGCACATGTAAATACATGCATGCGTACTCCATGCGTGCATGTGCACACGACCGCTAGAAGTCCGACCAGAGTGAGGTCAGATGTGCTACACTAACTGGCACAGTAGTGGCCAGAGCACTATGCAAACAGACAGACAGACACACAAAAGACCGAAACAGTCGATCCGAGGGTCGATATGCAAGCAAGGGGGAAACGAAAGCTGTGAAGGGAAATTTATCACAGCACAGGTAAAACCCATACTTGCCCCATCACTCAGCCATGCAACAGTACATGACTATGTAAATACTGTGATGCTAATAAAGTACTCATACTGAAGTGTCCATAATATTGACGCACGGCTCACAAAGAACACCTGTATTTGATAAAACCTACTCCAATTATTAGTACACCCTATTCAAATCGGACATAACTTAATAGACCATATTCGGTTAAGATAACTTCGGGCATTTTTGCGGCCATGGTTTGGAGGCACCTCCAGTGCAAATCCCTCATATGAACCTAAAATGTGTGTAAGTTTGTGAGGTCATGTCTAGTCTATTTTATGCCCAATTTATTTCAAATTTGATATTTCTGTGTGATAAGCAAGAAACTATTGTTGCCATGGCAGCAAAAATACCATAACCGAATATGGCCTATTGCTACACTGGATACATGTATGTGGCTGTTGCAGACAGTGAAGTGTGTATCTTAGTAGACTACTTATATATTGCAAAAAGTCCACTCACCAATCTTCGTCCTTGTGCTCGTCAAAGAACTCTTTAATCACAGTCCTCTTGAAGTCGATCTTGTACTCATTGTATTTTGCAGTGGCCTCTGATTCGTCAATGCTGTCGTCCTGCTGAGTCAGGAATTGCTTGAAGGAGAGCATGGCCTGGCGCCTGAGTCCCCCGTGGGGCGTGGAACCTGGGGGCTCCATGGGAATGCTGGGAGGATAGGATGCATGCATGCGAATGTGAGTACGTGTATCGGTAGTGTTACCTGATCTTTACGTTAGCCATGCCCCTTACAGTGACCATAGCTGCTCAGATTTGTCAGAAGGACAGTTTTCAGCTACCTCTGCCACTGCAACTAGTTCTGGCAAGTATGATAACCGCAAAAGAGCTTACCTCAGACCAGTGTTTTCTGAGTGAGTTGGCCAGAAAAATTCGCTTGGCCTCGCTCCGCGCGAATGTAGATGAAGCTGAACCGATTTTAGCTTTGATTGGTATTGATTAGAAGCAGCTGTTGCTGTTTTTTGTTTGAAGTCCATAGCTGGTGTACTTTAAGAGCTACGCTTTGTAAAACATAATTATGCGGGTCAGCTAGTTTGTAAAGTAATTAACAGTTAATTAAGGCGCAACTACCCCGAAATTATGCCCTCACGCAATGGGTAGCCCGGAACTTAAGCAAGTGAGAAATATACCAAGGCTCTCCCCTGTGTCTCGATCGTTCAAGGGGAGAGCCCATGGACGAGGCCAGGGCAAGACAGCAACACCTTATAAGAAAGGTCCAATACAGCAATGGTGTTGCACACAGACCTCATACAAGATGGTCAACTCCACAACTGTGGGATTTCAGAGTGGTGCATGGATGTATAATCATGGGTCTGAATGCAAAACTGAAAACTCTTACACACTGGTTCACATACGCACACTCATTATAACAAAACCACCTAGATCAAGTTACTTACCCGGCACCAGGTGACATTACATGGGGACCAGGTGGCATGTCATGTGGCATCCACGGCGGTCTTATGCCGTACGGCATCATACCAGGAGGAAAGTCTCGGAATCCTTCCCTGTATGGGAGACAGAAAGGCACTCATCTGCTTCCCTTTTTGGCCTCAGGCTACACATTAGAGTACACTAAATAAGCTCAAGCAAGTGAACAAAATTGTGACATGAATATTTTGATATATATATTTCACTATTATTTTGGAGGCGGGGCTGCCATTGCACTGATCTGTAGATACCAGTTGGCCGTGCATTATGGGGTTCAGTTAGTGCCCGAGGGCAATTAGTAACGGTCAAAGAGGATGATGCATGAGCCAAAGGTGAGTGCATTATCTGCCCGAGCTCACTAACTAGCCCCGTAAAAGGTTTTAGCGCTCTCGCCATAGGTCTCGTGATGTCATTTAGATAGTATGCGTTATCCAGATAACACACACTGAAGTGTGCATTACGCGATTTAAAGCGCTATCACGTAAGCAATGTTGAGGCTTCGAGGGTCATAATTTAGGAGGTGTGGTCTGGTGAATGTTGGACATGACATGTAAGTTACAGGATTGTCCCTGCCTTGTTTCCTCCATCCCTCATTCTCCTCTCCTACAGACTCACCATCCCTCCCTTCTCATTCTTTTGGGAGGCGGGCTCCAGTCCCGCCCTCTGGAGGGTGAGTAGCGTCTCCTGTCTCGCTCACTCTCGTCCCTACTACGCCTGCGACCGCTATCGTCGTCCCTCCATGACCGCTTTTCACGGTAGCCTCCCCTGCTTCTCGATTTGTCACCATAGTCACTTCTCTCTCTGCGAAACTTGTCTCTGCTGCGGCTCCTATCGTGTTCGTCGTCGCTGTCCGCCATTTCTCACACGTGGGTGAGTCCGTGACTGTCACGTGCGCTCAGGTCACATGACCGGAAATAAGTCGTAAACACTCAACAAGGTGTTCGTGTTCGTATTGACTGTTGTGGGGATTACTGGGGAATTAGGAACAGCCATGAGCGGTTGCCTGGATCGTGTAAGATGTAGCTGTGACTGTGACTGTCTGGAGCCTCTGAAGGAATGGCTGAGGCCCAAAAGAAATATATTTGCGTCCATCATAGCAGGGACGCTGGTGAGTTGCGTTAGGGGTCGTCTACAAACTATTTTGATCCAAATAACGTGACATTAGGTTTTGACCTCCCCTCTTCCCTTCATAACGTCATGCCCAAGGGTGCATGGCAACATAGATTATAGAGTAGGAGTATAATACTCTATAAGCTATGATGGCATAGTCTCGCGGGCCAGCCTCACTCGCACGGAGGAGTGAGTCTGGACACTATGGACAGGCTTCCGTTGAACTCTGCAGGAATGCGCACAGAGCCAATCAGATTGCAGTTCTTCGTTGATTACGTATTTGTCACATGACTAACCATATAAACAACGTAGGTTTCTTTTTTTACCAATTCATTTCACAAGTAAAGTCGAAACAGTGGCAAACTTAACTTCAAGTTCAAGGAGACCAATATATCTGCAGCCGCTTCTGCCACACGCGAGTTAGGTTTTCAGCTTTTCTAGGCTACTAAAGAAACTCCGACAGACAAACACCAGGCCTTTAGGAGCAAGGATAGTGGATGTAGCAGCAGGATCTACCCGGGTGACTCTCGTATTAATCCACCGCAAGAATGTGTGCAGCTGTTGGATAGCTGTCACTAGCCTTGCGCAGCCAGCCTCTCCCACGAAAGAGTAGAGAGCATGGTCCAATGCCTATTCCAGAGTTGTATACACTGCAGCAACATTGCCTCAATATTTGTATTTGCAGTTATGACATAAAGCTGCCTAGACTCACCAACTGTTCCGTTTTTCACAGTCTGGCCCACAAGGCTAGACTCTGTGGGGGTCCATGCCTGTACATAACATTCTGCAGTAATATGTGTGGCTAAGTATTTCAAAATTGTTTATTCTTCCAGTTCTCCATTGGCTGGTGGACTGTAATCGATTCAAACGCAGAATTCTCAGCTCCCGTATACGCTGCCTACCACATGTGTGGGATCTTCTCAACTGTGGCACTCTTCATGTGAGTTAACGTTGTTCACTTCCGTCCTCTGTGCATTTTCACTGTTATGAAACTATTAGCCCATTGGACAGTGTGGGGAAATATAGGAAAACATGTGTAAACCATTTGCATACATGTATGTTTTCGTACAGTACAAGAAACCTACATGTACATCAAAGCACATGTTTGCTTGTATTTTCTCCATTTAGTGCTCACCTTCCCCCCCCCCATTACATCATAATGGTAAAGGGTCCATTGTGAGTATAATTAATCCAGTTCCCGTTCAATACATGATTTATTGCCAACAGGCTATAAATGGAAGTGATTGTGGCTACCTAAATTTTAGAATCTAAATGCCTTTCACGAATCTATGCGAACCAGAGAAATCCCGCTTGCAAAGAAAGTGGTTCTATTGCTGTGTTTAGATAACAGCAACTCCACTCCTCCCCACTTCAGGATAAATGCTGTGTCCACTGGACAAGTCACGGGAGAAGCGTACACAGATGGATGCCTCGGGCAGAAAGGTAGACTGCACTATTATATAGACAGATCTGGGTGATGAAGCCTGGGTCGTGAGGCTAGATTCCTTGCCCGTCTGTCCTCCAGGTGCTAGAGTGTGGCTGTTTGTCGGGTTTGTTTTTGCCTTCGGTGGACTTATCGGCTCACTGTGGGTCTTCATCCAGGAGTTCTTAGTCAAAGGTGAGACAGATATAAAAGCTCAATTGGAAGGGGCCCCTACATCGGTTCTGTGTTTGATGTCATGACCATATCACATTTGTACAATTTATTCCTGTTTCATGAGTGGTAAGAAGAGTAGTAGGTTCTACAGTGATGCAGCTTGCGACTTACATTTTCAGTATAATTATATCATCTGTCGCAGTCAAGCGGTTGTTAGGCTGGACATGGCTAACTGACTTTGAACTAAATGTACCTGTGCGTGACTGAGACAGACAATATTGACCTCGTGTATTCTGTGCAAATATTATTGCCACTCCCAATGGCACAGTAGCAACCATTGTCAAATGCCGGTAGAACCTGTGGCTGGCCTTTTTAGGGCAAGCTGTTATGATCGATACTTTATGCTGTTAATGAAATTCATGGAGATAGTTCATAAAGTGAAGTCCATTAGACCACGAATGGTGCATAATTACATGTACAGTATGTATGTCATTGTCTGTTCATCCCTGCAGCTGTAACAGAGGACGACAGTAAGAGTGCTACTGATATCGATGTCGGGAACTCCACTGCCCCGACCACGCCCAGCCTCCAACCCGATTGCTTCCCCTGCTGGTGGCAAGGGGTCTCCTTCTTCTTGCAAAACTTGCTCATCTTTTTTGCGTGAGTACACACAGCTGTAGTTTTTGTGCTGTTATGCCTTTAAATAAATTTAGGGAGTGCCCCATCAATCTTGCCACTTACAGTAGGTAATACTCTGAATAATGTTCTCAGGTGGCTCTGGTGTCATTCAATAATTCGGTTCTCATAATCTTATTACCACCCACCAACCAGACAAACCAAGAGGTACCTTTCATCCCTTATTTCTAATGCGGTGATCAGTTGGCACTTGCAACTCTGCCACAGGCTACCATAATAGACGCTGCTAACGAGATGGAACAATTAGCTAACAGGCTACCATTGTACCCTATTAATGATCGTGGCTAATATTGACCAGACTGGAAGCTGTAGCACACTGCCAATGGTTGAGATCTTACTGAGTAGCACAGACTACTATGTACCACCTAACAGGGCCTACAATGGTAGCCTGTTAACTAATTGTTCCAGGTACATGTACTTCATGGTTTGTCTGGTTGGTGGGTGGTGATATGAGAACCGAATACTCTGGAATTGTACTCATACCAGTAAACTTAGCATAAGATAAGCCATTATCCTGTTAATAGAGTTGTGGAAACTGAACTAAAGAAATTATGGTGATCAAGTAAAATATATCATTTATGTTGTTGTTTTGTTCCCCTTGCCAACTACCATGTAGTACCCTAATATTCAAGTTTGGTCGGACTGAGGAAGAGGTGTGGTAGAAAAATCAAGAAATTTTATTTTATTTCTTGCACTTGTAAAAAGGGAAAACTATTTTGACCTGTCATGTCTTTATTTCAACAGTGCTGTATCTGGTATCTCTATATGTACATGTATGTGGCTGTTACATGTGTATAGGTTGTGTATGATGCATGTATGTTCACCAAGAGTATTATCTTAAAATTTATAATAATATTTTTGCATTGACATGACAATATATTCCTATTGTTCCCTCTGCTTGCTAACCAAGATTCTATTAGCTGTCTGCTTCTTGTGCCATGCTTGTGACTGGCGAGTTTCTCCACAGCTTCACAGCACCATCAAACCCACATGAGACTAGCAAGCCAAGCTCCCTGCAGTAGTGGAGGTCACGCTGACCCGCATGTGTGTGTGTACATGTGTGTGAAACTTTATGATCAGAAATTCAAGGAAACAGCTAAAACAACTTTGGTGCAGACTCTCTGCTAATCTCCTGAGCCAGACCACGTTACGCAGTCCCTCTTAATTTTGGTCTGGCTCACAAGACTAATTAAACCTCTGCATGCACAAAAGAGAATTAAAGGTCATTGCATAAGGAGCTCAGGGTATGTACAAACTGCTTTATTATGGCATTATGATACTATAGCTAGGATTAGTATTACACACTAAATACCTCCTCTCTTAATTGGAACATTGACACTGAGCGCGTAAGTCAAACCATCGGTATTATGTGAGAAACATCAAAGGATGTTGAAACCTTGGTGCTTACATTGTCAAACCTGTTTATGCCTAGCCTTGTTCCCAGTCTCTACTCCCAGCTTTCCTTTACATGACATTGTAGTAAAATGTGTTCCCTAATTAAAAAATAACGAGTCTTGGTATGTGGACATAAAATAATATAATGATAGTATAGAAATACCTACACCACAGGAGTCTAGCTCCTTACCGGTACCATGTATATAGACTGGCACAAGTCACACATATAGGGGTATAGAAATTAAATTAAAAGGGGAGGTCGGTGAGATGATTGTATGACAGTGAACATGAAATATATTTTGTTACAATTTGCAATATAAGTGAAACTATAGCTGCTCTGTTTGATGCATTTGGAGGAGATAGAATAGGATGCTATGATGATATGGCTGTCTCTGTAGCGCTAGCGACCCCCCACTCTGCAGTGCACCAATCGAGCGCCGCAGATACAGCAGCAGTTACTATTGCTGATTTTCTCATCCTTTCGGGGAATGTAGAGGCACATGGAGCATCTGATGCGGTACTTCTTGAAACGAATGCCACAGGCATTGCAGTAGGGGGTTCCATCTTCCGAATCCCTCCACAGGGGGGTTTTCTTGGTTTTACAAGAGGCACATGTTTTCATCTTGGGGACCATTTTCTCTTTTCGTTCACTGCTCGGTCGCTGTATGCTAATGTTAGTGCAGTCACTTTCATTGTCCTGGTTGTCTGGGTTCAAGGTTGGGCTATCTGGTGAATGCGGGGGAGATAGGTAGCTAGCTCCGCCCTCCATTTCATCGTCCGCCTCTGTTCCATCTGCGCAGAAAGTTCTTCTGCCAATAGCAGGTCCACATCTCCGCTTTCGAGGCAGTGTGTCCAATTCCACAAAGTCCAAGGGTTCATACTCGCGGCGCCACAGCCTCCTTCTTGCTTTTAGCAGCGATCTGCCTCGGGTGGTGACCCGAATTTTCAAGGTAGGTGTTTCCTGTAGCGAACTCGACTCAAATTGGAATTTGAATATTGCTGAATCGCCCTTACTGTCACGGCGAGTAGCTTTTTGTGGTTCCTTCGGCTTTCTAGGAGTAAGAGTCCGGGGAGTTGTCGGTACCGTCTGTGGGCTCTCTTGAGCCTCAAGCTCTGGAGAAACTGGCGGCGTATCGGGAAAGGGGAAAGGAAGAGGCGGGGCCTTCAACATCATTGCTGAACCTTTGCGCGATGGCGCAATTCACTTCACGGACACTCTGTTTGGCTCTAGATGTGTTGGCAAAAAAGGCCTTTAGCTAGCTATAGCAACGAACCCTCAAGCAATGCGCGTATTTGTATTCCAGCTGCCATTTTATCAACTCCGCGCCGGCGCGGAATCCCGTTAAGTACCGCGAATATTAATTGGCGCAGCTGCAGCAAGTCCACAGTTGCAATGTCAGGATTATGTCTGAGAGGCCCGAGGGTGGCCGGTGGGTACGTAACATCACAATAGTGCAAGTCTGTCATTATTGATGATGCATTGTGCTTTGGACAACATGTCTGTCTCCATAGTGTTTGTATGATATGTATAGCATACAACAAGTACAGTACTGATGCTCTTCCAGTTGCTTACCACTGTTCCAGTGTGTCCTTCCAAACGTTGTACAATGCTCTGAGATCTGATCTCCCAGACACAAATGGATTTGTCCTGGGAAGTCTAGAGGCAGTAGATAAGTTGCATGAGTACCATAATAAATATTGGTATGGCGCCGGCCGTACTATTAATTATTTTAATTGCGAGCTGTTATAAAATATATCTGGCACTTAAATGACTAACCCCATATATGTATTTTCCTGAAGAATCCCAGCAGTGTCTTGGTTGGCTGTATTCATCATTTGTTGCTCCATAGAAGTTGGCAATCTATGGATCAAAATACTTACAAATTAAAGTCAGTGAAAATATCTGAGCCGTGTTATGTGCAACATCACTGAGATTCTTGCTAGAATTCCCAGTTGATGGCATGGCACAATTAAAATCTTGGATGGAGAAAAGTCTAGCTATATATGTAGCTGCATGTAAGCCTGCCATATAATATAATACCTGTTTGCCTGATTCCCATAAGTACATAATCAGTCTGTCTCTGTCTGGAAAGAGTGTGTAGGTGTGCACACACATTAATATTACCATTCTGCTAGTGCATATATTCTTCACTTTAATGACACTCTGACAGTCTTTACTGGACATACCTGTGGAGACTAGTATGTACTTGCCATCTGGACTAAATGAGATATGCATGGCAATAAAGCTAATGTACTCATCACCAAATACATTCAAATTAATCTCACGAGTCTGCAGATGAAAAAAATTAATAACAGTTGATAATTTAACCGCGAATTTATCATTCCACATGCACACAAACCTTAGCTATAGACCCTGAGGAGAGATCGAAGCAGTGAAGCAGATAGTCATTGCGTACACCCACCACAAACACATCAGTATCCTACGGCAAAATTTATCAACATGAAAACATCTTACTATAATCGTAGCTTCAGCCTCGGTCCTCAGACTCAGACACTCACCCGAGAATGAGGCTATATGTATCTGTATATCAGTGGATCAGTATGTACCTTTGCACAGGTTAGTGCCTCAACAGTTCCTTTGAAGTTCAGCTTTTCTACCAGCTCATATAAGCCTGAGTCATCATCCCTGACCCTTCAAATCAGAGAGAATACATGCATGCATGTATGCAATTAATTGTAAATTATGCATTCTTCATCAACCAGACCCTATCTGTCAAGTTACAAGAGAGGCTATCAATTTTACACACATCTGTAAGTGAATGGAGTAAGTAAAAACTAGTGTAATTTTCATTCACATATTTATAAGAAACTTACCTATAAACACATGCTGTTTTATCATAAGAGCCTGTCACAAAGTATTTTCCAGAAGGAGTCCACTGCACACGAGTGACATACCTACGTTGGTATAAGATTAATAATCAAAAGTGTCACATGCATACAGCACATGCTGCTGATCGCTGCAGCTGATTCAATATTCTTAGCCTCGTTCCCACCTTAGCTGAGCCTTTATGTCATGATCATTGATACATTCATACAACTCAAGCAATGTGTAAATCTAGTAGCTTACTTGGTATGATTCTCAAACTTCTGTATGAGTGAGTCCTCTGGTTTCTCCAGGTCCAATAAAAAAGAGAGCCTGTCCATGCTACCACACAGGAGGAGGTTGCTGCATGGGGGGGGGGGGGGGGGGGGGGAAGTATAAAGAAGCATTAGCAAAGAACCATGTTAATTTTATGGCGGTTATATGCATGCTCATTCTGATAATGATGTCTTTTGATGCACTCGTTGGATGCATGATGTTGACATTGCAGACTGCATTAAGCACAATGTCATCATCAGCCTTGTTCCCAGGCTTCACTCCCCACACAGCTGCAGTGTAGACTGTGTGATAAAAGCTGAGGAGTAGAGCCTGTCATCATAGCAAATTACAGATATATATAATAATGTACCCTCTCATATAACACAATATATAATGAGCTCCTGCCATTGAACAGGGTCCTGGTAAACCATATATAATGTTCAGGCTATAAGGCAACAGATTGATTCTAACCTAGCATGCATACCACACAGATAAAGCCAACGCCACTTACCGATTATGTGGATGAAAATCCAGTGCTAGTACTGCTCCTTTACACGCCACATGAGTAGTGGGGATGGGAGTGAGAGGGGTGGTGCTGATGGAGAGGGGGAGGGGGAGCTCAGCCGTCCCAATAATGGCTTTGGATGCACCAAATGCCAGAACTTTCATACATTCATGTATGACGTGAAACAGAATTTGGAACACCAAAGTCATTTAAGCACACTGTTCATTTGCATAGAGGCTAACATGACTTTACCTCCATTCTCAATGAGCTTGACAACGAGTACATTCACACCAGCAGTAAAGTCATCAAAAGAACACCATAGCTGAAAGAAACAATAAATGTGTGAGCTAATTACAGAAGCAGCTATAGGCACTATAGCCGTCAGCGTTAGCAATCATTTTTGAAGACACACAAGTGCAACTACCACCAGCTACCTACCTCGTTCGCATACTCGCCTTTCCCTGGTTCAAACTGGCAAAAGATACGAGCAATAAATACTATTATCCCCTGTGAATGTCATTGTCACTGCAGATATGCTTTGACTCACCAAATGCTCAACTGAAGCTCCAGTAGCTTCCTTTTGCTTCTCTGCAGATGAATGCTCATCTATTATAACAAATAATTCATTGCTTGTGATCAAAGTTTTTCCCACAACGATGCAATATTATTGCCATGTCACAGTCAGCCTTGCAGCCGTACCAACCTACCCAGTATTGCCTGCAGTTCTCCGGTCTTCCTAATCATAGCATCAGGAGTAAACTTTCTGCCACTGCAGAGTACAGATGATCAGATCTTGACAGTTCGATATGTCTGAACAGAACAGTATATCAGTATCATACCTTTCTTTCTGCAGTGCTTCCAAAGACATCTGGAAGTGGTGTTCGTGCAGGTACTGACTTATCAGTCGCACAACTTCTCGTTCTTCCATGGTCATGTGCTATTAAAGATTTGCTGAAGAGTGGGCGGCACATTCAAAGATCACATGATACTGACTCATGCGACATGTTATCCTTTGTAGTACTAGCTGGTAGTTTTTTTATTACTTTATATTGCTAAAAAGGTTTACCATATACTTGCACACAGCTCTTGGGCTCAACTCGTAGGTTGCGGTATGGCAGCGGTGCTACCATAAAGATGGTGCTACTGCTGCAAAGTGTAGGGTGGGGCTAATTTCGACCAATCAGCTTGGCGGTTAAAGTCACATGACTATTAATGCGCAACAGCTGCGGGGATGCGATGGATCCATTTTTTTCCGCCATAGAGCAGGCCTTATCCGTCCACCAAGCTGAAGTGAATGGTAAATAGGTCAACAAGAAAATTAAAAAAGGGACATTTGCTTCCATCTCGTTCTCATACCCTCTTTAGGCTGTGAATGGGAAAAACTCCACACACCCTGACTGCCTGCTATTCTTCTACAGGACTGGCAGCCAGACTGCAGCAGCAGTATGAAGTCAGTGAGAAACGGCAGAAGCGAATCTCTGAGCTGGAGGCACAGCTACAGGGGTGAACTTTTCACCCTTAGATTAATTAATTAAAGAGGAAGCAATTTCACTGTAGGGGGGCTGAACTTGTCCAGGAAAATATGAGGTTTCAGGCCTTCTGAGATTGTTTGTGATGCAAGAGTAGGACGACCTGCTGCAAAGCGTAGTCACACTCCTTTCTAAAATATATATAAACTCATGCTCAGCGCTCGAGAACTTGAGAAGGCATGGCTCGCTGCGCAGTAAATGCCTCATGTATGAAGACACATAACGCTTTGCGCTTTTTTGCGAAGTGGTCTCCTCTACACCGTCGCACGAATGTGGTCCGGATTAACTGCACCAGTGGCAACAGTTCTGTGGAATTGTGAAGCCACGATTGTAACTGGCAAGGAACGAACGGCTTATACTATAATAATAGAAAGCAAGGCCTCGGGAAGGGGGGAGGGGGGGGCTACAGCCCCCTTAGTCCCCCTGGTTCCTATGCCTATATTTGTAAGGTATACATACTCTCAATGTATGTGATCTAGCCTCGTTCCCAGGCTCCACACTCGAGGTTTTATCGTACACCGTTCGATAAAAGCTTATACCTATAGAATGTAGAAAACCTGGAAAAGAGGAATTATGGTACTGACCTCCCTTTGTTTTTAGAATTTCCTGCGGGAAATATAAAACAATGTTAGTATTAGCCAAGTGTGTGCTTCATGTGCCCACAGCTTGTAAAAAAAATTATTTCCTCACCCTCTCCCCCCTCCCATTGGTCAAGAGAAAGGCTGGGACAGACATAGTCTCACGTAGGCAGACCCTCGCTGGTCTGGCTACGTGACCCTCGCCGGTCTGGCTACGTGAGATTAAGACAGGCAGACATGAATAATAATCACGTTTCGTACCTGTAGAATACAGAAAACTGTTTCTCAGGCCAAGAAGAAGATAATCACCCTGCGAGATGAAAACAGGAAGCTTCGAGAGCTCCTAGAAAGGTGTGTGGTTGATTCCCTCTCTGTAGTATACGCACAATGGCCCTACATTTCTCTCTCCCTTATAGAGACTCAGCCGAGTCAGCGGAGAGCCGGCTGCCTTCAGGGCTTGCCGAGTCAGCAGAAAAATCTGGTAAGAACAGGTTAAAGAGAAATGGGGTGTGTGTAAAATACTTTCAGCCTTGTTCCAAGTCTCTCCCACCCAGCTTTTAATTGCTTGCAGTGTGGAATAAAACTCCGTACTCAGTTTCACCAAAATGTCCTTCTTTGTGTGTAGTGACCTTTGAACTCGTATTGGTGAAGCGGCACCAATTTTTACATGCGTACAATGAACAAAAACTTTACTACGGCCCTGAGAGCCACCTGTAACCTATAGACATTCAGCACTCAGAATTTAGCGTCCATCATGCTTCCTTACAGGTACTGACAGGGGTAGCCCCTCCTATGATGGAGCAATAACCCCGAATCGCAGGGGGCTCGCTGCAGCTACCCACCCCATGAACAAAACTGGTGTTAGCTTATTTTCTGAAACTCTCATTGCCACGCCCATGAGTGAGACAGACCACTCTCAAGCAGGAGAGTCACATGATCAGAGCCGACATATCAGTGTTACTAGCGAGGAGTCGGTTGCGGGGATGGAGGCTGGTTCAACTTCCAACTGCAGTGGTGACAGCGATATCATCCTCGTTGATGAAGCTACTCGAATTCCTGCTCAGAGCAGCCAACCTTCTATTGGTAGTGGTGGGGGAACGAGTATTAACTCTAGAGAGGAAGTGGGTGGGGTTGAGAAGGCTAAGGGGTCACATGACAAAGGCTGTGATGTCACCGTGGCTGGGGAGGAAGCACAGATGGAAAGTGAAACGGGAAGTGAGACCGGAACTGAATATGGAGAATCAGATCTAGACACAAGCCCACCCGCTGTTGCAACCAGTACTGCACAGCCTGATCATAATCCCAAAGCACAGTTTCACCCAAAGCAGAGCGGCAGACCTCTGTCTCTCAGGGATGGAGCCGGTAAGGCTAGGTACAGGTACAAGGAACTCAGTTCTCAAGGGTCTAGCAATTCCAACCAAACATCTGCAAACGCCCCTGCAAACTTGTTATCTCCTAATGGAAATGACGACAGAAATATCAGTCCTACTGTCTCCTCCCCCGAGGCTGACCTTCAAGACTCCTCCTCTTCCGCTCACTCTGGTTCCGCCTCTCCCTCCCTCCTGCGCAGCTCTAGTTCCCCGTGGATACAGCCTCCGCCAGCGCAGGAACAACCACTTTTGACGGCTCCAAGTCTTTCAGATATTAGGCCGAGTGAGTTTAGTACTCCAGCAGTACCGGTACGAGGTTTGTTCACTACGGCAGTGTCTGATAACGTTACTAGGCTTGGTATTCCTATCTCTGATTCCCAACTGTCCCTGGATGTGTCCCAAACGATGCCCATGTCCCCCGAACTCTGCTCCAAACGCAATAGACCAGAACCTCCTTCCAAAATACCCCCTTTGATCGATCAAAGCGAAGATAGTGTACTCCTCCCTCGCCAAGCAGGTAACGATTCTAGTAAGCCGAAAGATTCGAGTGTCATACATCCTCCTGGCCACAGAGCTGCAAAACCTCCCCTTCCGACTGTGCAGACAAGCAGACCGTGCTCAAGGGAAACAAAGCACCCAAAGAGGAGAAAATCGAGAACTCTGGAACAAGTAGCGCTTCATCTCAAGCAGACCCTTCTCAACGCAGACAATACACCTGGGCAGGAGGAGAAGGGAATCAGTAGACTCAAACTATCCACTCGCCACCACACTCCGTCTGTCGTCCGTGAAACACCAGCTTGTCTGTCCGTGCTACCAGTCACTCCTGGGTTGAAGCCGGCCTCGAATATTCCAGCTGCCGTCTCGGGAATGTGGGCCAGTAGAGGCAATGGTGCGACGATGATGGCTCAGAGCTCGAAACAGCAAGTTCGCAGTCACGACAGCGAGAATCAGGATGGTGACTGCGAGGAGATGCCACTGCCGAGAAAAAGGCCGCATCTGATGGCAGAGGAAGAAAATGACATAACCGTAATCGACGATGCGGACCCTGGAAGTTATGAACTAGAGGATCGCAACGACGAGACGAGACTACCTGGGAGGACTGCTTCTGAAGTGATGTACATTGACTTGGATAGTTCTCTAAGTTCTCCCGAGCAAGACCGAGAGCCGGAGGGACGAGCCGTTGAGGATGGCTCGGCTGTCAGTCCCTCTGTCCTGGAGACCAGGCTTCATTCTCGTGCCGGAGCGGGGAATCAAGGACGGGCGAATGCACCTCAAAGATCGGTCAATGAGCCTATTGTGGTTGAAAGAACAACTGATATCAAGGACGGGAATGGAGGCTCTGACGCTGGCAGAGGAGGAAATTCCATTAATAGACCGGACCATGATCAGTAAGTATTCTGCAGACACATTACCATAAGATCCGGAGTATGAGTGCATCACCTGCCTATGGTATGCTCCATATTGTACCTTATTTCTAATAAGAACAATACCACTGTTAAATTCCTTGAATAATAAGGACAGTACCGCCGCTAAAATTCCTTGAATAATAAGGACAATACCACTGCTAAACTCTTTGAATAATAAGGACAGTATCACTGCTAAACGCCTTGAATAATAAGGACTACCACCGCTAAACTCCTTGAATAATAAGGACAGTATCGCTGCTAAACTCTTTGAATAATAAGGACAGTACCACCGCTAAACTCCTTGAGTAACAAAGCAAATTGCCAAAGACTTCTGTCCTGTTTATTTAAAGCCCGTGACCTGTTCTTGCTCAAAATTGAGCAGCTCCCCCTTCTTCCCCTAGGTATGCTAGGCAGCTGGCGGCCAGAGCTGGCCTCCCGACCTACAAGTGTGTGGCACCCATTAGGAGGAGGGCAGACAGAGACAAGCTGGATGCTAAGGCTTGTCCCGATTGCCAGGCAGTGAGGAGATATAGCGTCCTGGTTCCGATACCTATAATGTGCTATGCTAAGTTTAGGTAGGAGCCTATGGGCTCCTGGTTTAGGTGTAGCACGTTTAATGGTGATAAGCACAGTGGATCTGATTGCCTCGTTCCCAGGCTCCACTCCGCAAATCTGGGGAGTGGAGCCTGGGAATGAGGACAGTGCGAGAAAAGCTGGGGAGTGGAGCCTAGGAACGAGGACAGTGCGAGAAAAGCTGGGGAGTGGAGCCTGGGAACGAGGACAGTGCGAGAAAATCTGGGGAGTGGAGCTTGGGAATGAGGACAGTGCAAGAAAAGCTGGGGAGTGGAGCCTGGGAACGAAGCTAGTGTGGTAACTCTGTAGCTTGGTATTTGCCTGACTGATTTCTTCCTCCTCTGCAGTGGTACGATGGCCAAGATGGCATTCATAGGGACCCTCGGGACCACCTCAGGCACACCTGTCGGCACAAGGCCCTCTACCTGCCTCCAGACGAAGACGAGAGGATGTGGGACATCAGTTTCCCAAGTACTGAGGAGTGTGAACGCGTCATGCATCGAGAATGAAGGAGTGTGTTACGTGTTTAGCGATATTTCGATTTATTGTAATTATTTAATTGTGCAATATATCGTGATGAAAACCTGCCACGTGTTGCGGTTATAAATCAAGAGAATGGGGTCTGACCAGAACGGTGAAAGGTGATTCGGGACTGTGAGTACGATATTTAACATGAACTGTACATGTAGACTGTCATAGGTACTCTCTAGGCAATGCATGCCTGCTTCCAGAGTCCAACCTCCTCTGCACGCATAACACACTTCTGTAGGGGGTACCTTATGTGAAATCACCTTGGACTGTAAGACTGAAGTGCTGCTCCTACAGTCAGAGGCGTTTATTGCAATGGTAACTCGACCATTCTGCCTGATCCGATTAAACCGATATCATTGGTATGGCGGCAAGCCGTCCAACACCACAACATCTCTCGGGGTACTAAGTCTCCGACTTCATCAACCGATACATCCATATACCTCGCAAAGAACTTTTGTACACCATTTGAAGTCCCCTCTGTATTCAGGTACGTTGAGATGGAAGCTATCACTGTATGATGTCAACCTTGCTGCTACAACTACCGTTCCTACCGTTCCTACCGTTCCTAGCGAAGATTGTAGCAAAAATACTATATTTTTTTTGAGAAAGTACAGTAGTGCTAGTGATGGTAAGAAGCCCCAGGAACTCGGAATACTTAGGAGGGGTTGGATGCGGTTTGCAGGGTTGATAAAAGCCTTCATGACCGGAACAAAGGCACTGTACCAAGACATGAAGAGGATTTCTGAACTCCGACAGCGAGGCGGGAAGTACGTCGTGAGTCAACATGCCCCTGTGGAGATCGAACCTGGGAAGCTGAATTTTCCATTCAGAAGAGAGGAACTGCAGTTTATATATCAGGTCAGTCTAGCTACATGTACTAGCTAGTTATCTTTGGGGAAGAATATTTTCACAGTTGTACCATTACTGTCGAGGGTCCATCATCCAGCTAGCCTGGTCCGCAGTTTCTTGTTTGCAGTTGTTTTTCTTCAAAGAGGTACATGTACACAGTACAAAAAAGCTGTGGAATAGAGACTGGGAATGAGGCTGTGGAATAGAGACTGGGAATGAGCTGTGGAGTGAAGCCTGGGAATGAGGCTAGCATCCAACAGTATCTATTTGTTGGAGTATAGAGGGGAGGTGGTTACAGTAGTGAATATGTCATCTCTTTCTTGTTCCCAGACCAAAAAGGACGTGCGGAAGATGCTACCCACTGTTATACTGTTCTTCATTCCTTTCTTTGGCTATGTCGTTCCAGCAATAGCGTGAGTACTCGGAGCATGTTGCCTACTTTTCTTCACCTCTGGTACAATGTCCATCTGTCCTCTGGCCCTCTGTTGCTATTGGAGCCTGAGATTGATGAGCTCGTATTTAAACTGAGCATGCATACAATATTGAAAGCATAATTGAAAGCCAGTAATTGTTTAGGCAGCCTCGTACCTAGGCCTCCCCTCACAGCTTTTTTCACAGCCGCGGGAAAAAATTCCATGAAAAGCTGCAAAAAAAAGCTGTAAGGTACGACACTATTGTTTAGGAACCTTATGCCATGAAGGAGATTTGATATCAAGAACCCTTAGCATGTACCTACCCACCCTATATACACGCATACACATGCATACACAGATTTATGTACCCCCAGATCTTACTATCTTCTCATTTCTTGACTGCTGAGATGAAACAGCAGTTCTCCAAGAAGTCCTATGAAACGAGAATGGAGCAATTCCAGGCTCTTGCAGGACAGCTAGGCAGTAAAGGTTCAGAGGAACAGCTGGAATTTCTCTTGAAAGTCAAAGAGGTGAGTCATTAGCCCTATATTTAGCCACTCCATGCAATACGATTGCTTTGAGGTGATATTTAGCGTGGAGAAAACCCCCAAGGAATCGACGCTGGCTACTCACTAAAAGCAAGCTAGACTACCTGAAAGATTGTAACCCATGCCTGGGTTATGTTAACGTTAGTAAGAAGCCTCTAGCCTTCATTGAGCATCCCGAGGGACAGTCTTAGGGGTTAAGAGCTTGCTGTTTATCAGCCTGACCTTAAACTTTAACGCTGACCCTAAACTCTTACTTCTAACTCTAATCGTTTGTCCATGAAACCTTATTGTCACAGTTTCAGGACGCTGGAAAGGAGAATGAACTGAAGAATATAATGGAACAGAACTACCAGCTGCCTTTTCAACTACCGGGGAAATATTTGGTGGGCTTGCTGCGTATAATAAGATTGTGTAACTTTGCTAACTAAAGCTCCGCCCACCTGTAGGGCTCTCTGTGCAAGGGTTGGGGAGTGGGATCGTGGTGGCTACCGATCAGTTTCCAGAAGAGGCGGTTGCAAGAGCACATCTGCCACCTCTTCACCATGGACTGTCTCATTAAAGCAGAAGGTGGCGTGAAAAATCTCTCACCAGAGGATATTATGGAGGTGCACTTAAACCCTAATCTTTAATTATTAATTCCTACCATATATTATAGCCTTTTCTGTTGCTTCAGGCATGCATGGAACGTGGACTATTAGTAAAGTCTGATTCTGAGAACTCCAAAATCCTGGATAAATACATCAGCCTGACAACCAAATTCAAAGGTACGAAATAAATTACATCATGTGGAGTCAAAGTAAATAAGCCTATTAATTATTGTTCTTTTCTCTTCCACAGAGTGTCCGGTATCACTGATTGCTCATTTCCCACTGACATAGTATGTACATAGTTATTAAAGCTAATTGTAACTGATTATAGCCCAGCTATATATATTATTTTCTGTTTGCAGAGTTGACATTCTCTGTCTGAATACCTAACCTGCATGCCAACTATGACACTGGAGACCAAGTATTAATACACACATACACGCACAGCTAGCTTGTAGCTTGATACTGACAACAACGTAGCCAGCTGGACATAGTTAACAGGTAGCTTCTAACCCCTACCCAAATCACAACCCTATACCCTAATCCTAACCCTAACAAAATCATCGGACTGCCACACCAATCGACATTCCCTCAATATACAATGCATGCATGCATGCATGCATATACACTGAGAATACATTATAGCATTCTATTATACAGGGGCCTGGAACATGACTAGAAGGTATACGAGTACACAATACGTAAAGCATACCAAAATTTAATGATTATCATAGAGTATGTTTGTAGAGCATGTTTATTCTGCTACCGTAATACACAATTTGGTATGTCATACAATTAGGTCCTGTAGGCATTCTTCACAGCAACGATGACTTCGTCCTTCAGTGCGCAGAGCACCGTCACCATTGTCTCTTCTTCTCTCTCAAACCTTCCGGCTATCTCCCTGCCCAGGGGGTCTGGAGGGAGGTGAAGGTCTTCTCTCACTGTTCCTTCATTGGACAGCAGTGCGAGGTAGCTGCCATTGATGTCCAGGAGCTGTGTGTGTGTGTGTGTGTTGTGTGTAAAGTATTTTAGATCATTGCCAAATCAAGCATGACATTGTACACGTACATGCATGTCAGATATACTTGGCAATCTTGTACTTCAGACTTTCATTGGAACCACTACCCCAGATTTATCTGCGGCAGCACAGACTTGCCTGTTTTTCTCTTTAACTTAACCTCTTAATTAGTGCTTAATAGTTTTAACTTGACTACTCTTTTACGAGCTATATATGAAGTACATTTCCCACTTTTACTGTAATTTTATCTCTGTAGCTCTACAGCAACACTGATTCA
The DNA here is from genome assembly GCA_963921505.1 of Phakellia ventilabrum. Taxonomy (NCBI): domain Eukaryota; kingdom Metazoa; phylum Porifera; class Demospongiae; order Axinellida; family Axinellidae; genus Phakellia; species Phakellia ventilabrum. Next base: position 916,862 of record OY997381.1, read on the forward strand.
CCTGCTAACCTCTCTTCCACTTAAAATGTTTACTTTAAACTTGTCTATTACGCATTTCACCTTTTTAGTCACAGTAATCAGTCTATATGCAGGCTGTGTAGAGGTTACTATATACCTGGTATTCTATTTTCCGGACGAGCGGTACCTCCAGCTTGTGAGAGCCGGGGCAGATATCCTCATACTTGCGACCCGTTAGGAGATCGAGTCCGACCAGGTGCACCTTGGTATGGCCGTGCTTGCCAGGTGACGACGTGGCTGTCTCAACGATCTTACACGGCCGTCCCTTTAGGACCACGTGGCCCCCCTTTCGCAGCGAGGAACATTGGGCGGGATAGGTTCTAGAGGCGTCTGCATCCCCGCCATGACAATAATCCTCCATACTGTGAGAAAATATAGAAGTGAGCAATAAAAATTTTGTACTCATTTAGTAGTTAATAGATAGTTCGGCCTTTCAACTTACCAAAATCACAAAAAAGCATTAAGGAAAGTCTTTTTCTGCGATATAGCAGCTAAGCTCCCTGCGTTTCTTTATATTCGGGGAAGTTGCACAACCCCATTGCAATGCCGTGACGCTGCAATGAGGGTGGGGCTCAACCAGCAGCGGCGCGGCGCGCGCAAACACTCGTTACGTCACAAACATTGGAAAGGGCAGTAAATGGAAAACATTATTTCAGGAATGAGCGAGTCAGACTGTGTACGTAGGCGGCAGCGGTGCTGTAGACCTCGGTATAAAGACTGTGATTCAGAGTCTAGTGAGACGACAGCCGTCAACTTCATATAGTCGCGCTGCTACTGCCTGGTCAGTGTTTCGCGTTTGAGTGTTTTAGGTCTTCTAGAGCCATACTAATGTATACCTCTCTAGATGGACCCATACATAGTAGCTATGCTGACATAAAGGCCCATCAATGAACTGCAGGAGTTCGCATTTAATGTTGTGCAGGGTCAAACAATCTGTAATATTACAAGAGTTATTAGTCTTAGAGTATGGGTTTATGATGTAAGGATCAGCTACTATCGTATTATGGGCTGTATTATGTATCCTTTGATGGGTGCGGATGAGGCTGGAAGTATAAATTTGGGCCAGTAATACTTGTTAATTGCACCAGGAGCACATGTACCTAACTCTAAACCTAACTCTGTGCTCTATCTAAACACAACTCCACCCTGAAACAGCTCATCGTATTTATATTTAGTCTTTGGATACTATCAGTATACTATCCATACCCTATCTGTCTACTATCCACACCCTATATGTATACTGTCTGTCTACTATCCACACCCTATCCATATACTGTCTGTCTACTATCCATACCCTATCCATATACTGTCTGTCTACTATCCACACCCTATCCATGTACTGTCTCTCTACTACTACTTCCCTCCTCCATTCTGAATCAGATTGCTCCCAAACTGCCAAGACAACAATGGCTGAAAATCACTCGGACATCGACGAAATCCTCCAAGAGTTTCTCCTTGAAGACATTGAGGTAGCCGGCCGGGAGCTAGGGGTGGGCTCCTACTCCTCTGTGATCGAGATGCAGTACAAGGGCATGAAGTGCGCAGGGAAGAAGATCCACCAAAGCCTCTATGAGCGGGGAGTCGCAGGTAGGTTTTGACCTTAATCTTCCTCAATGATGTAATGGGGGAAAGTAGGCATGAAAGAGTATCTCTATAGAGAAGTGCAGCTGTTTTTCAATCAGTGCTTCTAGTGTTACTTTTTTACACGGCTACTATACAGTGGAACCTCTGTATTGTGGTCACCCTCGGGCCAACATTTTGTGGCTGCATTATAGAGGGTGGCTGTATTATAGAGGTCCATAATACATTAACAATATGTACATTGGGACCCAACAAGGTGGCCTTACTAGAGAGGTTGGCTGCTATAGAGTGACCACATTACAGAGGTTCTACTATACGATTATTGAGTGGGATAGTGAAGCCATATAGCTGTACAAACCTTCTTTCTTTTTTTTTACTTCGCAGTGGGTCCTGAGATTCTTGATCGCTTTGGAACGGAATGTGAACTGCTCAGCCAGATGCGCCATCCCCATATTGTACAATTTCTCGGTCTCCATTTCGAGGAGGACTCGGATGTCCCGATCCTAGTTCTGGAGTTCATGTCAGCTGCGCTCTCCGACTGCATTGAACAGTATGGAGTCCTTCCGGAAGAAATATCGTACTCCATTCTCCATGACGTCGCTCTAGGTCTGCACTATCTCCACGATCGAACACCTGCTGTAATTCACCGGGATCTTACGGCAAACAACGTCTTGCTCACCGCTGGAATGCGAGCGAAGATCTCCGACCTCGGAATGGCAAAAATCCTCAACTTACCTCCGGCGCAGATGACCCGTCGAATGACAATCTGCCCTGGCACCATCAGCTACATGCCACCAGAGGCACTCACGGCTGATCCACTCTACGACATGAAATTGGACTGCTTCTCTTTTGGTGTGCTTATGGTTCACATCTTCTGCGGAGAATGGCCGCTGGCTCTTGAGTACCTACAACCAGATCCTAAAAAACCCGGACATTTATACCCGCTGACGGAAATCGAACGCCGTGAAAAATACCTCAAAAAGATTGGTCCAAACCACTCGCTGCTGGGCCTCATTAATCGCTGCTTGAGAAATATTGCGTCTGAGCGTCCCACCTCTTTGGAAATTCTGACCGAGCTCAGTAAAGTTGCGGCCCGTTTTCCGCCCTCCTATCGGGACAGAGTTCAGATGCTTAGAAAAATTAAAACTGATTTGGAAGACAAGGAACAACTTCAGAGCGAGGTAGACCAACTTCGGAAGATGTTACATGAGAAAGAGCATGAGATTGAAAACCTGAGATTTACGTACAGCAGCAAATTCGAAAAGACCAGAGAACAGATTACGAGAATCGAACAACAGTGTGCGATTCAAGAGGCTAAGATTGCAGAGCTTCAGGCGGACAACTGCCACCTTCGATCAAATCTCACGCCGACGCAAGAAGAGCTGGAGGTGATGAGAAAGAAAGTGGACCAGTTGACGCATGAGCTCCAATCGGTGAACGGGCTTCTGAAGGAGAGGACACGCGAGTCGCTGCAGAGACTTCAGCAGCTACAGAGTGAAGCCACTGCCAGGAGCCAGGAGAGGGAGGAGGCACTACACAAGTAAGTGGCCACAGAGAGCAGCCATTCCTCCTTAAGAAGCAGGCTGTTAGTTGTAGAGTGTGTAGGGAGGTGAGCAGAATGGTGAGTCTCAGGACACATACATCACTTGGCTTTTAGCCATTTGATCAGCTCATTTCGTGTCTATTCAGCATTGGAACCACCGTTCCTTTGATCTGCTCAGTGTACATTAACCATCTCTCCTCCCCCCTCCCTCCCTCCCTTTCTCCTCTCCTCCCTCCCACCCTACTGTCCTCTCTCCCTCCCTCCCTCCTCTCCTCCCTCTCCCTCCCTCCCTACTCTCCTCCCTCCCTCCCTCCCTCCCTCCCTCCAACTAGACTGGCAAGAGGGCAATTGGAGTCATCTCTGAAGCAGGGCATGCACAGCCGGAGTCATGATGAACTATCGCGAAATTTTCAGGAATTCTTTCTGACAAACGCAGATGAGATCACCGACCTCCTCAAGCGATCACCAGACGTCCGCCAGTTCCAGGCCCAGCAACTCGTATGTGAGATGGTGCAGGTGGGTTGAAGTGGGAGTCGGAGGTGGGTGGGAGTCGGAGGTGGGTGGGAGTGGGGAGGTGGGGTGAAGCTAGGAGGCTCCTTAGGTCAGTTGTTTGGGTGGTTTAGAGCAGGACAATAGAATGATTATTTAAAAAAAAACGTCCTTTCGAGAACTAAAGATTCATTTGAAGAGAGGTCAGACTTGTACCTCTCTCTATGTAGCAATCCTACGCAGAATGCCAAACGGTAATTTTGGATGAAATTCGGTCCCAGTTGGAGAAACTCTTTGTGGTCACAGAACTCGACCCCATCTTGAGTCCAAACCCCAGCCCGAACCCTGACTCCGCCCACCAAAATAACCACTTGGAGGCACTCCATGACACTCGAGTGGCCTACGGACTACTACTGAGGGCCGTCCAGCTGCGACAGAAACCATCTCCTTTAAAGCCCATTTCTCAAAAGGTTAGCCATCTCCAAGACCTGCATGTAGGTTTTTACATGCTGCTGAAATGTCAAACATAATAGCCTATTAGGTGCTTTCCTAAGATAGGTGTGGTCACTTATCGCATGCACAAGTATTCTAATTACTGCCCATCACCAGGACAAGACCATGTTGAATCTTCATTGAATTTAATGCTGTGATGCAGTGAATATTTTTGACTACTTCAAACTCTAACGCATGAACAAGGCATTTTGATAAGTGGAGCGAAATAGGTAGTGGCATAACCATAGCAACGTTTGTGCCCAAAAGCATAGAATAAATAGTGATTTTGTGAACGTAATAATTAGCCCAAGATGAAGCCATATATCCCTACTCTAAATCTGCAGATATTTCGGAGTTTAGTGCGGAAGGACTGCCTCCAGAAGGCCACGAGGGAAGCCCGAACAGCGCTGCAGAAACATGTAGACAAAGCGTGCGAATGTGTCTGGAAGCTCATGACTGCCAGCCCTCCGCTGATCGTCAGCCAACCCCAGGAGTTCAGAGAAGAGTGGCAAGACAGAGAGTTTGAGTACTGGGAAAAGAAGAAGCGGTCGAGCTATAAGCTGTTCTATACCAGGCCCATCCTCTTCCAGAGCTACGCTGGCCGGGTGGGAGTGAAGGGATGGGTCGGAAACAGGGAGACGATGAGACAGACTCCACCTATTGCTCGCAAGGAGAGCCGCTCCTAGCAACAGTTTCACTTGTGATTTTTAGATCAGTTTAGCTGTATAGTGAGATATTTTTTCTATTAATTTTATTATGTTGTTTTTGTGGCCTGTCGAGCATGCATTCAAGAATTGGGTGTCATAATTATGACATAAATACACCCTTTTCTGCTATGATGTAATTGGGGGGGGGGGGGGGGGAAGTACGTATGGAGAAAATAGATGAAATAATATTATGCGTGTTTTTATGTTTTCATGCAACTTACATGCTTTAAATGTAACAGAAACATAAAAAACGTGTGTTTTTGTTTTAGTGTCTACTTCCCACATTATATCAGCAGAAAAGGGTCTATTGTAGTGCATCTAGTGAATCGTAAACCATGCACGCTAAGGCTGAAACACTTATTGTTGAACCCATGCAGCCTTATTAGGGATTATGCACGCAAGCTAAGGGACCAACAGTGTTGTCCTTATTGGCAAGGTGTCCTTAGTTTAGGGAGTCTTGCTTGGAGGGATGTACACATAAACGGTGACCGCGATGCATTGGCGAAAGTTCCATTTCTCTTTAGCTACCAGCTGCATGTAGCTAGTAGCCTCGAGCTCGTACCCAGGCCTCCCCTCGCAGCTTTTTTTTTGCAGCCAAGGAAAAACGCGCGTTTTCCACGGCTGCGAAAAAAGTTGCGGCGCGTTTTTCCAAGGCTGCGAAAAAAGCTATGGCGCGTTTTTCCACGGCTGCGCTAAAAGCTGCGAGGGGAGGCCCGGGTGCTACTTTTAGCATTATCAAGCAAGAGAACTACACTCACAGAAGTGCAAGGGAACTGCACTCACAGGACAAGACAACTGCTAGCGCTATATAGCAAATGCCACTACTCAAGTGATAACCAGACGTCCATCGGTTCCAGGACCATGGGTTGAAGTGGGAGGTGAGTGAGTGGGGTGGGTGGGGCCTGGCGACGGTAGGAGTTGATGGTATTTACACCCTCTAGATTCCAGCCCTTGTTATAGCTAGTAAAGCTATTAGAAAATTGTGCTGTTATTGTTTTATCATGTTTGTATTATCTGCTGTTTCTCAACTTTTAATAACATACTATAAGTCAATTTGCGGAATGATTTTTTGCGGTAACTTGGCAATTAAGCACTTGTAGTTTAGGTACTGTTTCTAGTTCTGTCAAATTAGAGCATTTGTAAGAGCTACAAGAAAACGCTGCATGCATTACCGGTCTGCAGCGTGAGACTTAACCGCTCCACCCCTTTTCATTGTGCTAAGTTGGTGGGGCACCGGGATGAGTTGGTAGGGCCTGTGCCCTACCTGGCCCTACCTTGGCTACGCCACTGGTTATTGGTAAGGTGTCCTTAGTTTAGGGAGTCTTGCTTGGAGAGGTTCCAATGCATACGCAAACCATACCTACTAGCTATATAGGTGCCACTGTTTTCTGAACACACTATCAAAGGAACCACACTTACATTCACAGGCATGAATGCCATGTTTGTACTTAGTGCATGCATGTGCAGCTAGTTTTCATGACGGGTGGTCACGTGCAATTGCAAAAGGCAATATGGGGGAGGATTGTAGGTCATAGGATATGGGTGAAATTCATAAATTTTTAATAACCTGGACATAAATAATATCATGAAAACTGATGCACTCACCATTCACTGTACAAATGTGCATACATAAGGGAAAAATACAATATGTGCCCAGCTGGTGACAGGCAGTGCACTCCTATAGCAGAATAATATTAGAGTTATGGAGTTTCTGTATAATGTTTAACTACCATCGTATGAATAGCGAAAATGTATCCTACGGTTACGGTAGCAAGCATCCAATAAAGACATAATACACAATCTCACATCGGTAAAACAAAGCGATCAATCAGGTGATTAATCCGCAGCTTAGGAATCGATCAGTCTTGTGTGTTCATTGGCTTGCTCTCTCGGACGTGTCGCAGCAGAGTACTGCTGTCCTCTGCCGTGGGGAGAACCTCCGACGTCGTAGGTGCCCATATCCGGAAGAGTCGGGTATTGCCTTGCGTACGTGGGGGCAGGATACGCCTGGGAAGTTCCGTTTGGTTGTAGTTGCGGCTCCAGAGGAGGTTTGGAATTCAGTACGGGTGGAGACTGTGGCTGGCTAGGTTTCGCCGACTGTATTTGGAGGAACTTATCGCTGTACGGTGGGCTGATTTTCACAGGACAGTAGGGCGGGCCTGAAAGGGGAATATGCTCATAATAAGTACATGGTTTGTAGGTACTACATCAGGGGTTCATTTAGGAAATCCTCAAGGGGGGACAAAAGTCGGAAGACAGTATGGGGGGCGTGTGTATAGTAAACAGCATTCAATTTTGAAGGTTAAAATTCCCAAGGGGGGCACAAAGGGTGGGCAAATGCCCCCCCCCCCCCCCCCCCCCAAATGAAGCCCTGCACATGTAGTTGTACATCATGAATTTCTCGTTGCCATGATTTAGTGAAAGGCTCCAAACTCACCGATATAGCTGAGAAGTACAGGCAGTAGAACGAGGCCATGCAGGGCCCCCCACAGCAACATGCACATGTACATTCTGAAATAGTAGACTTCAAAGATCTGAGACTTTGCAAACAGCAGGACAAACACGCCGATGAACTTGGTCACCGTGATGCCACTGAATACCTGAGGAGAGAGGAGGGGAGAAGAGGGGAGGGGAGAGGAGGAGTGGGGAGGGGAGGAAAGGGGAGCTTACGACATATGTTGTTGAGATATGACAGTTTGAAAACCATAAAAATTTGACTAGGTTTTCACTCAGTGGATCTCTTAAATTCAATAATCACCCCTCATCATCGGATTGTGTCATCACATGCTAAATTTGGCTTTTCAGGCCACTACTCATTCAGTAATCATCGAGGTGACTGGCACTGCGCTCCCTAACGAGGAGAGCAAAGCATTCTAGTCCAACTCTGCAACAAGGTGTTCTTACCGAGGCTCCCATGTGGGCCAGTGCAGAGATGGCTCTTTTCTGACGTGTAGGGGCAGAGCAGGAAACAAACCAGCGGATGATGTGTGAACAGAACTCCACGGAGATACCAACCGTCTGGTGAGGTGAGGGGAGGGGAGGGGGAAGGGGAGGAGAGAAGAGGAGAGGATCAGGCATTTTCTTGCGTCTTGCCTGGTCTTAGCCTTGTTCCCAGGCTTTTGAAAATTGAAAATAGCTTTCAATTTTTACTACTACACGCTGGGGCCAACTCTAACAGTGTCTCTTTGCAGACTCCATGCATGAAAGCAAGCAAGGGTGTCCCTTAAGAGGGTATCACACTCTCTCTCTCACACTCACCATGACAAGGTTCACTAAAGACACGGCGTTGGCGTTGATGCCCAGGATGGACATGCTGCCGAGCATGTGCATGATGATGCTGCTCACTATAAATAACACCATGAAGGCCGCCCAGAGATTGAGGCCGAGCAGGAGGAAGGACACGAAGAAGACTGCAGCTGTGTGTGTATGTGTGGCATATGTATGAGTGCACGTGCAGTGTGTGTGTGTGTGAGGGGGGGGGGGGTGTGCATGTAATACAGTGAGTCCTTACACATCACATGCAATGTCTATTCATAGTCTTTGCTCTTTAAACATATATGCGACCAGATTTCCAAGTTTCCACATGCATACTTCAAAGACGCGTATCTCCAGAATGCTACAAACTATCTATATGCAACGAGGTCGGTTTATACAAGAGGCATTGCTGCAGCAATAACCCGAAAATGAAGTCTTTCAGCCATTCTGCAAGGGAGATACGGGGCCGAGTTCAAGAAGCTTTTGATCGAACAGCAATTTTCCAAAAATGGCATTGCTGTTAAGGTACATATCACAGAAACCAAAAGATCTGCAGACTTCTAGCATGGGATTCCTTTAGTTGAAGGTTGGTACTTGTACTGTACCAAGAATCATTCCTGTCACGCTAATAGTTGTTGAGATATGATAACTTAAAAATTGGCAAATATAGGAAACTTTTGTGAAAACGTGGGAAATGCAAATCCAGTCATATATGTACAGACACACACACACCCACAGGTACTCATTGACTGCCCAAAGATCAGGTGCTCTCACCGAGGGATACACCGATGTTGAGACCCATGTCGTGCACGATGGTGAGGTAC